>JASXSY010000343.1:0-76162 GCA_034509805.1 Sipha maydis
ACCTATCGCTTCGCTCGTAAGAAAATATTTACTTACATTTTATTAAATTACCATACCCACTTCATTTGTTTTATGATTTTATTATTAAAGGGATTGTAAGTGACGATTTTCTGTTTTTGTCTAACACACGCGTAACCTGACTTATAGACGTATTTTATTTCCAACGTACCGATTAATCTAACGAAGAGATAAGAATTATGAAAACAGATATGAATTTATCGTCAAGTCTTCTTGAGATTGACTTTTCCACATTTTTGATTTTTTGATTTAAATTTCTCCAAAAATTAGAATATGTCATTTTTTTAATTACTCTTTTTTAATATATAATTTTTAGGATTTTGAAGGGATAATATAAAAATTATAAGGAAGTCGATCTAAAGTAGACTTGACAACAAATTCATATCTGTTTTCATAATTTTTATCACTACATTATAAAAATATATGTTGTTATACAACTCCATCGTGGCGCAGTTAATCTATAATATAAAAATGAATAGCAAAATGTGTTGGTAAGCGCATAACTCAACAACGCCTGGACCAATTTGGCCAATTTTTTTTTTTTTTAATATTCGTTGAAGTCAAAGGATGGTTTTTACAGCGAGAAAAATTCGAATAATTGCTGAGAAGACCCTAAAAACAGCCCTTTTATTTTTAAAACAGCCCTTGCTATAATATGGATAATATAATATTGATCTACTCCATGGCAATGTAATCACTGATCAAGAACATCAAGGCTAATTTAAAAAGGGGATTGACCACCCCCGGGAGGTTCACAAACAGGAATTTTGAGATTTACGATAGACATTTTTGTTTATAAATGGTTGCTATGGGGGTTATAAGATTTGAGAATAATATTTATTTATTAATGGTTGCCATTGGTAATATATAAAATTAATATAATGAATCACCCGACGTTGCAAGGTAACCAAAAAAAAAAACAAAAAAAAACATAAATAAGTACTTTGAATGTTTTTATTTGTATGTGTCATTAAAAATACCAAGAAGACGCCAGAATCCCAATTTTTGTCATAGAACAAATGCAGCTACAAACATGAGAAATAGAAGAGCGCAAAGAACAGACGTACAATGCCAATCCGACAGTGCGAATGTTCGGGTGAGTATGGCGCAATTGCGTTAATTTCAATCACCAGAGGCACGTGCAGAACGGAATGAACAACGACAATTTGAGCAAAAACAAGCGCGTCGATTCGTAGTTGACTCACGCAGAGCAAATGACCGATAACGCCAACAGGTACATCGAGCATTTATATCTGATTCATTCCTGCGTCTAGCATTCCAGTATGAGTCCGATATTGAATATTATGCTCATTCAAAAGTAGTAATTTGTGCTATGGACAAGGAATGCCCGCACTGTCATGCTCTCAAATTCAAAAATGAGCCAGTCGAGATATGTTGCGCGTCATATCAATCCACCGTATTATGTCAAACTTGGTATAACTTTGATACTTTATTAGAGTTAAATCATACACTTACGTACAAGCATCACTAGGTCCGCGATCTACCGCAGTAGATTGCCTACCTGATAATATACTGCTGCAAATCAGAATTTTTATTCCGGGCAAAAGAAAACTTAAGATTAATCTAGAACATCATCCACCGAATATTAAATAACGAATTGAACAAAGTTTGAGTCATATAGAGTTGGTATATTTAACGAGCAACGAAGTGCACGGGATCAGCTAGTTTATAATAAAAATATGGTACTGTGAGATTATTTTTATAAATATTAAAATTCTATGTTTGTACGTTTAAGTAACTTGATTGTTTGTAATATATTTATACATATATATATACACACACACACACACACACACACACACACATATATATATATATATATATATATATATTTTAAATCTAGCTAAATAAATAATTAAAATATTTTAATTTTTTTTTTTTAACTAGCGAGTCAAACGCAGTCTAAGTGGAAATCATTCATTATAAATCATAATTTATAATCATAAAATATTGTAGGTATAAAATAGTTTTTGGCTATACATAAATGCGCAGAATAATAAATTGTCTCGTAGTACGTTCAATTTTTAATAGGTACACGCTATGTGCTATCAACCGTTGGTAACCTAGGACCAGCATGTAATATTCTATGGAATACGTAAAAATCACGATTTTATGTTTTCAATCTTGATAAAATACGTTATTCTTATTTTAATGTTGGGGTTCGGTTAGGGGTTCGGATTAGGGGTTCGGTTAGTCGTGAATACTGATGGCGTTTATAATATTATCCGGGTGTTAACAATAATTACTACTATAGTGAGATCTGTTATTAAAATTAAACGGTTTATTATTATTATTATTATTATTATCATTATTTTTTTTTTTTAAGCATTCCCAGTTCAAAATGCACGAATGGTTTTTACTCGCCAAGTTAAAAAGGTCGATGACTCTATACATAAATATTATGAATAAACGCGGGTATAATGAAAAATAATTTTTAATAGTTTACCATAATATATATATTATATTAGTATAGAATAATAGTGTACAGAGGAAAAAATACGAAGTTGAAATTTCGATTAGTAAGACTTTAGAATAAAACCATTGATAGGAATTGGAACTGTTTAAGTTATGTAACATTCAAAGAATTTATCCACTGGAATTAGAATGAACATATAGAACAACCATATAACCAGTGGTATACCACTGTATATACCAGTGATATATACATATATACCCAAGGCTCCCCGCTCTTCAAGATATTTTGTTAAAAATTTCGATGTTTTTTTATACTTACTCCCTAATATAATACAATCATTTGGAGTGGAACATTATACGTTATACATTTTTCTTATAAATATTTGGTCAATTTTTTTTTCATTTTTTATTATATACATTAAAAACAAAATAATATTATACCTTTATTTATTGCAATTTTACATTTTTTTTTTTTTTACGATTTAATAAAAAACAGAATTTATAATAAGTGTATTGTTTTTTCGTCCCCCCCCCCGAAAAAATTTCTGCGGGCGGCCTTGTATATACTACTGGGTATACCCAGAATATAATTACTGTTAGCATATTTCATTAGAGACCATGTCATGTAGCATCAACAATCTATATTCTATATATTACAAATATGCTTATTTCCTTCACAAGAATTTGATTTACTTTATTTGTTTAATTTATTGATACCTAATACAAATAACTGATTAACAAGTACCTATCTCACAAAAAATTGTTGATTTTATTTATTGTTTTTCCACTATCTTCTTCTTTTTCACTATTAAATTACCACGGACGGTTTTAAGACTGGTTGATTCTCCATATACTCAAGGTGTTAATTAATTTTTTTTTCGGTGATATACCTCATGTTTTTTAATCTTTGAGTCGAGCAAACCGTAGATTTTTTACTGAAAATGTCCATCTCTCCATCTTGATATATTGACGTAGGACTTTCTTCGGACTGATGATTTCGTACGTTCGCCTTGAGCTGGACTCTTTAAGTTTTTCGGTTACTCTGGTGCCTTTTGCTACGGGTGATCGTAAACGATCAGAAACTTCTTCTGATATCGCCCTACAAATAATGGGTACGGATACGACTTCTGGAAGATAGTTTTCTTGTTGTCTAGTTGTCTTCAATCACGTCGTCGAACGTAGAACGTGTTTCAACAATCTGGAATTCAGATTCCATCAGGTGCGGTCTGACCGTGGTGTCCATCGAGCTAATATTCACCGTGCATTTACAGTATTCCATTCGTTTTATGAACCGTCCGAATCAGATACAAGCCGTACATTTCATGATCAGGTCGTCCATGCTGCGTGAATACGTAAACCGACTGTTGTACAATTGACGTAAAGCTGACTGGTTTGGTTTTCCCATCAGTGCATCAAAGTATTTTGTCACGAACTCATTTCCTATTGACTTTACTTCTTCAATAGCTATCACGTTAGTCTTGCGCAAGTTGCTAATCATCTCAATACTTCGCCAATGATCACTTCTAAATTTCAAAATGTTTTAAATCGATGATGATGTTTTTTTAATTTGATGATGTTTATGTTTTACAATAAAGCTGGCAACAAATATTAAACGTCGTTTTTTAACAAATGCTAATCATAGAATTGTATATCAAATTTGATTTGTTGAATACGACAAAATTTATTAAATTTACGTTGCTGTGGATAGGTTATATTAAACAATAGGTATATTGTTTAATATGGATATTATGATAACTATGTATAAATATAATAAATAATTATAAAAATATAAAAATATTTCTCGTTTGGTGGTAGAAAAATTCTGTTTTAATATGATTTTGCATTTTTAGAAATAATACTTTGAAGTCCACAATACATTTTACAAGTAAAAGGTCTTTATTAAATATTTTAATGCGAAAATTATGATTTATATAATTATTTATATTATATATACCTACAATGTATATATGTATTATACATTCGTACATTTTTTAGTTACTTTTTATATGATTTATGATTAAGGGGTATTAAAATAATTTTCTTTGATTTTTCATTGAAAATAATGAAAACAGAAAAGAAGAAGGTAATTGCGTTTCAATCAAAAGTTTTATAATATTTTTATAACGATTCGATATTTTATCGGTCCGCTCCTTGTCGGACTGTGCTGGTCCATGTCAATACGTTCAGTGTTGGTGTAGTGTGAATATGCCGGACTGGCATACACCGGTGATAAACAGTAGCCTCTGGTTGAAAAATTAAACGAATTAAAAATTCATCATTAGGATAGTTTTTTTTCCTTAAAGCACGAGTCACATTGTTACGATACGGTACGGATCGGTCCGTTACAGTACGTTATGGCACGACATTTAATCAAATTATTAGTTTATATGAGATAATATATATCACTTGTCGAACGATATTACACCGTCACGTAATAACACGGACAGGATTGCTCGACTTTCATCCATAATCATCCGTGCCGATCCACTTTGGGTGAAGCTCGTATAAAATATTTTCAAATTATTATAACCATGTTGAAATAATGCGTATTTTTTTTAAAATAAATTTGTTTGCTGAAGTTATTTCAAATATCAAAATTGGATTCAAATAATTATGAAGGAAAGAATTGTGGATCAGCCGACCTCCAAATACCCCTCCCCTGGGTCCGCCCCTGATATAATCAATTGGTAATTTCTGTCATAGAGTAATGTGGTGTGCGGAATTACAGTCGTATAATATGTCTATTCACTCACTGATCGCTAATCTTAATAACGGCTGAAATTGTGATTTTACACAAAGAAATAAAATAAGTATAAATAAAGGGGCTTAAAAATAAAAATAAAGTGACCCACACGAAGATCATATATACATATTTTTGTTATTTCACATTTGACTTAACAAAAAAAGTGGTTAAAGAAAGTCAGAGTAGACTGCCCTTCCTAAAACCTAATAACAAGTTTGATATTTTTTAAACAGGAGTCAGTGTTTAAATAAAAAAAATAGGTTTATACGATAAATGTATGTTTTTAAATAGGCAAATTATTAATGTTTAAATGTTAGTTATTATTGTACTCATATTTTATTATTTTTTCTATTTATATAAAACTTGTTATAATTATGTCATATTTCACATTTGACTTATGACATAATTATAACAAGTTTTATATAAATAGAAAAAATAATAAAATATGAATACAATAATAACTAACATTTAAACATTAATAATTTGCCTATTTAAAAACATACATTTATCGTATAAACCTATTTTTTTTATTTAAACACTGACTCCTGTTTAAAAAATATCAAACTTGTTATTAGGTTTTAGGAAGGGCAGTCTACTCTGACTTTCTTTAACCACTTTTTATTTTTCTGTTACTATACGCCTTGTTCCCTATGAGATTCTAATTTTTTTCAATTGAAATTTCATAATTTAACCAACAAGAAGCGAAATACGAGAGAACAAATCTTAAAAGCCGACGAATGCGGAATTAATCATGATTTGTAAATCGGTAAACATAAGGTCCTATTCACACACGGCGGTTTCGGCCGTTCGGATTTCAATTGGCAGTAAGCACATGATGAAAGTAATTGTGCACAATAGCCATGGCTTTCACAGGGAGCAATGGACAGATTTTTTCAGTACAGTCACCGTGCTACAACCGCGTGGACAACTGAAAATTACGGCGCCGCACCATCTCCGTCTGAAGCGTGCTTTACACTGTTACGGCACGATAAAATATTACATTATTAGTTTATATGAGACAATACACATTAATACGGACGACACCATAACATCATGTAACAGCACGGATCGGAACGAGAAACATGTTGTCATGTTGTTCATTCGAAATGTTTTTTCGGTCCAGTCCGTGTCGATACATTCAGTGTTGGCGCAGTGCAGTGGTGTAACTAGGGGATTTATCCCCGGGCGTAAAATTTTAAAGGGTGCGATTCTTTAAGTGTATAATCTATTATTGATTACTAGCATAGATATTTTTCACAATGTTATTGATTACGTTTTTAAAATTCAATAAGTAAGATAGTACGCTAGTAATTGCTATTAATTATTAATAGACGAAAATTGAAGGGAAGAATATTTGATTCTTGGTTAACGACAGGGTGTAATTTTAACATTTTCTCCGGGCGTATAAACTCCTAGTTCCACCTCTGGTGCAATGTGAACGTGTAGGACCAGCATACATCTGTGATAAATTTTAGCTCTTGATTGAAAAATTATAATGTTGAATGACAATACCTATATAGCTAACCATGTCTACGATACGATGGTACAGGTAGAGACATTTTATCACCTATGAATTTACAATCTCTGTGTTTTGATTTGTCATGTTTTTAACATTTAAAAATCATTAAAGTGATTCTTCTTCTTTTACATCTCAATAAACTGCTATAATAGCATCGATAAATTACGAAACATCTCAAATTTTATATTATACAGACAAACAATAAACTGGAGAAAAATAACAACTAACTGCTTGTAAGAACTAATATATATTTGAAATGCTAGTGGGTGACGTTATTTGACAGTGAATGACAGTGTACACCTGTTAAGTGCGAATATAATAGCAGTTTGTTATGCCCTAACGTGTTGTAACGACCGGTATCGTGCCGTAACAGTGTGGATCGTGCTTAATAATTTTTCAATCAGGAGCTAATGGTTATCACCGGTGTATGCTGGTCCTGCATTTTTTTGCAAAATTATTTAATCGTATATAATACACCGAAAAAAAAACGGCAGTACATAGACTTTTTTCATGACTATGACGTTATACGTTATTAATACGGTTTTTGCGCGGACGACCGTGTAAATAATATACGTGTACGCCGCCCACTCGTTGAGTTCCGCAAAATGTACAGCGGCAATAATATTCAACACTAATAAATACTAGTAGTACGTATAATATACTATATTATACAACTGCTTAACGACACGATAAGCTAGACCGCGCTTTAACATTGTCATGTATTGTTTTGTCGAACAATACGCGCTGTTCAAATTGGTGTGTAATTCGGATTAGCCGTTCAATTTTAGACTGCAGATTAATTTTAAATCACCCGATCATCGCAACCACAGCTGATCAATTATGGTACGCATGCGCGCGCACACACGTATATAATAAAACAAGTAGCCAGAATAATTATTATTCGATTCCGCAACATTTAATAAATAATACGCATACACAACATTACAATTGGTTATACGAGTATTATATACACATCTATATAACATTTCCGTCAACGTTAGCATAAACGTAAACGTGTTTGTGTGTGTGTGTGTATAATTGTCAAATGTTTATTATTTTTATTTTTATTTTTTTTTTTTTTTTCAAGTGGGGAGCTTAAGTCCTCTATTATATTGACAAGAAAAAAATGGCATTATATTTTTATTTTAAAAGAATACGCTGTTTTACTAAAATACATCAACAATATAATCAACGTTGACGTTATTCGAAATAACCTCTGCATAGAAATAGCAATGTTTTGATGGGTTTAAGCTTTCAAGCCCCTCCTTTTTTATCCTGTATTTCATTTGTGTATCTGCTCGAAATGAACTCGCAACAGTACACGGTAAGTATACGATCGTCGGACAGAAAGCTTTGGAAAAACAATGTGAAGAGTAGCGTAGGTGTTACAAAATGCCCACCCCTAGTCATTCCGACGTGTCTACTATATAGTTAATACACACATAGCCGTCCTAAGGATTTTTAGGAAATGGTGCAAATTAATTCGGGTGCCCTTCAATCACAATCACAATAATATACGAGTATGATTAAAATAATACACACCAATTTTTCAAAATATCAGTAAATATAGTTCTCCAAATCTCTGCCAATCAAGGTCGTTTAAATATATCGATACAATTAATTAAATATTTAATAACTTCTTGACGGTAAATTACCAATTACTTACCTCGTTTAATTAAATTTTAACTTATTCCTAGATAATTTATAAATAGCCATAGACAATATGAACTTGGATGTTGCGATGTTACATGCGATACCGAATTTCTTTGTAAATTTGGATAAAATCATGTCGTTCTTCACACTCCGGCAATAACCATAATAAATTACAGTTATAATCATTTATAAATTATAACTGAAAATGCAACTTGTATAATAGCGTTTAGTATAAATTGATGTTGGTTTTAATTATTTATAAAATTTTATTTATTTAATGATTAAATTGATTCATATTTCATAAAGAAAAATAGTTTAGAAATAATGTATTAAGATTAGTATTTCTAATCTGGACTTTATAGAGGCCCCTTTTAAATTTTCCTAGGTCGGGGCCCAAAGTCAAATGCCCCGTTTCCCTCCTCCTTAGAAACGGTCCTGTATACACAGGGTACACAGCGTAGATTCATGTTTACCGTTCACGGATCGGTATTTTAACGCGCGGACTCGAAAACGGATTCTTTAGCGCGCTGGTCGATTTGCGATATTGCCGCACGACATAATAAACAAAAAAAAAAAAAAAAAAAAAAAACAAGAGCATTACACGGAACGTGAACGCTGTCGCGTTGATGTATTATTATTCATGTTTTCGATTCTCGGGCACCAGGCGCACTCGTCCACTGTCCTTGCTCAAATATACACGTACAAGTCACGTGTGTATACGGAATTAGTGGAGAGCGGTGTTCATTAATTAAGTGCCGTGCGCGCGTCTTAGGCTATTTATTTTCGTGCCGAGTGTGCTCTCGGGATACGAGGACAAGTAATGGAGGGGGGAGAGAAAAAAAGAAAAGAAAAAAAAAAACTGGCCAAAAAATAATAACCAGAACGTCCAAAAATAAAATAGAAATCGTATACGACGGGGCTCCGAAAGTTGTTTCCGAAGAACAAACATTTTAAAAAAAGAAGCGACTCACAGCAATGTACACCAAATGTGTATTGTTTCGTCATCGATTTCCACCGAATCGTTAAAATGCCGTGAAAAATCTTACGGAACATTCTGGTTTTTCTGTTTTACCCCGTTTTCCGTAGGTACATGGTCCACCGTCTCCGTACGGATTTCGTTGACCAGTGAATAAATGTTGTGGGCAAAGAGGAGTAATCTCTGTGCACAGTGCCCGGGCGTTGTATGTAATGCAAATCCATTTCTGGTGATCAATTAGTTGTAGTGCATGACCGTTAATACAATTGCAATGAACGGGCAATTTGAATTGCCCGATGTACTTGTGGGCAATGTAAACTCCACATACAACTTCATTGATAACAATAAAATATTTTAAAACTATGGAATGTTTTCAAAATGCTAATACATTATAAGGGTTGCATCCAAAAACCGCACACTATCGGTTATTGTATAACAAAATACCCCATACTCATAGTAGTTAAAACCGCACACTATTTTTAGTGCTAACTAACTGATAAGATAAGATAAGATTAAAAGATATACTGTAATAATCATGCTAATACGTTAACAAATGGAGCTGAAAGATTTCATCAAGGATTTCACACCCCGAATTCATCTGTATTTATGGTTATTGATGTTTTATGAAATATTCATATCGATACAATGACACGAATGAACCAGTACCATAATGGAGTGCAAAATATTAGCGTCCAATTGAAAAACAAAAAAAGTTAGTAAATACATAATTGTAATATTTTCGATTTTTAATTAAATTTTATTTATTTTAGGTGCACTCGTTTAAATGATAGGAAGAATTTTTAATCAACGGAGATCGTATGAAGTTTTTAAAAAATATCAGTAATAGATTTCAGCCAATCAAACTTTGAAAATTGTACACACTTAACATTTTTAATTTTTTTTATATTTTAGAACATTCGTAAATGCATTTTTTTTTTTTTTTGTTTGAATAAATTATTAATTATTATATATACCTAATCTAGGTAAGTATAGCCTTTTTGGGTTTGAAATCAAGGGTGCGGTTTTTGGATACAACAGTTTTTAAAAATTGTACGGTTTTAATCTATTAAATGTGTGCAGTTTTAACCTACCAAAAATGTGCGGTTTTTTTGTTATTTTATCAAAAGTGTGCGGTTTTAGAAGTCAAAGATTATTAGTAGTATTTTAACAGCTCGGTAAATGTTTTGAGTCACTATGATAATAATTTATGGGGTAGTAACACAACTAAACAACCAATATCGTTTACTCCAAATTCGTTGAAGTATCCGATTTCGTCAACATTTCATTTTCTAACGGCTATAAAATTTTTTTGTGATTTGTTTATTAACTTTTTTTACCAAATAAAAAAGGAAAGAAATCTCATTAAAATGTACCATCGTAATTAGTTTAAGCTATACAAAGAGATTTTTATTACGATTGACGATATACCTCATGGACACAATTTGAATTTGGGTGATCAAGAATATGACGTAATTGCAAACAGGAGGGTCAAACATGGAGATGTAAATGTCAATCACAATGTGAACCGTAGAACTCAAAATGTCAGCAGCAATCTGTGTTCAAATAAATAAATATAGAAATTATTTGAGTATTATTTTTTATTTTTTTTTTTTTTATAATACATTACATACACTATATGTTATATATTACTGGTTATATTTTACTGTTATATTAAGTTTATGTATAAACATATCTTGTTTGCACATACAGCAGTAAATTCTTAAAGAGTTTACTAAAAGTAAGTATAACGATAATAATTAATTAACATAGTATTTATTCTACAATATGTATAGTTTTTTATTCGGTAATTACATCACCCGTTATACTTTTAGTCATTGCATACAATGTTCGAACAATGTGCTTTGTTTTTTTTAACAAATTTTTTATACAAACCATTAAAATGTAAACTTTGTACACAATGCCCGGACAATGTCTGACCATCTTTGCCCATAAATCTCTATACAAGTATACACCCACACGTTTGATGGTTGCACAAATTCTGTATTTTTGTAAAAACAATGAAATTTGTGCATAGACAACGTGAAAGCTCGTCTCCCAATCAAACGTCAAAACCAGTAATAGGTGTACATAGAAACTTGCAACAGCCGCGGTCGTCAATCGAGCGTTGCCAACAGACAATAAAGTGTTGAATTTTTTTTTTTTTGCTTTTGACGTTTATTCCAGAATATTGTGAACGGACGATGTGGTAATAATAAAGCTCTTAATACACACGTATTCACGTGTCAAATCCAGAATAAAAACGCATAACCTTATCTTAATTCTGTACAAATAATATTTTTTTATCAAAAATCCAAGTACTTAACAGAAAATTACATCATTATAAAAACGGATATATACTTTGGATAACCACGTATTTCACGTGTCACGTGTTTTAACAGCTCTAGTAATAATTCTACTTTTCCTTATTGATATCCGTGCGTACGTTAATATGCGACTCATATACCTAAGTCCCCGAATAGCCTCGACTATCAAAGAACATTATCCTAATGGACGAAGAAGAGTTTTTATCAAAAGATCAATCCTAAACACACAATAGTCATTAGTTGTCACTTTTCAAGTATCGTATTGCTATTAAATTTAATTATTAATTTATATTGATCAATAAAATTGTTTCAAATTTTTGTAATTGGTAATTCTTAGTCCAATTATGATATTAACTATTCCTTTTAGCCGATGTGCTTGCACAATCCAGAGGTAGACTATATTATAAGTCTTCAGGTTGATGTGTAGAGCTATTAATTATTATTATAAAATATTGTCGAGGTTGGCGTGAAATCTTCTTTTTTTCATTAGGATTTCGACGAGTTTTTTAACACCTGTACGTGTTCGAACCACTATTTATGCCACTTGGACATTTGATACGAAGTGTTCCGGTGCGGTGATGAGTTTGAATTAGTCTACACGCGAGAGTAATGTATTCGTACGCGAGTATAATAATGGATTGAACGGCTTGTAATATTCGGCAGACGTCTGGCAACGCTCCCACGCATCGCGCCAGTCAGATGATGGGACTTTAAAGCATTACTTATTATTGAGATGAGGTCGAAACAAATGAAGTCTGCGTACACGTAGTGTGTTGGGCTGCTGTTCCGTCTGAGCGACGAGAACGTACGCACTATATTTATTATGTATATAAATATTATATACGTGATGGTGTTTTTGTCGAAGGTCGATTCCGGGATTTTTCCATTTTACTTGTATTATTGTTGCATTTATTATTAGGGCCCTGGTTTTTTTTTTTTGCAAATGCTTATTCTTCTACAATTTACCTACAATAATTTTGATTACAAATGTCGACGTCTCGCACTGTATCGATTCCTGTGTGTAATTTTGGTTTTTTGCATATTTTGAATATTTGAGTAAAAATTACAGTGAATTGCATGTTTCTATAAATTTTCATTAAAAAAATACATATTTTAAAAAATAATAAATAAAAACAAAATTTTAATTGTGTCTATAAAGAAAAGGTATTGATACAAAATTTGCATTAAATTTAAACTATCACAAGTATTGTACAAAAATCCAGGATATTTTTAAATCAAAACAATTTATGGAAGATAGAAGAATAAATAACTGAAAATTATGCAACGTGACAACCGTAAAATCTTCCATTTTACACAATCTCAAATCGCTGTTTTGTAACATCGTGTTGGTATTAGTTCAAAAATTACCATTACTTATTGATAATTCTAAATCTATATAGTTGATTAATAATTACTTATTTTATCATTTTTAAATAATAGTTTATACGATGCAATATACCTGTTTGTTATGATTTTTTTAACACATATTAAAAAATATTTTTTTTACGTATTTTGAAATTTCCATGTGTATATTCAAGAATATTTTTTGCATAGAAATCCAGACTTGACTTATTTTATTTTATATTATAAGGAGCATGTGCACACGACTACATTCACGAACGTTTATCGGAAACAAGCATTTCCGTTTTATTTGTTCAGCCCACGGGCTGAACAATAAATATCGATTTTTCGAATTCTGAGCGTTTTATTTTCTTAGCGTCCCCGGCACCCGATGGGCCATATGACGACTCTTTTGTATATTTGATTTCGCAAGCAAACATTTTCACATAACGTAATGTCTCGGACAGTCGTCGGCTCTTCTTCACGCTGTTATTACACCGTATGACTTTAGAGCACTGATGGTTAGAGGTAAAGGGATGTGCGCGATTCGGGGGTAGGCGCATTTCCGGGTACTCGGCACTATCAGATCCCGTACGTATTTGTTGTTTTCGCGTCTCGTTCCGATGTTCTGCCCGTCTTCGCCACAGAATGTTGTACCGTTTATAAAATAGTCGCGCATTCGCGTTACGCTTTCACGTGCGTTGCGCGTTTATTGCGTGGACGACTAGATGCACGTCGGTAAACGGAAAATTGGTACGGTTACTGTTTTGAACAAAATAAATTAAATAAACGGAATATTGGTACTATAAAATATTTTATTTTCAGTGGTTCAAAAAATGTGTTCGATATTAAATTAAATATGTTCACAAAAATAATATGATAGTAAAAAAATATGTCCTTATATGTATTAGTACAAATTAAATATTAATTTACAATAGTTCATAATACCTAGTCACAACATAAATTTCTCTGTGGAATTTAAAAAAATATCCATTGTAATTTCATTATTTACGTAACTGGTTTAATGAAGTTTGTGTTGAAGACAAGCATATTTTTTTATTTTTTTTCGAAGTGTTAAATTATTAGGTTGTTCATGCCGTATACTCGTACTTTCAATTCGCGCCGTAGTTTCGTCTTGTTGAATACATTAAAGAACTAACCAAAATTATGTGTTGCTTGTTCCTATAAGTTTATTACAATAATTATTCTACCCTTCACAACAGTTATTTGTTCGTTCACCACCATTCAATGTGACGTCGAATACATTCCACAAAATTGAAGAAAACATTGGGGTACCACTAGTACCACTGACATAGATGCCATCAAAATATATAGCCCCTGACAATAGTTCTATAGGAATTACTGTGTATAAATAAGCCATTCCACTAGATGCTTCATTGAGAGGTAAAAACGCTAAAGCATTAATTATACTGCAATTTATTTTGATATTTTTGTCATTTTTGTAAACATAACTTAGAACTAGGTGTTGAATTTTTCGCCACATAAACTGGCATAAGTGAAAAAAACATCCTTTAATCTGCACACTATCACCAAATACATGTTTAGTGGCACATATAACTCTTATTTCAAAATCCATCGCGATATATTTTAGCTTTAGATTGTTTGAAGTTTGAATACAATTAATAACAACTTGTTGTAAAATAGTGTTATTCGTAAATTTCAACTTATTAAGTAAAAATGCATACACACAAGTAGAGTTTTTTATATTTTTGTCGAATAACATAAAGTTATACAGTAAGTTGGTAATAGTAAAGGATTATAGTAGTTGAACACTTTAAAGTTCCATCCATAAACCAAGTTTCCGCGTAAGATAAAATAATTAAAGCGATATTAGAGGCAAAAATCAAAATTCGTGAATCAGCTTGTTCATTATCAACAATCAAAAACGGCTTAGGTTCAGCACCCATCGTAGTTGTCCACTAGTTGGGAAGACAAAAATTTGCATTTAATGCTGCAGTAATATTTTCAAATCGAACCTTTCGATTCCTCGCCGTGGAACGTCCTCGCATTGTGCGCGCCCTCGGCAACTCACTCGACCGTATTTGTACCGCACGCGCGTACGTTATGATGCCTATACGGGCGACGGACACACGTAAGCACGTAAATACGCGCGCGGAACCACTGGACGGTTATCGATTACCGTATAATTATTATTATTATTATTATTGATATTGTTTTTATTGCAAGCACGGACCGGTACCGATCGTTCGTTCACGCGCATCATGTGCACAGTGTGTTACACCGGTGCGAGGGTATTTCGTATCGTATCACGCGCGCCAAGTCGATCGCATTGTTCACGAACATCGGTCGTCGACATGCAGAGTTCGCCTTTTGAACTGCCGACGAATAACAACGAACAACCTGCGGTGACCCTCGGCGAATCGACGGTCAATTTAATCGTAACGTTGTTCTCTCACTGGCGTTCGCGCGATTTCGCACGATCACGACAATGTTGCGAACACTTATTGGGCAAATCAAAAAAACACGACACGTTTAGAATGTAATCGAAAGATTATATATTATATATATATATATATATATATTTATATATATATATTTATATATATATATTTGTTCCGCGTAGCTTAATATCTAACAGAGGTAGAGTTTTTTTTTCCATATCGAAACGTTCGAAGAAAACCGTGAAGTTTATACGCACACATACACATATATGTTGAACAGTTTCTACGAATTTAGTACCACCTCGTGCGCATTACGTACACTACACAATCGTACGTATAAACTATTCTCCTGCGGCGTGCAGTCATTCGTCGTCGTGTTATACAATTATTTTACATGACTTATCTTATAAATTTCGGACGGAAGTAATGGGACTGTACCCACCCGCTCCTCGAATCACACGGAAAAAGAAAAAAAAAACCGTATATTATCAATTTCGGTAAGCACATAATAAGGTGACAATAGGTGTCTACTGTACCTACAAGGCGCATCTGACCGTCATCATACGGGGCCGCAGCCCAAGCAGTTTACTGTGGCGGTAGAATAATTTCCCGTTAAAGCGGTACGGACCCAACGGCCGTTTGACGTTTAAGCGTTACACCCGTTGAATTCGATTTCGAACGAAGATTTTCACCTGCGGATGACGTTATTATTTTGCCGAACAACGTCTGGGTTTATTAATATTCTTACGATAATAGGTGTATTAGTTTATAGCAAATATTTTTCTCGTTCAAAAACCTATGGAGGTTATGTACCCGAGAAAAAAAAACTACTTGCATCACGATCAAACTATGTCCGTACAACGTATTGTACACGCGCAGCCACAATTAATGCATATCCCCAGTGGCATAGCGAGGGCACGTCGAACTTTGTCTATGCTAAGAGACTCGAAGATGGGCCCAAGATCGTGCGAAATTCGTAATTTTTTCTCCAATATATATATATATATATATATTGGAGAACCTACTATTATACTATTATACTTATTGAAATATGTAGGTTTTGTCTAATTGTACATTTAATAATGAAATTATGAAAATAGCACAAGGGAATTCGTATAGGAATTCGAAGGTGAGAGAAAAGCGATCCAAGGATTTTCAAGATGTCTGGTGTATAAAAAATGAGGATAAGAGAGTTTTGATAAATGATGAGGATGTGAAAAAAAGATGGAAAGAATATTTTGAGAAATTACTGAACGAGGAATATCCAAAAGAAGCTTTAGAGAGTATGTCATGGAATGAAGGATTGATTGGTCTAGTGGGCGAGGAGGAAGTGAGAGATGCGGTGAAGGCGATGAAAAAGAAAAGAGCGGTAGGACCAGATGGAGTACCTGTAGAGGTGTGGAAAATGTTAGGAGATGTAAGCATTGGGTGGTTGAAAAATCTTTTTAATAAGGTACTGATAGAGGGAAAAATGCCAGAAGATTGGAGAAAGAGTTTTATTGTACCAATATTTAAAGGAAAAGGAGACATACAAGAATGTGGGAACTATAGAGGAATAAAGCTCATGAGTCATAGTATGAAGATCTGGGAAAAGATTATAGAGAAGAGGATAAGAAGTGAGACGTCGATATCAGAAAACCAGTTTGGTTTTATGCCAGGAAAATCGACAATGAAGCCATTATTTTGTGTTAGGCAATTAGTAGAGAAGTACAGAGAAAAGAATAAAAAACTATGCATGGTGTTTATAGATTTAGAAAAGGCGTATGACAGGGTGCCAAGGGAAGTTTTAATGTGGGCATTAATGAGAAAAAATGTCCCAAAAATGTATGTTAATTTGATCCAGGATATGTATGAAGGGTCGAGTACTAGTGTCAAGAGTCGGTGTGGAGTATCAGAAGGTTTCAGTATAGGAGTAGGTGTGCACCAGGGGTCAGCTCTAAGCCCCTACCTGTTCTCAGTGGTAATGGATGAGGTTTCAAAGGAGATACAGGGTGAGATACCATGGTGTATGATGTTTGCGGATGATATAGTTCTGATAGGAGAAAACCTAGAAGTTGTCAATAATAGGGTAAATGAGTGGAGGTTAGCCCTCAAAGAAAAGGGATTGAGAATTAGTAGAAATAAAACTGAGTATATTGAGTATGATTTTGGACAAAGAGACCAAGAAGTTGAAGGAATGAGGAGACAACTGACAATAGATGGTGATGTGATAGGTGAAGTTGAGAGCTTTAAATATTTAGGATCTTTTGTTCAAAAAGACGGGGGCTTTGACATTGATGTAAAACATAGGATTAAGTGCGGGTGTATGAAATGGAGAGAAGCATCGGGCGTGTTATGCGATAAGAGAATTCCAATTAGGCTGAAAGGTAAATTTTATAAAAGTGTAGTGAGACCAACTATGCTGTATGGTTCAGAGTGTTGGGCGGTTAACAGGAGAATAGAACAAAGTATGAGTGTCGCGGAAATGAGAATGCTTAGATGGTTGAGTGGAGTGACAAGAGAAGATAGAATAAGGAATGAATACGTGAGAGGTAGTGTTAGTGTAGCGCCAATTGTGGACAAGATGAGAGAAAATAGGCTGAGATGGTTTGGGCATGTGATGAGGCGAGAGGAAACGAATGCAGTAAGAGTGGTTATGAAGATGGACGTTGAAGGGAAAAGAGGAAGAGGAAGACCAAAAAAGAGATGGTTGGAGACTTTGGAGAATGACATGAGGGCTGTCGGTGTGTGCAGAGGAGATGTGATTGACCGAGTAAAGTGGAGGTGTAGGACAAGGGTGGCCGACCCCAAATAGTTGGGAGGAAGGCGAAGTAAAAGAAGAAGAAGAATTCGTATAGGAAATTTCATATGAAAAAATTATCGATGAATTCGCTATTCTTAAAGCGAATGCGGCAAATTTACGAAGTTTAAAATGTACAGAGTGACAACTTATGAATTAGAATTGTGTTCTAAAGAAGAAAAAAATCGGTAAAATTAAAGGTTAAAAAAAATGTCATCACTTCGAAATGTTAATTAGTTAAAAGTCGTTTTCTTCCGAGATTGCCAAGTGATGCTAGAACGAGTCTTCCTACGCCTCTAAATGTCCCGTTCGGCAGACCGGACGCGTTGGAGAACATCGCGCGCGCGTTTCTGGCTAATCCGTAGTCATAATAATCGTACCGTAACCGCAACGCGCGCGCGCATTGCTGAACCGGATCTCGTTGGTGCGATTCGACGATTTCGATCGCGAGAACGTCACGTTAACCGTGCACTGACGAACGATCGAGCACCGACGTGTTCACATCGTATCCTAGACCGTTGTTCTAAAGTGTCCTATTAAAATATATTGATTGTGTTTTATATAATAAAATGTAAATAACGTAAGCCCGATACGTCCGAAATTAAAAACAAACCAAGCGTTCCCATCAAAGTTATACGTTCAGCAGGGCGGATTTAACAATTTTCCGCCCCTATGCCAAATTAAATTTGCCGCCCCTATCTAAAAAAAAACTTACTACCTCTTTAATAAAATATCCTCAAATAAATTAATTTTTTCAATACCTACCTAATATGCAATTTTTGCTTATTATACGAGTAGTATTACGAGACATTTCTTAAACAATAAAATAAGCTATAATACAATACTATTGTCGTTGTCGTAGACGAGTTCCTGGGAAAATATAAATATTATTTTGCTAAAAATAAACAAATACAAAATCCACAATTTCAAGATTTTGAAGTGATGATTACAATTTTAAAAATTATGTACCTAATTTTACAAAATCAAAATAAATTTTCAACATAATTTTGCCATCCTCCAAAATTTGCCGCCCTATGCGGCCGCATAGTTCGCAGTGCCTTAAATCCGCCCCTGACGTTCAGCCTGTTTATTTCCCGAAATTGTACTACCTAAACACCGAGATATTTACTCTTCTCTCCTTTGCAACGGCCTCTGTATAAATATAGTTTTTTATATATATATATATATATATATATATATATATATAATAAGCTTAACCGATCGCACTGAATGTTGCTCGTTGAAAACTAATTCACCTTGAACACACCATGTTCTTGTCAGCCAAGCTGTATATATTAAGTTAGCCTATTATTAATTTATAAGCATAATGAAATAATTGCTCGCATTTCGTCCGTCGTACGGACAATAATTAAATTTTCTCCGATTTATCGGAGGGAGAGAAAACGCCGAATATCTGCTGACTTTCGCCGAGATATGTGGATAGGACGAGGACGTCCAGTGTCCCCCTCTTCCCCCGTAGACGATGAACACATTGTACTTAGCACGGAACGTGTACAGAATAATGATTTGTACACAAGTCGATGTTGTACTATTATTACGGAGCAGAGACGAATAATGTTATAAAATAAGGCGCTCAGTAATCGCGTAACACCGCGGTTCATGGAAAGCAGTCGCTGATGCGGTCCGTAGGAAGCGTTTGGAATTCTGGAAAACGCGGCGAAGAGGACAAAAAGATTTTTTGTCAAACGCGTTAACGCGTACAAATGTACGTCTTTACAATGTGAATGGTTCACGTGTGAATAATATCACGACGAGGCTTTTGGCCCACACACTTTTTAGTGAAAATCTTCATCACCGGATTAACGACAAATTTTCAAGTACCGTTCTACGTTTATTTCAATCCGAATACACAGATATTTTTTGTACGTATTATTATTCATTCGTCATATGCTGCGTTATTCGTATAGTTTTTTTTTTTTTTCAAATAAATATCGTTACGTCCTTGGACGAGGCGTAAAATACAAAATACAAATCAATCATACTAATTAACCTATTGTTAACAATTTTTTATAACCAGTTCACAGTGTTTAAATTAATACTTATCAACTTGAGCGTTTTTCGTCAACATTTGTCAGTCATTTAATACTTTGAAAATCTAAATATTTTACAGGTATAAAATAATATGACACCCCAAATAAAAATCGCTCATAGTATGGCATAACGGTCGAATTTAGGTACACATGTTTCTTTTCTGTAATTTTTTTTTTTTTATATTTGAGCGAAAAAAATATGGTAATGCTACATAATGTTTAATTAATGTACTTACGTAAAAATAGATAGTTAATATTGATTAAAATATTACATGTAACATATATGTATGAACTCTAAAATATATATTATAATCATCGTAAAATACTATCACAGTGATAATATTGATGCAACACAATTACAAAATTTCTTTTACACTCCTAACACCACACACTTACATATTATTATCAACACCAAATGTCAAGACAAATTTACACAATAATAAACATAATACATTTTAAAAAATTGTACGACCAACCCACAACATAATAATATAGCCATTAATAATACATAAAAATGTTTTATTGTGCATGTATAAATATATATGTATATGTATACAGTATACAATATACACGTTTATACATATTATACAAAGATACCGTTCAAAAAGCAACGTTGCAATTTTTTAAAACTAATTTACAGTAATAGTTATCTACTGAATTACTTGGACGCAAATTAATTGTATTTTCAAATATTTTACATATGTTATGATTCTAAAAGCAATTCACAGTACCAAATTGTTAAATTAATTTTTCCTACATTTTATATGACTGTATAATATACAGTATATATATTATATACTTGTATACATATTATATGTATTTAATTATTATATAAATATAATATTTTTTTATTTATTTTATTAATGTAATATTCTTTATTTATTATATTAATTAAATATTCTTTATTTATTATATTAATGTAATATTCTTTATTTTTACAATAGTAATTTTTTCCTCCCAAATATAATAAAATACATCAACTGTGGAATTCAGATAGATTTCAATAGAAAATCTTTGAAAAACTGATAGTCTATGTATATTAATCTACTGATATTTAAAGGCCTCATGTAAAAAGCCTAAAAGCTGATAACTTAAAAATTTAATAATAATATTTCACTGAAAATTTTTAATTTGTACATTCTACATTTTGATTCGTTTGTATAAAAATTACACTTTTAACACAGCTATGAATGCAATTGTTTAAAATTAACATAACTGTCTAATATTAAAAAAATATATAAATAAAATAAATATTTAAAAATAAGCGAATATTATAAAGAAGATTAACCATAATACTTTTAAGCCGTGAAAATGTCATGTATATAATTTATGTTATTTAAAAACCTATAAACATTATTTATCTTGATTTTATGTAAATAATGTAGAAAATGTGTACACCAAATATACATTTTGAGCATACACAATTATCATAATAGTGTTTTATGGTATTGAATATTAATTTTAAATAGTAAATTAGTACTATAAATTAAAAGTTATACACAGAATATAAGTACTTCATAAAAGAAAAAAAAATTATAATAATTGTGTATATTTAAGGAATATGTATTACTAATCGATTGATCTTTAAACCAACTTTCTTGTTCGTTTGTAATATTATATATATATATATAAGAACATATATGTACTATTATAGTATATGTACATACATATTTTTTTTCATATACAAAATCATAAAAATAAATCGAATTAACCAAACTTATTAAATTCCAATAAGAATTTAAACATACTATATGCCAAAGACTTTTAATTACATACTGTAAAACATTTTCATAAGTAGTAAAAATATGCACTTTCTATTTTTAAGTGAAATAATAATTAAAATATAAGACTACATAAAATAATAGAATTTTAATTTTAATATATTGTTTAGGGTTTTTATGGTTTTTAAGTTATACATTTTTATCTGATTTGAAGAACTTAATTTTTATTTCAACCAGTATGTCAGCATGGAAATTTGTGTTCTCCTTCAAATTCGATTACAGATGATTGCATATTATTAAGCAAGCCCATGCACCTACTTAACTCATACTAAACAACAGCAGGTCGTACTTCACATTCGCCTTTGCTTAACCTGTATTCTGCCATTTTAGTTATACCATGGTAATGGACGAATGCTGCCAATATAACAAGTACATGAAATATCTGATGACTTTGGAACTAAATATATGGAAAAAAAAAAAACAACTTTTAACAAAAATATAAATTTACAAATCAATAGTTCAATTTGTAGTTGATAATTGGGCAAGACTATTATGTAATCACTGATTTAGTAAAATAATTATAGGATGTTTAATAAACTTTTATACAAAACAAGTATATTTATATTAAATATAATAGTTAAACAAAAAAAAATTCACTAAATAATTAAATTAATTAATAAGGTAAGACAAAATAGTGTAAAATATAAGTACGCAAATAACTTTGATTTGAAAATTCTGCTTATAAAATATAAAATAATCATCAATAGAAATCACATTAAAATGTTAGACTTTCTCAATTAAGTCAATATATATAAAAAAAATAGATTGTCCATATTATATTGAAATTGTGAACGTGAAATGGCTATCTTTAGTCAAAAGAAATGAAATAATTTGGCAATGGGTTAATTAAAAACCAGTCTACAAAATCTCAGTGACAATATTTAAAAATTTCATTCACAAAATTAACCTAGGTAATTAAATACATATATTACATGTAAAATATAGAATATAAAAATTATAAATTTTTTTTTTTTTAATTGTTGAAATTGATTATAAATAGTTTTGCTGCCAATAATATTAAAAATAGTATTGAAGTTTTATTCTTACCAATAAATCACATCTTCCAGGAAAAAATCGTTCTGGTACTCGTAACGCATATAATAAAGCACCACATATGTATAAAAAATCCCATGAGTAACAACCACCCAAGACTAATTAGTGTAAAGTTTGAAAAGAATCCTTCAACAGCTCCATAATGAAGTGCTGGTATAACACCAATTAATCCAAAAGTTGTAAAAACACCTGTAAATATAACTTCGGTTTTATACTTACACATTTACTAATAATAAATTCTAATAAGTTAAAAAAACTACTGCCTAACAAGAAGTTCAGGTACTAATATATTTTCTAACAATATTTTCTTCATTTTAAAAGAATAAAATAAGCACTGTATAGAATATAAAAATTAGATAGATATAGAGACAATATAAGGGTGCAAAGTGTATTTGTGACAGGAAGCATTGATATTATATTATAAAATCAATATTGGATAAGCAAATACAATTTTTTTAATTAATTTTAAAATTATATAATTATCTAATTTATACTTTTTTAAAGTTACAGAAACAAGACATAAAATTTTAATCTAATTTGAAAGGAAAATGTAATTATTTTTGTTTACATAATACATAAAGTATGAAATTTTTAATTTGATGAAATAATATACTTCTTCTAATAAGAACATTTATTAAATTATCATTTATTTATCAAATTAGTATATAAAATATAAATATTTAATTAAGTAAGATTAATTTTCTAAGAATTAAATCAAGATAAAATAAACACAAAGGAGGGGTTTCCTTTAATATAAACATATAACTAAATATTTTCTGAATATGGACAATAATTCTTAAACTTAAACTATATATTTAAGTTTTATATTGTACATATGATTATTTAAATAATAATTTACCTGCTCTAAGTGGTCTCAGATTAGGATCACTAAATTTGTCCCATAGTGCTACTATCATTGATACCAATCCCAATGCAATAATTAGTATTAAATACAATATCCATGAATAAGGCTCACAATAAAATCCATAATATAGCCATGGCACAAATGAACCCATAATTAGTATAGCAATTCCGCAATAATCCAATCTAATACATTTATAATTAATTATATAACTGTTAAAATAATCAAAATATTTTAATTACTTGCTGAATAGCTTCCCAACAGTTTCTGAATGACAATGAACTGTATGAAATACAAATGAAAAACCCATACAAGTAATAGCTCCAATAAAGTAAATAATAAAAACTAATTTGTCTTGAAATGATAATTCTTCTTCGGGTCTAGATGCAAAGTAGAGCGTCATAAAAAAAAAATGCAATACAACCTATATAGGAATAAAAAAAAATCAAAATATAAATAATATAATTTTAAATTATGTTAATTACCTAGCAAATGTGTCCATATGTTTCCAGTTTCAGTGTGAATTCGGAAAATAGATTGAAAACAAGCCTGAAATGAGTTTAATGGAGGCCTGTGTCCTGTGTGTAAGAAATCATTATCCTGAAGCCACTGAGGTAGGTTGTGGAAATGGCATACATTCCACATTTTACGACCAAGATCACGAGCTTGAGCAGCAACATGTTGAAATTCTGCTTGAGCCATAGTACCAATATCCATATTTTCATTTGTTTCATTAGATAAACTACATGCCATCTGAAAATAAATTGATAATAACTAATTATTAATTTGTGGACATTAAGTTGATAAATAAAATTAATAAAAATACAACTTTGTACTACATATACTTACTAATTGTTATATATAAAATTACAGTAAACGATTTAAGTTTCCTAAATGTCCCTACATAACTCAGTAATCATCCAAAATCAATTAAATTAATATTTAATTAAGTTGACTATTGATTTAATATTTAATTTATTATCATAACCTCAAAATTGTTAAACAAATTATGATTTATCTTTAATCTTAATACAAACATAATAATTTTTAAATTTTTTTTTTACCGTTGTTTGTAAATTAAAGATATAAAAATTATAAAACAATAGGAATTTTAATGACATATTGCCAAGGGTTATTAAATTGATTAAAAACCTAACCATAGCAAAATAATAATAAAACCAATGGTATTTAATGTAACTACACGATAAAAGAATATCCTTACATCATCGTTTCCTTTTGAAGGGCCAGATAATAAATCGGTTTTCTCTGCTATTAATTCATCAGACTTCTATAAAACATACACATAAAAACAGTATATACAATTCAACATACATTTTTTTTGTTATACATATAAGTAGTAGGAATAGAGCTTGTAAGGTTAAGACAAAAAGAAAATTATTTATATGACCCAAGTTCATAAGATTCAAAACCATGTTAATGGTCCATTATTTTTGAAAGTACAAAAATAAGAGGATAAAATGTAGGTTTATATTATATAATTATACAAGTAATATAAAGCTTGTTTATATGTTAATTATGTTTATATACTATTATGTTATTCCCACAAACAATCTTATAAAATAAATATCACTAATATATAATCTTGTCATTGCTTTTTTTTTTTTTTTTTTTTTTTAGTAGATTTAGTAGATTAAATTTCACAAAATCTTTACATACAATTAAAATCCTAAAATAGCATGGAAAAATTTTAAATTATCATTTTTAAACCATAATATCACGTATTTTTTAATTGGACATGTATAAAAATAAGTATATATTTAAAATAAAATTATTTTCCATAAATATGCATTTAAATTTTAAATAAATATTTTTGGAAGTGATACTTTCATTTTTTCCACTATTTATAAAACTATTATTATCTAATTATAAATAATAGAACCTCAGTAAAATGATTATTTAAAATATTCATTAATTATATAAATAAGAATATAACTAAATATTGTTTATATAATATTTAAATAAATCTATAAAATCAAATTCCTCAAGACAAGATTAATCATTTTTTAAGCTAATATAATGTTATGTTAGTTAAAAAATTATACCATTATTAAAATATATTAAATAAAACTAATAATTACTTAGTAATAATTAGTAAAAGATGAAAGAATAATGTAAGTTATTTATTTTCAATACATAGAGTATACTTACATTATTTAAATCAGTAGAAGGTATTTTACGATGTCTAAGAATACTACTTTTTTTAGTTGTTGAAGGAATATCGGCAACATTCTTTTCATTTGTTGTTATTGTTTCAGTCTGAACACTTTCTGACATCTTGTCAACCGTTTTTATATCACTCATGAACCTATAATAGTTAATAATTTGATTTATAATGATTGTATTTTTATTAAGTTAAATAAATCATTACTACGCTGATAACACATTTTGAAATTGTAATGCTAGGTCTACTAACATTTAACTCAACAAAATGTTAACCTTCAATTTTTTTTAATCAATTTTCCACTGTTAAATCAATATTTTTACATGAATTATTACTAAAAGACTGTTAATGTTCACTATAATTTTTAAAACCTTGAAAAAATATGCTCATATTTGTTAGTATGATATGTACATAAAAAAGTATTATTTAAATAGTAAAATAATACAAACATTGTGACTATTGAAATTAACATTTAATTTAATAAAACTATAAATGTTTATATTTATTCAATATTTATAGTTTATAAATATATTACACTTAAAATAGAATTAAAAACTTCTAAAATATAAAAAATGATGTATATTGATGACTATTGATCAATATGAACAAAAATATTAAATAACACTACCATATTAAAACAATAAAATCTTATTAACCTTTTATATTTCATTGGACATAAAATAACATTAATTTAAAAAATGGTTAATAGCTTTATATTTTTGAAAAGTTATACTTCCTAATAATTATTAAATTAATCAATTACCAATTTCTATAGTCACAAAGATTAACAAAATAAACAATATTTTAAAAAGATTTCAGTGAAAAAGAAAAATATTTAGAAATCACTATCATAAAGCACTTGTTTTAAGATAAATAAAAAAAGAGATATATAAATCAAACATTACCAATTAATTTACAGTACATTTCAATTGTTTAATAATTTATTACTTTATACGACATTAGGTCATTGAATTTAACTCAATAACATGAGACTAATTTTATGCAATAAATTAGTTAATTAATTTTTTTATTTTATAAACAATATGAGAATCTCGAAGAAAAGCAATTTATAATTAATAATTTAATTAATACATTAATAAAAAATTAGTGCATAACATAAATTTTAATTTTTTATAAAATTATAATAGTATCAACTGTAAATCTTATGTTATTTACACAGAACATACAATTATAGATTTTAACAAAAAAAAAAAATTTAATTAATTAAAAAATAATTCAAGTAATAAAAAACATGCATAAGTAATCAAGTACATATTTAAAAACGTAATGGTTATATTATAATTTATTTTTTTAAACAATGATTTTAACAAAGATTTCAAGTACTATATAATACTATTTATTTTAACAAAGATTTCAAGTACTATATAATACTATTTATTTTAACTTTTTTTGTATTAGAAACAAATCAATAAATTATATAAATCAATTTATAGATATTAAAAATAATTATACTTCATTGATTTTTAATTAACCAAACATTTGTTAAGCCTATTAATATTCAATTAGATATGTAAGTACATTTTACTCATACAAAACAAGGTTTTGAAAAAATAATTTAATAAAGGCGTGCTATCAAACTATTAATATAACTATTAAGTAATCTATAATAATAAATGGTTTTTTTTAATTATAATAGCTTCCACAAGAAATCATAGAAAATATACCATAAGATAAAAATTCAAAACAATAGAAGAGACTAACTAACAAAATACATAACTTACAGAATGTACACAATTTAAAAAAAATTGAATCACTTTCAAAAACATCTTATGCAACTGTGTTCAAAGAAACAATGATGATGTATATTTATCAAAACCAATAACTTGAGAGTGTAAAATATCTCAGAATTGGAAGGCTTATCTAATTTATGAAAAGTTTATCAATTATAATGTATGGAATAAACATAAATCCCTAAAAATTATTGGTCGAAATGAATAAATATTGAGGTACCTATTTCCGTATTTAAATAAAGCCTGGACCAATAAAAAGATGAAACAAAACAACAAGGACAATAATAGAAAGGGAACTTCAAGGGAATCCAGGTAGATAAATTAATGTAATAGATATAAGAATTTTGGGGTCATGAAACTGAAAATTTGGGAAAAATAACACAAAGAACTTGAATATTAGTTAGGTATGTCACTTAAGAATCACCTCAAAGATCAAAGTTTAATTTTATTGAAAATGCCAAGATTTTGTTGAAAACTAGTATTAATAGCTCATTTAATACTTGAAAAATTTGAAAACTTCCTAGGATCAGGGAAGAACCTAGTAGAAAATCAATATAAATCTGAAGTTTTCAATTGATAGGGATATTGTGATAATCCAAAAAATGTTTATGCTATTTACTCTTGTATGGAAAAGCAAAAACCACAATTTTAATTCCTTGACACTGTTAATAACAAATGACGAAAAACTTTTACCAAATGATTGACGTTGCCAAGTGGTTTTCTCTACAAAAATCATTACGTTTATCAGTTTACCGCAACATAAATTCACAATGTTTTCAACAGAAGTGTTTCACCAATGACCAGCAGCACGCGGATGCCACAATCTACGACGCACGCAAACGTCCGAAACGGAAATCTCAGTAAACCAGTTGCCAGAGGTCATTCGCCTACCGTAAGAGCTCATTTGATCGATACCGTGGAGATCGCCTGCCATTGTACTACGATTAACGTAGGCTATTCTGTGACGTACCTGTTGTGCGCGAGATAAATTGAACACCGACGTCTGGCAGGGAAATCGTGCGGCCAAAATGAAGGCGACGATCACAACGTCTCACTATACTCGTAGGCGGCGATCGAACTACGAATCTTCTGTGCGATGTGTGTGCGATTCGTGCGTGCCCCCGTCAAGTTCTACTGCGACGCGTTATCACGACGACGAGCGACTGCGGAAAATAGATATCGGGCTTGAATGGATTACGTAAGCCTACTTAGGCCAACGTTCACGGTGCCGAGTAAGCCGTGTATTGAATAACTTCGTTATCAATTAATGATTGTAATAATAAACACGCGGTGTAAATATATTGTAGACACGATTGATGAGCCGGTGACGACGAAAAACGGGAGAAAAAAAAAGTCGAACGGCCGTCGTGATCGTGAAAATAATTATTTCTATCGACCGGAGAGTGCAGTATCGAAAAATTATTTAAAACGCGATCAGAGAATATATATAGCTAAATGAATTGTTAAATGAAAAAGTGACGGTAATTCATCACGGAAATGAATATAAATGATAGGAACTTATTTTATAGGAAAATCCGGAAACGTTTTCGAGACGGCGAGAAAGTCATAGAACACAAAAATGACAAAACGATGTTCAATAACGTGAAACGTTTGATATTGTCCAAAGCAGCTGCTACTGCAGGTAGTTATGACCCCCCGAGGCGGTGGGCTACGAGATAACGCGTACCTGTGACCAGAGACTCATCGTCCAATGGCAGCCTTAAGCTGATAAGCCGTATAGATGGCGCTGTTAGTAGCGAAACTATCCTAATATTTGTATTTATCCCGATGATTTTAATCAATTATCTATTCTGATAAGAGAAGGGGTTGATGGTGAAAAAGGGTAATGCAATTTTTTGTTCTAATACCATTTCTTATAAAGGGGTTCCATTCAGGGGCGGATTTAGGGCACTGTGAACTATGCGGCCGCATAGGGCGGCAAATTTTGCAGGGCGACAAAATTATGTTGAAAATTTATTTTGATTTTGTAAAATTAGGTACATCATTTTAGATTCTGAACGGAGTGATGGAATTTATTGGTTTTACAATGATGTGTGTTTTTTTTTTATTTTTTTTTAGATTCTGAACGGAGTGATGGAATCTATTGGTTTTACAATGATGTGTGTTTTTTTTTAATTTTTTTTTTTTTTTTTGTGTCTGACGACACCTTTTTTGGCAGTAAAAAAAGCTTCGATTTGCTTATGTAGCAACTTTTCTAAAGGAAAGTGAATCTAGTTGATACTTTGGGGGGTCAAAAGTAAAAAAATTTCAATATTTTTTAAAGGCGACGGGGAAAACCCTAAAAAAATAAGGTAAAAACGGGAGTATTTACGCAAAACCAGTTTTCGACAAAATCAAATTTTTTATTTTGCTGTAACTCAAAAACTAATCGATGTAAATACTTGAAATTTTCCCCAAATATTAAGATTAGTGTTCTCTATACACCGTTAAATTTTATTGAGCTATTTATAGACAATTGAAATTTTCAACTTTTTTAACTATTTTTTTTTTAAAATAACGATAAAATTTTTTTGGCCGGCCAGAAAATTTTGAAAATTTAATACAAGGTTTCTTATAAGTTGTTCTTTAACTGATAAAAAAAAATCCAAAATCGTAAGTCACAATTTTTTTTTATAAGTGCTCAAAGTTCCAATTTATACGAAATATGTAAAAATTGCGAAAATTTGCAAGTTATTTTGTAGATAAAAATTCATAAAATTTTTTCTGTTCATACTTAAGGTTCAAAATTTTAACACTAGGTTATCTATAAGCTACTCTTCAAAAATCTTTAAAAAAATTTCTACCGTACTTATAGGAAAACATTTTATGACTGTTTGAAATTTAAATATTTACGAAATTGCATAAAATATCGATTTATTCTCAAACGATTTTAAATATTTGTTATAATTCAAAAAGTATAAGTCGTAGATTTTTGAAATTTCTACCAGCTGTTAAGATTGGCATTTTATTTATGTCATATTTTTTTCAAAATATTATATTGATTTTTAAGCCACTTATAGACATATAAAATATTCGATTTTTTTACATTTTATTTTTATAATCGGTGATAATAACACAAAATACTTGAAAATTTAATAGAAGATTCCACAAAAGTAGTTCTTATTGTCATTCAAAAATTATTAAAATCCATAGGCACAATTTTTTTTTATAAGCGTTTGAACAGCGAATATTGACAAAAAATTACATGTAAAATATAATATACTGTATAATATTCTAGACTGACAAAGATATCGGTTTTTTTTAAAATGCTCTAACTCAAAAATGAAAAACCGCAACAACTTGAAATTTTCACCAAATCTTTATATTGACGTTCTCTATACATGGTTAAGATTTCAAAGTATTTTGACATATTTTGACTTATTTATAGACAATTTATATTTTCGATTTTTGTTAAATTTTTGTTTTTAAACATCTATAAAATTTAATTGATTGAGCGAAAACTCTTGAAAATTTTATACTAGGTTTATAATAAGTTAAACTTATCGTAACTAAAAAATATCGGTGATCGGTTAACTCAATTTTTTTTTATAAGCCCTTAATTCTCAAATTTGTATAAAATGTGTAAAAATCACGATAATTTGCATGTTATTTTGTAGATAAAAATTCATAAAATTTTTTCTGTTCATACTTAAGGTTCAAAATTTTAACACTAGGTTATCTATAAGCTACTCTTCAAAAATCTTTAAAAAAATTTCTACCGTACTTATAGGAAAACATTTTATGACTGTTTGAAATTTAAATATTTACGAAATTGCATAAAATATCGATTTATTCTCAAACGATTTTAAATATTTGTTATAATTCAAAAAGTATAAGTCGTAGATTTTTGAAATTTCTACCAGCTGTTAAGATTGGCATTTTATTTATGTCATATTTTTTTCAAAATATTATATTGATTTTTAAGCCACTTATAGACATATAAAATATTCGATTTTTTTACATTTTATTTTTATAATCGGTGATAAGCGTTTGAACAGCGAATATTGACATAAAATTACATGTAAAATATAATATAATGTATAATATTCTAGACTGACAAACTATGTCGCTGTAGGCAACTGCCAACCCATCCTAATTGAAAAATATATTTATCGTTTCAAAATAAAATATACTTTTTACAATATTTATAAATAACAATGTATTATATCCTAGACAAACATATTAACTCCGTTCAGAATCGTTATTCGTATACAATGATATCTATCATTGCATTCAAATTTAACAAATCCATTGTAATAATGACTTATCCTATAAACGAGATGCACTCCACCCCCAACTGTACAGCAGAGCGAGGCCCATCCGGTTCTTTTTTTTTAAAATTGTATTTATCACTTCAAAATCTTGAAATTGTGGATTTTATATTTGTTTATTTTTAGCAAAATAATATTTCTATTTTCCCAGGAACTCGTCTACGACAACGACGATAGTATTGTATTATAGCTTATCTTATTGTTTAAGAAATGTCTCGTAATACTATAATAAGCAAAAATTGCATATTAGGTAGGTATTGAAAAAAATTATTTATTTGAGGATATTTTATTAAAGAGGTAGTAAGTTTTTTTTTTAGATAGGGGCGGCAAATTTAATTTGGCATAGGGGCGGAAAATTGTTAAATCCGCCCCGGGTTCCATTGTTAATTTAACAAGAAATTTAAAACGAAAACATAATTCAATACGAAGCCAGGAAAAAAAGATCTATTCAAATTCTTGAAAAAAACATAGATGAACCTGATAATTTTTCCGTGTCCGAACCTTCGCATTCTAATTTAACTACTATTACACCTATAATTAAAAATAAAACAGCTAACATTACGAAAACACAGGTATCAATAAACGCATATACAGCAAGGTCTATGCCAATTTCAAAATCCGCAAAAACTGATGAACAGTTAGGTATAATGATGGCTTAAGAATATCAACCGTTTAGTTAGGTCGAAAATAAAGAATTTAAAAAGTTTGTTTCATTATTAAATCCAAGCTATTCTTTGCCAAGTGGAAAAACAATTACTTATAATATTTTACTTCAATTATTAGAAAAATTCTGAGAGAAGGTTAAAAGGAGTTAAGATAATGCATCATACATCGTTTTTTATTTAATTTATTTTATTATTATTTATTATTATATTTTATTTAAGTAAAAAAGTTAAAAGTAATATAAATACAAAGACTGTAAAAAACACCGTTGGTTTTTCTGTTTTGAAGTTTATAAATACCTATTCCTAGTCCTAAATATAAAACATGATTACATCCCGAAATATCATTTGTTAATATTTGTGATAACGTGTTACGACGGAGTCAATATTTTATTATTTTTTATTAGTCAATGGAATATCAGTTCCCGCCGCCCAATAATAACCGTGTCCGTGAACTGTGAATATATTTTGTGAACGAAAGGACCGAAGGAACGAATCAATTGAACTCGTTCTTTTTCCGGACCCGGAACGATAGAAACGATTCACCAAATGGAACGAAAAATCCCATCACTATTTTGTATGTGCAGTCAGAGCCGTAACTAGGGTGAGGCGAGCGAGGCACTTGCCTTGGGCGCCTGAAGCTGGGGGGGGGGGGGCGCAAAAATATTAAATGATTAACTTAAGAAAAAGTTTTAATTATTATATAGTTTTGGATTTATTACAAATGATTCCGATTATAAACTAAAAGAATCGTATCCAGATATTAAAATTGCTATAATGATTTTTCTCTCGATTCCAATCACGACGGCTTCATGTAAAAGAAGCTTCAGCAAACTTAAATTAATAAAAATATATTTAAGATCTATAATGGTTCAGGAGAGATTATCAACCATGGACATACTTTCGATAGGAGCATAAATCGCTGGTAAACTAGATTATGATGAAATTATTGATAAATTTGCTGACACAAAAGCAAGGTAAATTAAATTATAAATAATAATTATTTTAAACTATTTTATTATATTTTTATTATTATTATTATTTTGAAATATCTAATAATTTGCAAATATAAAATTTATTTGCTTACCATAATATAAGAAGATGATAATTAATAATTATATACTTGCGGCTAAAAATGCTATTTCTTATTTTGCTAGAAACCTAATTAAAATTTTTCAGATTTTCTGAATCGTATTATACATAATAAAACTTGTGAGTGTGTCAATCCTACAGCCTATGGGGGCGCATTGCTTTAGTTCTGTCTCAGGATAAAAAATAGCTCGGTACGGCTCTGTGTGCAGTTGAGGACTAGACGAGCGGGTTTCCCGCCTTCTCTGTGGGCCGCTGCTCGAATAAAATATATATTTAACTATGTAAGAAGGCTGTTTATATTGAGATAAAAATGTAATTGTTAACGAGCTGTTTTTTTTTTTAATTATGGGCCGGTCGAAACTTTTGCCCTCCCTTTCAAAACCTGAAATGACGCCACTGGTCCCGATGATTTGTTTCGGGGCAGCCATTGTCCCGGAATGATTCTTTAATAATGTATGTTTGTATTTTATTAAACTCTAGCTCGAAAAATCATATTATTGTCATGATAAAATAAAATGTTGAATAATTGACTGACGAAATGTATTTTTAATTATTCTCCCAATTAAGTGACTATATTTTTTGTCGAATACGGTCTTCGTATTTTCGTTTTCATACAATAGTTGTAGTTATCGCTAAATGAATCGACCATAATTTAACATTTTGTCAGTTGTAATGACCTAATCACAGTACTGTAACGTAGAGTAGTCATACTTGAATCAATGTTCATTTCAGACTTTCAATCCCAAAGAAGGATGTCACAGTAATAAATAATTAATACATAAATATATTTTTGTAATAATTATATCTGTATAGTTAAAACACCAATAACAATTTTTCCCAGTTTTCGTCAAATAAAATATGGAAACCCAACTATTAGTACATTATTAGTATTAGAGATTATTAATATTTATTAGAAGAGTATTTAATTATGCTGTGTCTTTATAAAACTAAAAAAAAAACGTATCTAAATTGTTAAAACCTCAGTGAAATTCAAATAAACGTACTAGTTCTGTAATTTTTATTTTATTATTAAATATGTAACTAGCGATTTGTGACAATTGTATAATGCAAATCACAATGACATTACAATTCAAAATTCTAATAATTTAATTAATTTATTTTTTGTTTGTTTCTAAAAATTTACAAAAAATAAAATAAATAAGAAGAAATTATGAAATTAAGTTTTGCTTATTTAAACTTTATGTTTAAAATAATTGTTAAAACCATACTGAAGTATTTTTAGCAAAACAACTGTTTTTGTACCCATTTAAAATGTTACCTTAGGACGCCTCATGTCTACTTTCATTAGTTTTAATTTCTATATGTTGCATTATGAATACACATGGGTCTTCTTTTGTTTAACCATTATAAAATTACGTTTATACTACAATTCGTAAATATATAATGTTTTTTTCTGAACCTAACGTTATTCGTGTTGCTTTGATCGAGAAACCATATTGGTCAACTGTTTGTTTTTTCTTGTACTTTGCAATACGTGTTATCAATTAATCTTATCATCCATTGGCAAACTATGCATTCTTGTTGTCGTTCTAATATATACTTAGTTTACAATTAATTTAATTACATTCCTTTACTCCGGAAGTTATTTAAATTTATATTTATTACTATTTTTCGTTTTCATTCACCTACAATATTTAAAGAAATAATATTGCTGAATTGGACACATTGCTTCGTTCCGTTAGCAAATCGCTGTTGTCGCTGATACACTCCCCCCAAAATCTACAAAAATAATTTCTGGTATGCATACATTTACTTCTGCTATGGACGTATTTTCTCGTAAAAATGTCTCACTATTTGCTTCTGTAATTTAATTATCTCTTAACGTGTTTTTTAGAATAATTGAAGCATCAAGATGACTGACAGCAAATATTTCACTACCACCAAAAAGGTGAAATATTTGAATTGAAATCAGAATTAAACAGCGATAAAAAAGAAAAAAAAAGGGAAGCCGTTAAAAAGGTAGGAAATCCTTGATATTTTTACTTATTATTATTTAAAACTATGTATATATTTATATGAAAAATAAGAGGTTACATGGTTAACATATGAGAAAATTCTTCATTAAAATATGGGCTTTTAATGTTGACATTGTTATTTTTTAATGTACAAAAGTATACACTATAGTTGTATTTGAATATACCAATAATCAATACCTCACTTTGTACTTAGGTATTATTATTTAAAGCTCATTAAATAGTGTATTTGAGCTTAATTACTAATAATACCTTAGTATATTTGTATAAGTTATTATCATTGGTTTACTGGAGATTGCCATATCTTTATCCATTGTGGGGAAATTGTTAAAAATGAAAATTATTATTAAATAGGAGTTGATTTATTGTATTAACCATATAACTCATTATTATTCAGCTTTTTGTTTCATTGTAGAGTTGGATTCTATTCTATCAATAACTTATAATTGTTTAAGTCTTAATATTTTCAAAACAGTTGTTTTAATTATTAACATTTTTATTTTAAAAATGTATGTATATACTTACTATTATATGTATAAAGATATTTAATGATATCCCACATAAATTGTTTGTTCGAAAATAATCTTTTTAACATTCTATTCTACATTTATAGTAAGCTTAAGCTAAAACTTTTTAGCAATGCAGCTAACTGTATTACTATACCATGCTCTGTAAAATATAATATTGTACAACTGATTGTGCAAGCTAATTTAAATAAATTTATTAATAATATTAATTTGTTTTGTTGTAAACTTAACATTTTTAATTTAACTATTTATTTATTTATTTTTATAGGTTATAGCTTCTATGACAGTCGGTAAAGATGTTTCTGCTTTATTTCCTGATGTTGTAAATTGTATGCAAACTGATAACTTAGAATTGAAAAAACTTGTTTACTTATATTTGATGAACTATGCTAAAAGCAATCCTGACATGGCTATTATGGCTGTTAATACATTTGTAAAGGTATCTGTTTATATAATAGTTGTTTTATATTATAATGATTATTATAATTTATAATTTTCTAAGGATTGTGAAGATCCAAATCCATTAATACGTGCTTTAGCAGTTCGCACAATGGGTTGTATAAGAGTTGAAAAAATAACTGAATATCTATGTGAACCATTGCGTAAATGTCTGCGTGATGAAGATCCATATGTACGTAAGACAGCTGCTGTTTGTGTTGCTAAACTCTATGACATCAATGCACAATTAGTTGATGACCAAGGATTTTTGGAACAGTTAAAAGAACTTTTGTCGGATTCAAACCCTATGGTAATTTTCAACACAAATTGAAAATATTAAAATGTTTCCTACACAGTTTTAAGTATTAATTTAAATAGGTGGTTGCCAATGCTGTAGCTGCTTTATCAGAAATGAATGAAGCTAGTATAACTGGTTCTCCTTTGATTGAAATGAATTCACAAACCATTAATAAACTTTTAACAGCTTTAAATGAATGTACAGAATGGGGTCAAGTATTTATACTTGATTCTTTGGCTAATTACAGTCCAAAAGATGATCGTGAGGCACAAAGGTAATTTCAAATATAATTATTTTTTCTTATTTGATTGTATCATATTTAGATAACTTTTCTAATATATTATATATGTGACATATTATTATTAAAAAAAATTGTAGATTTAGAAAAAATAAAATCATACAGTTAGCATTATAGTTATTTTTAATACTACACTAATTTATTTATTACTTTTTTTATTTATTTAATACATTATGTTGTATAAGTTATAAGTTTTATGTTTTAAATATTTTAGTATATGTGAAAGGATAACACCTCGATTAGCTCATGCTAATGCTGCAGTGGTTTTGTCTGCTATTAAAGTATTAATGAAACTTATGGAAATGTTACCAACTGATTCTGACTTTGTTACAACATTAACCAAAAAGCTTGCTCCACCATTAGTTACTCTATTATCTACAGAACCAGAAGTAATATATATATATATATATATATAATTGCATTAATAATTTGAATGTATTATATATGGTAATTGTACTGATTATTTTTCTAGGTACAATACGTTGCTCTCAGAAACATTAATTTAATAGTGCAAAAAAGGCCTGATATACTTAAACATGAAATGAAAGTATTTTTTGTTAAATATAATGATCCTATTTATGTTAAACTTGAAAAATTAGATATTATGATACGTTTAGCATCACAGGCAAACATTGCCCAAGTCCTTTCAGAACTTAAAGAGTAAATATTTTAAGCATATATTTTAGTTTCATTTAAATTATTATGAATGTCAAATACAATTTTTTTTAGGTATGCCACTGAAGTTGATGTAGATTTTGTTCGTAAAGCAGTTCGTGCAATTGGTCGTTGTGCTATTAAAGTTGAACAGTCTGCTGAACGATGTGTGTCTACTCTCTTGGATCTTATACAGACAAAAGTCAATTATGTTGTTCAAGAAGCGATTGTAGTTATCAAAGATATATTCAGAAAGTATCCCAACAAATACGAAAGCATTATATCTTTGTTGTGTGAGAATTTGGATACTCTAGATGAACCTGAAGCTCGAGCTTCTATGATTTGGATTATTGGAGAATATGCAGAGCGTATTGATAATGCTGATGAGTTATTGGAAAGTTTCTTGGAAGGTTTCCATGATGAAAACACTCAAGTTCAACTGCAATTATTAACTGCGATTGTTAAACTTTTTTTGAAACGACCTACCGATACTCAAGAACTAGTTCAACAAGTTTTAAGTTTGGCTACACAAGATTCAGATAATCCTGATTTGCGTGATCGTGGTTTCATTTATTGGAGACTACTCTCTACTGATCCTGGTGCTGCCAAAGATGTTGTTCTTGCTGAGAAACCATTGATTTCTGAAGAAACTGATCTTTTGGAACCAACTTTACTTGATGAACTTGTATGTCATATTTCTAGTCTTGCAAGTGTCTATCATAAACCACCAAATGCATTTGTTGAAGGAAGACCAGGATTACGAAAATCTTTACCAGCTAGGTATATATTTTAATAATAATAGTTAATCAATAAGTGTATACTAAAGTATACTATTTTTTAGAAATGACAATACTTCTACTAGTAATATTCCCCAAGCTGCAGTGATACCAGCACCTCAAGAATCATTGATAGGAGATCTTCTTAGTATGGATTTAACAACTCCAGCTGTTATTCCTACATCAGTTCAACCTCCTTCTGTTGATTTACTTGCCTCTGGATTGGATTCATTGTTAACAACATCTGATTTGCCAGCAGCTTCAACATCAAACACTGGTTTGCTTGGTGACATATTTGGATTCACTCCTACACCAGTTTCTTATTCTCCCCCTAAAGTACTCTGGTTACCTAGTGAAAATGGCAAAGGATTAGAAATTATGGGCACATTCTCTAGGAAGTATGTTTTAAAGAAAAATATATTTTCAAATAATTGAAAGATAATAATGAATATAAATGATAAGAGTCTAATAATTATATTATCATTTTAGAAATGGTCAAATTAATATGGATATGACTTTAAAAAACAAAGCTATGCAACCAATGACTGGATTTGCTATTCAATTAAATAAAAATTCGTAAGTATTTATTATAAAAAATTGAACTATTATAATATTTTATTATAATAATATATATATTTACTATTATTAAAATAAAATGTTACTTCTTCAAATTTCAAGGATTCTTTTAAAATGTATAAATAATTTTTTCTGCTAAATATTATCAAACCATATATTTTATAGTATACATTAGAATGTCTTTCATTTTTTAAAAACTTCTAATAATTACACAAAATCTAAAATGTAATTGAAGTTTTTGGTAAGTTTAAATAATATAATTTATTAAATTATTTAATGTTATTATTAATAAAAATAAAAATTTATAATTATAATATAATAAACTTTTTCTGTGCTATATTTTTTACAACTATATTTAAATTTTTCAGTTTTGGGTTAACACCAGCTCGTCCTTTACAAGTCTTGAATCCATTATTGCCTACAGCATCTTGTGAAACCAGCTTACCACTGGCAACTACTGGACTTGTTCAAAGAATGGAACCCATTACAAACCTTCAGGTAAGAACTTATTTATTTCAATTAATATTATATAAAACTATGTATTAATTTAAAATTGTGTTGTAGGTTGCAATTAAAAATAATATTGATGTTTTATACTTTGCTTGTATCGTTCCTACAAATGTGTTCTTTGTTGAAGATGGTCAAATGGATAAACGGGTGTTTTTGATTACATGGAAAGATATACCCGCAGAAAATGAAGTGCAATTTACTTTAAAGAATGTTTTATGTAATACAGGTAGAAATTAAACACTGTTGTTTTGTTTTTTTTTTTTTAAAAAAATAAGTATAAACTTATTTATTTATATGTTTACATAAAAAATAATTCAATTTTTTTTTTTTTTAATCTAGAAACATTATTTATTATTATAGCACTTTTTTTGTTTTGTTTTAAGGAATTTATTATAGTATATACTTCAAGATATTTTTAAATTAATATATGATTTAACTTTTTTTACAGAGGCAATTATCATGAAGATGTCACAAAATAATGTATTTACAATAGCTAAAAGAAATGTTGAAGGTCAGGATATGCTTTATCAATCATTAAAATTGACAAATGGCAACTGGGTATTGAATGAACTTAAAATTCAACCAGGAAATCCAAATATAACTGTAAGAATATTTTATTTATAAAAGATTCAAATATTAAATTAATCCAAAACCAAAAAAAAATTATTTTGATTAAATTTCTATACTTTTTATAGATTTTCATATTTCCTTTACCAATATTAGTTAATTTTGCTATGTATTATACTAAATATTTAAAATTAAATCAAAGGGTCTATAACATAGTTTTGGGTATAAAAAAAGTGTTGTGTATTATATGTTGAATTCTATAAATTGAATTTCAAAGAAATTGAGAAACTAATGACAGTTTACTTTCTTTTACATTTTCAACAATTATTAGTTCCTACGTATTTAAAAATTATAAGTTTGTTATGTTGTACATTTGAGAATTATGGTTTTATTATTATTAAATTCTTTGATTCTTTACAATTTTTAAAAATAAAATTAACATATAATATATAAATTCTTTTAATAATTTAAAGAATGTTTTTTTGTATTATTTTATTTAAATGAAAAAATTATTTTTTTTAGCTATCATTAAAATCACAAGCCTTAGAAGTTGCACAAGGAGTTTTCCAGGCATATGACGCTATCCTCCACTCATAGATAAAATTTACATTTATATTATCTGAATTAATTCAAGTATTCTTAATAATTTTATATTTTAAGTAGGTAGTCTAAGTTTTCATAATATTATACTCATAATAAATATTCATATTACCTACCTATTTTTTTCTTTTATTATTTATTCACAATAATATTAAATAAGTAAAAGTTAATAAACTTTTCAGAAAACTTTTATATTATGTTATTTTTTTTTTTTTTATATATGTCTTGTTATTTATACATATAACTATTATTTAATGTGTTCTGAAATTATTATTATTTTTATTTATTATTTTAAATATTTTTGTTCAAGTCCAACTACATTAAAAAATAAATAAATAAATAGTATTTAAGTATTATACGACACTATAACTATACATTTCTATAATAAATACAAAAAATACATTGATCATGTAGTAAACAATTATATATAATATTATCAACTAGATACAAAATGTATTTTTATTTTATTGACCACTCATGTATTCCTTTTTTATTTTTATTCGTTCTTCTAATGGTGGCAAAACTGGCTTAATGTGATTGGCTTTTCGTTCCTTGCAAATATTATACTAGATACAAAATAAAAATATTATTAAAAGTTATAGTAAACATAGAAGTCTGAATGTATTGTACAATTGAAGGTTTCTAAATTGTACACTAATAAAAAGTCAAGTACAGTAGAACACTCATTTTAAGACTGTCAATGACAAATTATGTGAAATTATGTATATAAATATCCAGATAATTTAAATGTTGCATTCATGTAATATGTGACAGTAAAAAAATATTTTATTTAATATTTAAAAGATTTAATAATTGATATATTTTATAAATCGTATTTGCATAATAAAATATTGAATATCTAAGGATTATGCGAAACTATAAAATACAATTATAAGATTTTAATTAAATCTTTTTTTCTCATTTATTTATATAATAATTGACGTTTAACTGTAATTAATATTAAATTGTAATATCTGGAATACACCATATTTTTTCTTTAAGATAATATAAAATTAGGTATACCCAGAATGTTCTGCAGTCTTTGTAATTTTCTATTTGTGGAGCACATTTAGTTTTATCTCCGAAATTATCTTGTAAGCATTTCAAAGATATTTTTTGTTCCTTTAAAAGAAAATATATTATTAAATTATGTTTTTAATATAGGTGTCTTGTGTTATTAGGTACAATTGCAGTATAAAATTTAAATTAAAAAAAAAAAAAAATTATTTTACTTGAATATCAGTCAAATCTAATGAACTATTTTAATCAAAAAATATTGAGATGAACTTATGAAAATAAATGGAAAATAATCACCACGAAATAGGTAATGCTAATAAACATTTAAAAAATTCGTACTTGCAAACAAGGATGTGTATCTCCATTTTTAGCCATTTCAAAGAAAAAATTATGTTATTCTATTGTTGAAAATATTGAAGGAAATCGTTTAAATCATAAGATAGAAAATAAAAATAAGCACATAATCTTTTTTCTGACATAAGCACTGTGTCTGTATGAAATCTTTTATCATTTCATAATATTATGATATGTTATTATGATACTGTTATCAAAAAAAAAAAAGAAAATACAAAGGACAAAATCCATAGACCTGATAATAGATTATCAGGTGTATGACAAAATCACAGACCGGTAACTTTTGTTTATAATTCATATCACAACAATATACATTGAATAACTCTATTCTTGAGGAATTAGTATTCCGGCTTTTAAATGATTTTTTAAGTATACATTTTGAATTGCACCGAAAGGTCGGATTAAATATTATAACCTACCCAATTTAGGAGTAAAAAATGGAGGCCATGGAAGTATGTGTCACCGACGAAGAATACATGATGACCAAAGCCAAAAGTTTTCTGGAAACCGATTGTTACAGGTGCAGATCGTGGCTACTTACAGCCAAATCGATGTTTCCCAATAATTTTGGAATTCATGTACGTTTATATACTTTCTATCATGACTGGGTAGTCACGAATAATACTCCTTGATCCTTGTCCCTAAAGATAGCTATATTTTTTTTTTTTTGTACTTTTGCTTTTCATGCTATTTACAGTTTGAATGTTATGAAATTGAAAAAAATTTGCGATGTGTTCATAGAGCTGCCAGATGTTTTAGTAATCTGTAAGTGCTAAAATAAAAAAATTTTACTTGTGCACCTCTTAATTGCATAATTTTGTTTTTAGACTAGAAGATTTCCCTAATGAACCCATTCTTTGGAAAGAAATTGAAAATTTTACACCGATCTTATGTATGGACATATCTTGTTTATCAGAAGAACAAACTTTTTTCCGAGAAATGTTTTCTGCTCTACCATTGTGTAAGTAAATTTATGTATTAGTTATTAAGTTGATTTAGCATTATATTAATTTGAAACTATAAAATTTTAAATTTTTATATATTATATATTTTCATCTAATGATTTTTCTTTTTCTTTTTAAGGCTTTTACGGTCCATTGTCATTAATCATAGGTCTAATGATAATGATGCAAAAATACTTTATTTATTTTATAATTTTAAAACTTCATCTAATTTATTGATTATAAAATAGTTATTTAAATATTTCTCTAGCTATTCAACAGAAATTATTATCTGTATGTGCTGAAAGGAGTGAAGATACAATGGAACATTGTCGCTTAGTACTTTTACTCTTAAATCGTTTTCCTCAATCATCAACTGAATTAGCAGTAAGATAATATTATTTAAATTCATTATTTGTATAGTGTATGTTAATGTCAAATTATTTTAGTTAAAACTTATGGACACAATGATAACTGCTGAAAAACATAATCAATGTCCCAATGTTATTAATTGCTACAGAAAGATTTTAGGTAAAAATTGATAAAAATAAAAATATAAAATATATTTAAATTAAAAAATAGTATACATTTTTAGCATCTTTATTAGTTTAAAATTAATAAATACAATTTTATATTTTTATAGTATGTGATCTTGGTCCATTATTAGTGTCAACAAGTACCTTAAATCAAAAAAATCTGTATAAAATGTTAACAAAAACTACTGAATTTTATATTACCTATGCTATGGGAGGACATTCTATTATTCAGGTAAAGTATTTATTTTTTTATGTTACATTATAATAATACATTTTAAAATTCTGTTTAGAACTTACCTGAAACAGAAAATTGTATTAAAACACCTTGGGAAGACTTATTTGCTTCATGTGAACGTATTGGTAAAAAACTCTCTTGGGAATTAAGATCTGTTCTAAGTCAGAGGTAATGTTTAAAGATTTTGTTTTACTTAAATTATCTTTAATGGTAATATATTAGAAATTATTTTAATATAGTGACAAACGAAAAGCGTGGAAAAAGGTATCAAGTTTTGCAAAGAAGTTTGTAATTGCTTCAAATAACAGTGAACTTAGTAAACAATTAGTTTTTTGTGGTATGATACTATTTGTAAGACATGTTTATGATTATAACCAATCTTTACAACCGGGTAAGAAGTTATATTTGTAATTTTGGTTTATAAAATTGTACAGTTCTGTTTTTTTTTTTTTTTTTTTGTTTGAATTAAAATATTTGTAGGTACTATTAATATTAAATAAACAAATTGTAGTTAAGTATACATTTTTTATATGGATTTTATTTATAATTAAAATAAATATAACTAATATAATTGAATTAAATTATGAATGTATGAATTTAAGCATATTTAATTAATTTATTTTAATTATAGTTGGTTTTATACTGTATTATCTTTTCTCATTTTTTAGATTATGGCTCAGAATATTTATTAGTTAAAGCAATTAAAGGACCCAAAGTTCAAATTAATAAACCTCCTTTAAAACAAGCTGTACTATCCATTGCCACAAAATTAAATGAATCATTAATCGGTATAACTGACGAATCCTCTGAAGTCCTTGATCATTTCAAAATGGCTTTTAATTATTGGGAATTACTTACTAATAAAGAACCAATGTGCACTGGTATAATGAAATTATATTTATATTTTGTTAATTATTGTTATGTTACAATGTAAGAAATATTTACAGATTATTGGAAATTAAGTGCTCAAATTAAAGTAGATACATTCATTGGCCAGTTTCTTAATGACATTGAATTTTACCAAGGGAAGTACAAAAACCTTTTTAAAGCTGTCCCAGTTCAAGAAAGTATTAGAAAATCATTATCATTAGTAACTTTATATTATTGTGTGCAAGAATTTAAGGTAATAATAGCACTAAGTTAGTTCATTTTATTTTAACATTTAAAATTATACTTTTTCCATTTATAAAGAAATGCACTGAGTATATTTTCAAAGTAGTAGAACAATTAGAAAGTCTAGATTTGTGTGGAAAAGTTTCTATGGAAATAGCTAATCCTCCAGAGGACAGAGAAATGTATTATATTCAAATAGCAAAATTGCCTGTTCTACAGTATTGTGTTAAAATAATGATTCAAATACTCTATGTTAGTATTTAACATTTATTAATTTCTTAATTAAATATTTTAGAACTAAGTTAAGATAATTTTAATGAGAAATATTGGAATTATTATGTTTTGGTTTAGAATCAACTTTCAAATTTTTCATCAGCTAGTGACCTTCTTATTGGTCATCTTTTAGTTTTATCACAAATGGTATGGCCTGAAGGCAAAACAATTGCTGAAGAAATGTACAACCGCATAGCTGAATTGTCTGTGTTTACATATCCTCAGTTTACAGCTTACATTACAAACATAGACATAATTGAACAGTTTATGGCTATGTTTATGGAAAATGATAAATGTATCTTAAATATATTTCCTTGTGTTGCTTCTTCATTAAGGTAAATAATTTATTTTTGATACTCAAATGCCTTTTTTTTTTTTTTTTTTTTGTTCTACTTTTAATATTTGTAGTCCAAGAATATCAACAAGAGGTGCTGGTAAAGGAGTAAAAGAAGAGTTTAGATTAGCAGTGAAAAAACAAGTGTCAAGGTGGTCTGAACCTATTGATAAAACAATGTTATTATTTTTTAAGAATGAAAAAGATAACTTAATGAACACTGCTACTCTTATGGAAAAATCATTAACGTATTAAGTAAGTAATATTTAACTATATGTTATTTAAACTAAATACTATAAATAAGTATTCAAAAGTATAAGAACATGGATGTCGAGAAAATGGAATAATTATTATTCAATTAAAGTAAAAATATTAAGATTCTTATTTTTTTTACACTTTATAATTTAGTTAGTTAATCCACCTTATAACTCATAAGCTACAACTTTTTGCTAAAAAATAAATATAATTGAATAGTAATGGATTAATATTATAAAAATTATTTTAATTGTAGTAAACTCATGTGTGAAACTACTTTATTTAACAAAATAAAATAATGTATTTATATTTTAAATATTTTATAAAACTATTGTTTATAAAAAAATATAATTATTTTGTTCTTATTACTTTAAATAATCTTCAAAATTTATGTGGTAATATTTAATTGAAACATATCATCTGGTGAAATATTAATAACCAAGTAGATGATGTTTGAAAAAGTTAGTGATTTGGTGAGATTTGTTGATTCACAGTACCTGTTAAAACATAAGAAATAAAATTAAAAATGTCATTGATTATTATAATCTTAATCTTATATTACTTACTCTCCTAAAGGAACAAATGTTGTATTACTATAAAAATCGTAAAATTTTAACCAGTCTGTACATTCTTTATTATCTTGTGTTTTTAATATTGTAATAGTTGCATTTAGTTGCATTTTTGTTCCTGGCGGACTTTCTATTAAAAAAGTGCAGTCATCTAAAAAATAAATAATTTTAACCTTACTGCTTTTAAATATAGAATATTAATGGTTTATATTACTTACTTTGATAATTTCCAGTGACTTTTGAATCATAATTCATTATATAATTTCCTGAAGTTATTGTATATGTTGAATGACAAGGAGTCAATTGTATATGGCTTTCTGGCCATTTGTAATCTATCTGTATGCTATTACTATATAAATTAAAAAGTATAATGTAAATCTTTACACTTAATTTTTCGTTCAAAAATATCATTTTTGTTTCAAATAAAATCTAAAATAGTTAATAATACTAAACTTTAATGTATAAGGATTTTTTCAATACTAAATAGTGAAAGTTAAAAAATATATTTATAACATCAGTCTTATAAAAAATTAAAAACCTATATGGGCACTTTTAAACTAGAAAATATAAGGGTTAATTTACATAAACATGTAATATTTAATTAATGTTTTAGACTATTTGTTGGTTGTATTCACTTTCTTTTTATTATTCTATTTGCAATTATAATTATTTCGAAAAGACTAATATAACAATGGGAACTCATTAAATGGTAATAAATATTTAAATATTATCACTAATTTCTCAAACAAAGTGATAAAAATAATTATTTTCAATAAGTTTAAGCTGATTTACATTTTAGATGTATTTATTTTAACCTCTATTACATAATAAACATTTTATATTAAAAAGTTTTTCTATCAATGATGAACATTTTTTGTTTAATTTAAAAACAATATTTATCATGATTCTTTGAACTGAATAATGTATTTATAAATAGATAATAACAGTTTTAACACTACTATTTCTTAATCAGGCATTCATTAAATTGTTGTAAAGCCTTTAATTTTTATAAATTTTATTTTTAAATTCATTTTTTCCCTCCAAGTCTAATTTGATATTATTCATAATAATTAAATTTTAACATGTTTCTTCTACTATTATTTACTAAATATAATCTTAAGCAATATACAAAAATAAATATAAATACTTTTGTAAAAAAAATAGTGACAGTAGAAATAGAATATTATGTCTATAAACAATTCTGATTCCATATTTAAATTCAATCAAATCTCCTAGTGGTTCATTAATTTATTTCATTATATTTGTATAATAATATATTCGTTTTAATTTTTACCTGATAAATGTTCAAATTTTTATATTATTTTATTTTATTTTTATGACTCTATTAGTTATTTAAAATAATTTCTGAAGATGAAATTAAATAAGTATTTTTTTTTTTTAGAAAATTTTTTTGTAATTTAACATGGGTATTATCATTAATTATAATACTACATTAAATACTATAGTAATTATTAAAATAGTTAACAATAATATTAGAGATTCACGTTACTGATTTCAGTATATAATTTTCAAATAAAAAAAAAACACATTTTGATATAAATATATAAATGTATGTATTGTATATTTTTGATATTTTTGACATTCAACATTTTTCAAATAAAATTCATTTTACATAATATAATTTATTATAGTTATTAAAAAAAAAAAAAAAAAATAAAAAAATATTAAATGTGTGAATAATAATGATGTATATATATCTTATACAAACTAATTTTCTTGAAGTCAAAACATTTTAATTATAAGATTGTTTATGTTTTATTAATAAATGTTTGATAAGTATATACACTTAATGCAAAATTAATACTTTGATCAGCTTTTATTAGTAGTATTGCAGTATTTGATTCAGCCAATGTTAAACCAGGAACATCATTTGATTCACAGCTACTGTAACAATTTAATATAATATTAAAAATTGTTTAAAAAAAATATAGGTTGAAAGTGTACTATTTATGACTAAATATTGTATTTTATAAGTTTATAGTTATATATTTTTTGAATTATCATTCAAAATTAAATTTTAAATAAGAATATTTTGTTAACAAACAACATTTAAATATTTTCATATATTAAAATGATTTTTATACTTAACAAACAATAATAAATAATAATAATGCAAATACAACTAGGAATAATATCTTACTTTTGAATAAGTTTGACATTTCCATTCTTGACCATAAATAATTTGATGTTTTGATTTAATAAGTTATTATTCACATCAGTCAGTCCTTGTTCTATTGCTATGGCCAAACTAGAGTTTTCTACACTAGTTAATAGTATTGCACAAAATCCAGCTGGTGTTGACCCATTAATCAAAGGTATTTCCACATTATAATGTTTACTTTTATAAGTATTTAAAGACATAACACATGATCCCCTATACATTCTTAGTGTTTGAAATCTTTCGGGATAGTTACCTAAGTAAAAGCTAGGTACCCATTGGCTATCATATGCTAAACAATTACTAATAGCTATGAGTAGAAAAGAAAAAGTGTAGACCAACATTATTGAATGACTATGTAATGACAACTGAATTAATTAAATAATGGTTCCATTCTAATATATGTTATCAGTTTGTGAAATTTTTTGATTAAACTTGGAGGGAAATAATTAACAACAGTAGCTATATTTTAAATATTTAGTTATATCATATGGTACACAAACTAAAATAATTGACACTTAAAAAAAATATGTATATTAGTAATGGATGAGTGATGACCAAAGAGCTTTAATGTTTGTTTAAAAAAAAAAAACTGATGATAAATTATAAAAGTGAAATCAATCAAAAAGAGTTAATAATATGTGTGTATGTTATTGTTATGTTTAAAAAATTACAATTGTATGCATAAGTGGATAATATCAATTAGTGTTTACAATTTTTGCTAATGAATCTGCATATAAATCTAAACGCCGAGTCATCTAAAAATGGATGAATTAATTAATTTTTATAATGAAAAAAAAAATTTCAGAAAACAATACTTGAAATCCCCAGTGATCCTTCACTTGTCTACAAAGATTCAAGTCCATTTCTGAAATTAGCAATCCGTCACTTGTCCTAGAAAGGCCCTTGAAAGAGAACAACAGATTTCATTAAAACTATTAATAATATTAAACTATTTCCATTGGATATTGGATATTTATTTATAAATCGTGAAAATTAATAAATAACAATAACCTTAAATAGGGATGATCATTTCAGTTCAATAAACACAGACAATTTTTTATTGTGCCAATTTTTTCCTCTAGGTAATTTTAAACCTTTTTTTTATAATAAATTGAGCCTATCTTAGGGTATATTTTTACAAATGTATGATATTTTACTATGTAAAAGAAGTGTCTTTTATGTAGATCTTAATTTTAAAAACAATTAATTAAAAATTAAAGGTATTATTTGAAAAATTTAAATATACATTTAATTTTAATATAACACATGGTAATATTATTAATTCAATTTTCTTACAGGAGTTCTTGAACCATCAGGAGCAGTTATATAACTGGAACCATAAAAATGACCAAAATCTTTGTGTGCTGATTTACCATCACCACTAGTAAACTCTGTTGGGAAGATTTCTGTACCCACTCTATTGATGGCGCACGAAAAATAACTATTGGCTACAGCAGCTGTTCTGGCTTCAATTCCCCACAATGTTTCACTACATGTAAAATATAATTTAAATATAGTTAATTATGTATTCTGAATAATTTTGTTCAACAATTTACCTTAGACCATCAATTGTGGCTGAAGGATTAAAAACTATTTCAGCTCCATTCAATCCGAACATTAACCAATTTAAAGGATGGTGACGACCATAACAAATATTAATGGCGATTCGACCAAAAACTGTCTAAATTAAACTAATTAAACTAATGGGCATTTTATAGTTTTATTTTTTAATTAAATTTCAAATATGAGTTTAGTACCTCAAAAACAGGATGGCCTGTATTTCCTTCCATATAATAAGTAGACTCATTAAAATCACCAACTCTAGGAATATGGTTTTTCCTGTGTTTTCCAATTACTTTACCAAAGTTGTCTATGACTACAGCTGTATTCCATATGACCTCATGCTCATCACGTTCTAGAATAGGCGAAACGATGACCATATTGTACTGCTTACAAAGCTGTTAGAATTTTGGCTTATTTTGAATTGGCTTATTAAATTATTCATTTCTAACTTAATTTTAAATGTATTATTTACATCTTTTAGAAACATAGTAGACGGTCCATCTTCGACCGATTCAGCAAACTCACACCAAGGAAATTTTTCTCTTGTACAAAACACGAAAGGCATTGCTAAAAAATAAATTTACATTCAGGAAAATATGAAACAAGTATTTATCACTGTCTTACGCCAAGCTTCTTGAAGACATAATACATTTACATTAGCATCAGCTGCAAGCGATATTATTTTACCAACTTTGTCATAAATCGCGTTTCGTTGTTCAGCTAATGGAGCAGTTGTAGGGAGGACAATTTGATGTTGAATAACGCCAACTCTCACTATTCTAATACATAATACACATATATTAGTAACATACAAATACATTTCTTTGAAGAATATACTGTGTATAATGGATGTTCATGAAGTTACTAATTTTTAATCAAGTTTTATAATTTCCTAATAAAGATAAAAAAACAAACTGTTTATACCGTTTTTCTCGTAACTCTTCGGTTAAACTGTCAAACTTGAAACCTTTCACTTCCACATTGTCCTTATTGTTCATACACGAAGCTGGCAATTGAAGTTCCCTGTTACATAAATATTTAGAAACTAAAGTTGCTTAAAAATGTTTTTTTATTTACTCATAGATAACTATAATAGTTAACTTGTATAAAATAAATGACATTTTTTGTATCAGTATAACATTCGCTATGTTATTGTCTTATATCAATTCTATTTCATGTCAAATTATATATGACTTACTGTAATTTTTTTCCATACAAGATCCTCTGAACGTGACTTAGTTCTTCTTGGGGAATATATTTTTCCAGGCAAGTGTCAATATTATGAAACATTTTCAATTGCAGAGAGAATCAACGAAATCCCTGTCAATATTTTTTTTTGCAATTCTTTCAGAAACTGAATATATACTCGATCGAATCCGTTATTAGAGTATGTGTACACCCGAATGAATATTCGATTGCCAGAAAGAACGATGAAGACCAGTTATTAAAGAACAGTCTTAAGTGTTGGCTTTTGTATTTGCATTTTATTATCTTTATTAATAATAATAATGTAACGGGCTTACGATTGCCACGGTCTCACCCATAAAACAGATTCAATTTATGTATTAACAATTTTATCTATTCTACTATCCCACCATTGGCATTGAATGATTTAAAAACGTCTGATAAGCAGACTTACAGGAAACTTTGATAAAGAAGAAAAATACTCGAGCACGTGATATCCAGTTCTCGAGAGCTTCTCAAGTGATTTTATCGTTTTGCAGTTTTATACCTTTCGATGGTCGTGTAAAAGTATTAAAAATTGAACCGATGTCGCGACACCCGTTGAGTTGGCTGTGGAAATATACTTAACGACCAAATCCTTTAGCGGTACGTGAAAAAAACCACTTAAAGGTAACGTTACCTGGAAAATATTATTATATCTTGTTCTAACGCGTCGCGCACCCGTTTGAAATGAAACAGATGTATTCTGCTCAGAAAAAAAGAAAAAACTATTTTTGTATTTTCCTTAGACACATAACTTCGTGTCCGTATGGAATGTTAACAATGAACAACATGGTAATTTATTTCTTTATTTTTCCTACTTTTAAGTGCTTTATATCTGTAATTAGGACAAGTAAATAACTGTTAAAAATCAAACATTGTTATAGTCTCTTATCAGCTTGATCGCTGTTTTAGTAATAAAAAGAAACAATAATACTATGAAAAAACCACTAATGTATTTAATGATTGATTGGATGGTTATTTTTAGGAGCACATTTCAATATGACCAGTGATGATTTGCTCTTCAGTTCAAGTCGATCATTGGAAAAAGAAGATTCAGTCAATACTAAGAGTCTTCGTGGCTTGTTTCTAGTTGGACTAACAGGTATTTTGTTACATTTTCAGTTATTATCTTGTTGTGCATAAAGTACATTGATATGTATAACCTATAACCTTGTGGCTACCTGGTACTTAAAGAACCCCAGATGCATTTCTTCAGAAAGGTTCCAAAATATTTCAACTTATAAAATGATAAAATAGTGCAAAATATTATAATTTTATAATTGTGCCTTATTTAAAATGCTCAAACAAGTTAACTACATAGTTAGTGTAATTATTTATAATATTACAATTTTACATAAATAATATAAATAACACCATATAATATACAATTTAGTATTTTTTTAGTTTGCTTAAGACTATCAGTACCTAATTAAAACTATAAAGAATATCAATTACAACGATTATTATGATAATTTATAAATCTTTAGACTCCATGACACAAATTTGGCCAAGGGTCCCAGATGCATTTGTGGCCTAGCATCTATGGCTATACAAATACTGTTGATATGTAGGCTTTATGTTTTGACATGATTAGTTTACTTCTTAAAAATTTTAACAAATATAGTATATTGCTTTAGGTGGAATTTCAGTTGCTCTGAGCATTGTATGTTATCCATTTGTATCGCCAGCTTTACGAAAAGTATGTTTGCCCTATGTTCCAGCAACTAACATACAAATCCAAAATGTTCTAAGTGTAATCAAAGGACGCAAGGGAAAATTAGTAGATTTGGGTAGTGGCGATGGAAGAATAGTATGTTGAATTTTCTTTTCTATTAATTGATAGCTTTAATGTTGGTAAATTATTGTGTTTATATGTATTGTCATTTTTGTTCAGGTCATGAATACTGCTAAAGCCGGTTTTGAATCAGTTGGCGTGGAACTGAATTTTTGGTTAGTGCTATATTCCCGTTTTGTTGCAATGAAATCTAAAGTTCAGCCAGCTCCAAAATTTGTTCGAACAGATTTGTGGAAATACCACTTAAAACCATTTTCAAATGTAATTATATTTGGCGTTGAAGAAATGGTTAGTAATAATTAAAAAGTAATATTTTGTACTATTGGTTTCTCATTGCGGCATATGGTATGTGTTTTATGTCCGTTAAATTTAATTCCAATAAAATTAACTTGATTGTATCATAACACTATCAAAAATCTAAAATGAAATGTTTCCTAATGAGCTACATCCTGTTTATAAGTCACTATCAAATTTTGAATTAATTTACTACTCAACAGAATGTAAACAATATAAAATTGTTCTTATATATAATGGACAGTTAGCCAAAAAATTTTTGAAAATATGATTGATGGGAACCGTGATATTTGTTTATCAGTTTCACCCAGATCATCTAAAATGTGTTCATTATAATCCAAAAGTATTATCTTGAAAACTAGGCAACTGGCTTATATTTATTTTATCATTTGATGAATTGTAGTTCATATTTCTAAGTGTTTAAAGTAAAATGGTAAGTCATAAAATGTGATACTCGAAAAACATAGTTTTAGCTTTTACAATAATTTTAGGTCATAACATTGATACATTGAATCATATAAACTAATGGTTGGAATTCCTACTTACTAATAGTAATACTTTTCTGTGTCTGGCCTCAAATGTTATGTTTGGCATAGACTTCTCTCATTCGAAGTTTCTACTTAAGCATTGATATTATGTACTAAAGTCTAAAATTATGTTTTTTCGCTAATTATATTAAATAATATTTATCTTAACTAAATTGTGACTTGAAATTTTTTTTTTTTTAGATGTGTGATCTTGAAAAAAAATTCATAACAGAATTATCTGATGGAACTGTGATAGTTGCTTGCCGGTTTCCTCTTCCGAATTTAGAACCTTATCTAGTCATTGGCACAGGAATAGACAGAGTTTGGGCTTATAGAATATGTAAGAACAAATCATAAACACACCTGAGCTTATCTTATGTAATAATGTTGTTAATTTGTACATTAAAATATAAAAGTATGTACAATTTTAGAAAAAAATTTATTGATTTATTTTAAGGTATTCAATATGAGTAACAATTAAAAATTTTGTATATTAAAAGTAATAAATTTTAATTATTTGTATTTACATAATATGCTGTTGTGTCACACACTTAAAATTAAATAAATAATATATAATAAATAGTAGCTTCACATAGTATAGTTTATGTTTAAAAAATACATAACAATGCCAATAGATATCATACTCTTATCACTAAGAGATCACAGTTCAAAAACTGCTTTACATGAATATAAATTGAATGTACGAGTATTTATGTTAATTAAAATATACAGTTGTAACTTGAAAGCTCAAAGCTGTTCTTCAAACCAAAAACTGTGCTATTAGATTAGCTAATCCGAGTATTGATATTGAAACATGGAATATGACTGATCCTACTGTTAAAAGATTTCGTCTGTTCTGCGATGCCAAATGCAACATGGTTGGTAACGTGTATATGTATACGAATCCACAAATCGCTCCACTGAATCTGAGAAAAATGTAATCGTACTTTATGTATGAATGGACTATGTTAAGTTGACCTACACTTGAAGATAATTGATTAAACTGACGTACCTTATGACAGTTCCTATGTGGGGCATGAATATTGCGAATAATACACATATGAAAATAACTAGGCAATTAAGTGCAATAACGTGTAAAACACTTGGGTAAATTGATAGTTCGAGAGCTGCAAACACTTGAACTCTTAGCATGTACGATATTAAAGGGTAGACAGTCAGTAGTTGGAAGAACAGAAAAATTCTAGCAATAATGCTGAACACATCTGTTCTGGGAAAATTGTTTAAAAAGTTCTGAAAAAAAAATTAACAATAAGACATAACAACGTTAATATAATTATCTCTGTATTTCGGTATACATAAAATTAATGGACAATAGCATATTATAATGTTTATAAAACGTTTATTTTATGGGTATAAACACGGTTTAATTGTAATTTATAGATAATATAAATTGTGCGTAGACACCTATTTGATGGAGGTCTATGCAAATGTTATTACAAGATGTATAAAATCTACTCTCAGTGTAATTAACATTTATTATTAATTGTAATGAATCATGTATACATTTTAATGTAGTACACATCAAAAAAAAAATGTTAATGAAATGAATATGCACAGTGAAATTGCAGATCACATTAGTCCATATAACCTATTGCCAATATGACTTGCTCTTCAATATTTTAAATTATTACAAATTGTTTATAAGTTGTTTTATATTCTACCAAATTTAAAAAATTAAAACCAAATGTCTTGGATCAAAAAAAAATATTTAAGTATTTTTATATTTTATATTTATTAGGTATTCAATTTATAATAATTTTACTAATACTACCACTGCTATCAGTACCACAACATTGATTTATCTATAGAATAATTTTATTCGTCAAATAACTATTCGAAGAATACATTTGTATTAAAAAACACGTGTTTTATTCTGAAGTTTATTCACTGAATAATTATTATCTGACAGATAGATCTGTCGAATAGTTGAACGATTGAAAAACCTGGTCTGAATGATTAAAATATTAATTTTTTAATTCTATATTTTATCATATTTTTTTATTTTATACATTATTAATTTTTACTAGTATAACATAATATTTTATAGTGATACATCAATTTTATTTTATTTTTGTCATCAAAACTTGATTAAATAATTATATAATAACCCATAAAATTACACTATCAATTACACTGGCATTGTTATACATTTTAGCATTGATTTTATTATAGACTATTATAAAATCAATGATTTTAGTATACTGCAGTGCAGTAGTTAGATTAATTTTTATTTTACTAATCTAAAAAAGAAATAAATGATTTTGTTTATAATTATTCGATTAAAAAAAAGCGTGTAATAGCATATTCATCTTCGCATAACAAACGTTTTTGTGCAATAACAATCTGAATTCTAATTGTACAATATTTTCAGTTTAAAGATTAATACGATAAAAAAAAAAAAAATTAAAAAAGAATATTATTTTAAACTTTTTCCATCTCGTTTCAGAAATCTGAATACTTTTAATTATCTTGTCTACGATGTAGCACCTACGTACAGTTGCAAATAACACGCAATGTATTGTGTAGGTACCTACCACATGTAGTCGGTGTATAATTACATCGTTCGTTTGGGTGAACGTTACTATAGCACTTTGCCCTAGTGAACGTTAATTATAATTAATCGTTAATGTTACATGTATATACTTACATCCTCGATGCACGATTTAGCCAACGGGAAACACACGTAAAAAGTGATTCCGATCAGTATGTACGTGAACAGGACCAGAGAGAATGCTATCGACAGATCTCGTCCCTATAACGATTGAGAAAAGTCGTATAGTTAGTATTAGAAACGGTTTTTGCGGCTAAACGAGTACTCGCGTTATGTTTCTGATGCTCGTTGTTCCTCATAATCGTGATGATGATGTTGTGTATGAACATCGACAGAGTGAGCATGCCCGAAGTCGCGGGAAAAGTGTTTTTGTACAGTTGCGAGTAGTCTGTGGACCCCGACACCACGGGCGTGGACACGTTTATGCCCCAGCTGTACGACTTGATGATGACGAAAAAGAACAGGTACAACACCGACAGAGTTCCTGCGGGGTAGAACAACAAAATCGGTTTGATGATACGTGGTGTTATTTTCGAACGGTATCTTCGGAGCTACGCTAAATAAAAGTGCGCTGGATTCACCTAAGCAGTTGAACTTCGTGAAAAACGTTGCCGACCGGAAGTTCAGTAGCGGGGCCACGATGGCGATGAGGAATACCGGCACCGTCGTGTGGAGATCCCAAATTTTTTCGTACAACGTCCACGGTCTTGTCGCGCTTATCGTGGCGTTGTTGTAGGCCGCGTTGCTTGGACATAGTACTAAAACGAAACGACATTTTGTACCGTGCGCGCCCGTGTTACGTTACAATACAATAACTGTGAACGAGAGTTCAAATCGTATACATTATATGCTACTCACTGTTGGTGGTGTTAAATTCAAACGCCCCGGTATGTTCATCGGCGAAAAAAAAATCTACCGCATTAACAAAAAACATAATTATAGTAAAATATAAAAAAAAAATAGCAAAAATATTATAGTACGAATAGTCAGAATTGGGAATCATATAATGTTCTAAACAAACGCCTAAAATGGTATAAAATGTGGTTGCATTATTTGGATGGTTCGTGAGCAAAAAATAAGTCAAAATATTCTCAAAATAAGAAAACAAAGTTTTATAAGACTTTCTAACTCCTGTAACTCTATCTATATTTATTGTTATAATTTACTTAAGTCGTGCAACAATGAAAAATATATTTTCATAATTCCCAGTAATACTTATACCCACTGTTATCAGGCCCGGTTCAAGGGGTAGGCGATATAGGCCCACGCCTAGGGTGGCATTTTTCCGGGACAATTTTTATGTATAAAAAAAAATATTTGATGTAATATTTACACGTAAGGGGTGGCATAAACTAAATTTCGCCTATGTTTGTTTAAACACTTGTGCCAGGCCTAACTGTTATGATAGTAGATACTCGCAAAATGTATGATTTATACATATTATATTAATCAATCGATAGTAATTTTCGTTAATAAATAACTTTCTATGGCACATTAAATAATTTTTCAATACTTGCCGATAAATGTTTATATCGATTACATAATCTTTCATCTTCGGTGTAGCCACCAACTCCTTTGACGAATCGAGTACCTGAAGATAAGTATCGCAAGATACTGACGTAGTCGGATGGCTCGAGCTGGACTGCTCGAGTAGTTCGACGAAGTCCAGGTCGTCGGAATTTCGTGATGGTCGGGCAGTTTCTGATCCAAATGCATCTAAAACTGTTGTTGTTGTAGCTGCAGATGTAAGATACGTGGACATGATTCCCGTGCGAAGCGTAGATGTACCAGTGTTTAGGGGGGTAAAATCTAACCATTCCCTCAATTTCCGCAATGCATCGATCAACTCCATCACGTCCATCCGGCAAAACCACTGTACTAATATATCTGTGCCTTCCAGACACAAACCGAGAATACAACGAACGTCCATACTCTTGTATGACGTTCTCAAATTCTACCTCAAACAGGTCAACAACGTCTGGTACGTCGAATTCGGTATCAGATAGCTCAGATTCTCCTCCCAATCAGTCTGCATACTCGGAATTTTCCACATTTGCGGATGCACTAGACTCTCCAAATGACTCGAGCAAACCAGACCAATCAGTACAAATACTGAGTAGACTGAATACTGATTCTCTTCCACTTCGAACAGACCATCTATCATCGTCAATGCATTTTCCTCGTTTTCAATGTCTTTCTTCAGAGTTGTCTGACAAAATTCTTTCAACTTCGATATCGGACATTGTAACAGGGCCTCCTGTTTCGTTGTTGCATTCGACTTCTTGTTCGGTTCTTGTAACGTCGACTGCCTTTTCCTTTTCGAGCCAGCACAAGAATTTTTGTTGTCTAACTGAGTCGGGTCGATCACTTCTACAACTTCCTCCATCACTTCTGTGCATTCTAATGTGTTTTCACCAGGAAAATTCATAACTGTTTTAGATATTAAATACAATTGCGTAAGTTAGACTATGGTAGTTCTTACTACAATGTATTCAACACTAAACTGATTTATTAACGAATAATTTTCGTCTTATATAATACGCATTATCGCATTGTTTTTCTAATCTTTACACAAATGTGTTAGATTAAAACAAATAAATGTGTTAATATCAGTATTAAATACACAGGTATTTATCAATATTTTCTTTAATTAATAACAAATCTTATGGCGATGACGTCATAGCAACATTTATCGAGCTAGATGCTTGTTCAAATAATAATGAAATTATTATTTCAACGACGACGACGACGACGATGACATATTGTCCTTGAACGGTCGACTACAGCGGCCACTGTAGGCATTTCGAAAAAAATGTATGATTTGTACAGGTAACTGGTTTTTTTTTTTTATAACTATCTTGATTTTAAAAAAATGTTCTTATCGCAATTGATTGCTTTGCAAACATTCCCGTAAGCTATATCATATGGAATTGATCGTTTTATCAAAGATTTTTAAAATATAATTAATCAGTTGCGCGACAATCTTTAATATTGATTCCAAGTTTTATTTTACTACGTTAATAAACAAATAATCTCTCTACTTCACTGTTATTTGTGTTCAATTATTAATTTAGAAATTCGCCAAACGAAACTTTGTGCATCTTCCTCAAGAAAAATTTGAAGAAAAAAAGAAAATAGACAAACATTACTCCTTCAGTGCTGAATCTAAGTCTCAGGAGGCCGGGATGCAAGTAACGATTGGAGGACCCTTAAAAACAATTTGCCCAATATAAAACTTATATTTTTATTTATTACATGTCGATGTATTAAATAATTTAAAAATATATATATTTATATATATTTAAGTACCTTAATTAATAGGTACATCGAAAAAATAAAAATAAAATAACAAGACAGACAATTTTAAATTTTAGATTTTTGGTTTTAGAGGCCCCTTAGAGATGCCTCGGTATATTGCATCCCTAGCACCCCCGCTCTATCCGGTACTGACCCCATTGCGACCTCGGTTTGCTTAGAAATCAAAAATATTTTTGATAATTACATAATAAAAAAAGAACCGGATGGGCCTCGCTCTGCTGTACACTTGGGGGTGAAGTGCGACTCTTCATAGGATAGGTCATTATAATGGATTTGTTAAATTTGAATCCAGTGATAGGTATCATTGTATACGAAAAACGATTCTGAACGGAGATGATATGTTTGTCTAGAATATAATACAATGTTATTTATAAATATTGAAATAAGTTTATTTTATTTTTAAACGAAAAATTTAGAAAAATCGAAAATTTAAATTGTCTATAAATAAGTCAAAATATGTCAAAATACTTAGAAAACTTAACCATATATAGAGAACGTCAATATAAAGATTTGGTGACAATTTCAAGTTGTTACCGTTTTTGGTTTTTGAGTTAGAGCATTTTAAAAAAATGTAATTTGTAAAAACGTGATTTTGCGAAAATTTTCCCGTTTTTTCGTAATTTTTTTATCGTTTTTCAGAAAAGTTGCTACATAAGCAAATCGAAGCATTTTTACTGCCAAAAAAAGTGTCGTCAGACACAAAAAAAAATAAAAAAAAAACACACACATCATTGTAAAACCAATAGATTCCATCACTCCGTTCAGAATCTAAAATGAATTACCACATTATTATATATTTTAGAATATTTATCGGGCATTATTCAAGATATAATACATTTTAAAACATTTAAACTCAACCATACAATCCCGGTTGAATGTAAATAATTCAATAATGTATTTTTCACCAATTAATAATAATATACTATATGAATAGAAAAAAAAATAATGTATTATATTTTGTATCCAACAAATATAGTCGTTACAATATTTGAAGTATACTTCTACGTATAAAATAAACCCCTCCACGTGCCACGTTCAATTCGACAAATTGCATGTTGAAAGACTTGTAGAGATTTATTATTCTCGTTTAAATGCACACGCGACGCATAACGTGTACCATACTAAGAGGACATAAAATGAAATCAAATATTTTACCAGGAACTTATACATAACACAATTCCATTCTGACTATTCTGATATTATTCGTCGTCCATAAGAATGACCGCTGTCTCTTACCGTGAAAATATCCGACTGAATAGTACAAAAAATTTGACATCAATATCCAGTAGACTATGTTGGCGCCTAGTAAAATCATGAATGAGAACAATTTCGATATGATTTCGGCCCATGGACCCAACAGTTTTCTACTCAATTGGGCTACTTCACCGGTATCGTTTCCTTATAAATCAAACACAAAAATATTAATTACAATGCTAATGGTCTGAATTAATTATAATATAACATGGCTGATACGTTAATAAATATTAATCATCGTATCGACTGACCCTAATGTCATCGCGGTCGGTGTTTAAATTGTTATTTACCGTGAAGTACTTGCACTTTTAAAATGCAATTGGACGTATACAGGCAAAGTCCGGCTATGAAAAACATTAGGAACAGGCCCATTACTAGTCCTGCTTGTTCTACACTCCAAGGCATTGCCAATATAGACGTTCCCATTATCGTGTTCCATATTGAAAAACTATATAAACAAAGTTGTGTTTTTAAATATTAAACATTTATCACTACAATAATTAACAACAGCAGTGTATGTACGAGGCGTGCAATTAATTGACTATACTAAATATATTTAATGGTTTATGGGTTATGAGAAATAGTATTGTTCACTGCAAGAAAATATTCATATACAAATAGGACAAGGTCGCAAACGATAAATATATTTATGAAAAATAAAAAATGTTGAAGATTTTCATGCGAATTTCAAGAACAAATGGATACGTTAGTGTACAGCAGCCAATGTTATGATATAACAATATTATACATTTTAAAGTATGCCTGCGCAGTAAACGAAATTGTTGACATGAACGGACTGGCAGAGTAGATGGTGGTTATACCCACCCAGGCCCGCCAAAAATTGTATGCTTGGGCTTCAAGTTAGGTTAGGTTAGTTATATCACAAACTAACTGATACCCACTTGAGTCTTCAGGGCTTCAGTCCGTCCCGGGTTGTTGCGCATTGATCATTCGAGAATAATTATCGAACATCTCAGTACAAGTATTTAATAATATATATATTATTAAATACTTGTATTTAATATTTACTAATATTTACTAATATTTATTAATATATTAATAAAATAAATAAGGTAACAAAATTATATAATATATAATATTAAGTTAATAATAGACTAATTTAATAGACAATGATCAGTTGTTGTTTTTCTTTCAATAAATCATATTCCAAATTCGGTTCAGCAAAACGCAGTAAACGTCCATACAGACGATCGGGACTTAAGAATAATGCACGTGGATGCTTTTTTTCTATACCACTCGACAACGAGTTTTGTCCCTGATCCGGATTTAAAAACTATATCAAAAAGTCGTTTATACACGATACACGTCAATACTATAATGTACATGCGTGTACTTGTATACATGAACTTTGGGTCAATGCCACCGTAGAACAGTACACCTTGATAAAAGCTATGTTTTGTTCATTTTCTCAGAAACGTAAATTTTTCGCGTATCGTATGTATTGTAGCAAGCACACAATCGTATTTAAAACGTTACCGTTTCGAACATAAAGCTTTAACATGAATTATACAGCGTTGTAACGATACTAGGTTTTTAAAAAAATGTTTCGAGGCCCGTCTGAAAATTTTATTTGTCATGTCAAAGTAAAAATTCGAATGATGAGTAAAAGTAAAAATACGGTTAGGTCTAAGATTATTTAGATTATTTAGAATAGCGAAAACTTTTTTGACTATCATATATAATATTATAATATAATACCCTGCTAAAACTATACGAACACCCGCAACTTGCAAGTGATTAATAATAATTTCCCTACCGAAAATCACGACCGTAATTTGCGCTTTACATACGCATGAATGAAATGTGCCCATATTTGATTAGGTTGAGATAGGTTTGATTAATCAACCTTCCAGTGGATATCGTGAACCCCTATTTACCCGACTTATACACGAATAGATTTTTTCAATTTTAACGAGTAACCGATTAATTTCTGCGACGTGTTGTTCATCAAAAGCCTGCATATATTATATTAATTGTGGGCAATACGGTTAACATTAGTTTTTAATGGTATTAAGATTATAATAAACCTACGTTGGCGAAGTAAAATAGTAAAATAATATCATTAAGTTTAGAGGCAGTATCACCATCCTTGACGACATTTTTGGTTTAAATATTGAACTTCAAACTTAAAAAAGAAAAAAAAAACTAGGTTCGCAGAGAATCTAATAAGTCTGTAACCTTAGACCTGTTTAGTGAAAATTACGGTATACGAACGGGCTTAGGGCAAAACGCCGGTAATTCGATAGGAGAATGTTTTCAAATTTTGTTTAAAAACATTCCAAAAGATAAAGGTAAATATTACAAATAATTTAGAAGGTCAATATCCTTTTTTTCGTAATAACCTCGTACGCGGGCGTTCTAACGATAATGGCATGTATATTATATAACACCGACGCGAAAAATTACATAATATACATAGTTAATACATACGTTTTTACACGCCGCCGTTGAAAACACGTATGAATATATATATATATATACATATATATCATATACACACGAATATATGTACGTACGAATACATATGAGTACATAATAGGCATTTATATATAATAACATGTACAAGTGTTTCAGGCGCGAAACCCTTCGCGACCGTACGCGGCCGTTGAACCCGAACGACGGCGGCGAGCTCGGTGTATAAGGTGCAACGACCCCAGACTCTCCGGGGTTCGTTTGGCAGATCAATAAACCCCTTTTCGCCGCCAATGGATGTTTGGTGTGTATATATAGTCACGGGGAACAGCGCGCATTCCGCCTCCGTCGTTGCACCGCTGTTTCAACCTCATTCATCAAAAGCCGGCCGGCCGGCTTGCCGGTCGGCGGTCACTACACGTCGTTACACGCTCGTTTACCACCAATTTTCCTTAGTTCTGCGCAACCCCGACCGCGGTTTAGAATTTTACATGCAATCGTACATCAGATCCTCTCTCGATTAATATCTATCCTTTACCATGTGAATTCGATCCACGTAATATCATAGCGTATATTACATATAAAAATATTTCTCGTGTTACACGATTTCTTTATGTCGTTGTTTTAACACCTTCACTTCCGGACGCTGTGTCGTCGAACACCAAAGAATCTCGCTGGTTTCGAATACTAAGGTAATACTATCTCTCTCTCTCTCACACACACACACACACGCACACACGCTTACACATACTAACTCGTACATTTACACGTGCTACCTGCAGTAGACGTAACATGTAGTGCAGTGCACATATTATATATGCGTATAAAATTATAATAATATGTTTTTGTTATTAATATTTATGCGATTTCCTTATTGTTGCCTACTCGGCTTTACATGTGTATAGCTATAATTTAATACTCGATAATACATAGATAATACTGAGACCGTACTCATAGGCGTGCACACGGAGGGAGGGGTCCCGGTTGTGCCCTGGCACTCCTTGTAATGTTGTAAAAGGGGCCCCACGATTTAAGGCTAAGGGTAAGGAACCCGTATTTTAACTGATTTTGCTCAAATTGAACGTAATTTATTCTAAAATATTTGATAAAAAATAAATGACGTTTCGTGGTAGAAAAAATAAAACTAAACATTCTACATTTTCGTGCAAACATTTCTTATGATAATGTAACAGTTATAAATTACTACAAAAGTACAAATCATAGATAATTGTAGTAGTCTGAGAACAATGAACGAGATTCAAAGAAAACATACCCATTGGGATTAATTTACTACAATATTATATATAAAATTAAAATTATCGTTTATTTAATTATTAATACATTATAATTTTTAAATATACACGTTTTGTTAAGATAGGGCCCAAAAGTATTGTAGTTATCACCTGAAATACAGATCTGCGCACGCCTATGATCATATTCCTCTCTAATACTATTCGGCACGTGTTTTAATCAAATCGTGGCGTCAAATCTATACAATTTAAGCGCACGAGGTGATTCCAATGCGAAAGTCTTTTCCGATTTTACTCGTGGTTAAAGAGTTAAATTCTGCAATAAAAGATTTTTTTTTTCTTGATAACATTTTGCATATGTATCTGTAAATACCTAGTTCATGTCGTACATATTTCTCAAAACATCTTTAACATAAACTCAATACGTGAGATGTTATTTGAGTATGTTAAATTAATATTTTAATATATAATAACGTAAAATTATCTTACGCATAAAGCACTTCAAGTAAAATATTTTCATAATCCGCATAATTGTGTATTTTAATTGTACACTTTTTCTTTAATTTTTAAAACCTTTTACACCAAATCATATGCGAACTTATACTAATAATTTTTATGATTTATCTATTAAAACTTAATTTTTTGTAATATTAGTAGACTTCTAAAATATTATAATAACTAAAACTTAAATAGGATGGATGACTTACATGGTAATTACACTATTTTGGGTGTATGGTTCAGTGGTAATCTAAAATGAAAAAAACAAAAATATAAGAGATTATTATTAAATAAATAAAGAACAATAATATTGGTGATGTTCAGATATAAATATCGATTAAAACTGTTATAAGTATTGTATATTGATAAATTTTATTTTTTATGTTTAATTGTTTTTTTTAAATTAATTAAATTGTATTCAATTTATTTCACGTGAAACAATAAGAATAATTGATAAATTATTATTTTAAGAAAACAGATATAGTAGATTGTAGAGCCCTTCTAGTGGTGATACTATACTATATAGTAAAAAATATTAATGCCAATAATAATGATAATAATGAATAAAAAATAATAATATTTTAACATTAGAAACTTTGGTTTCATTTATTATTATATAAATTATTTTTAAATTATATTAGGTGGATGCTGTTTACTTAAAAAGTGTTCAACTAATTTTTAATTTCATTATAACCGGAAGCGCAGCTAATAAAATGAGAGTAAAAAAACTGTTAAGAAAATTAAAAAAAATGTTATCTTAAGTATGATCTGTAATCGATTTCTAAGAACGTTGCTGAAAGAAAACTTTTACACTAATTAACTGGCTTCCTCCTTATTCCATTAATTCCAATTTCTAGAGGAGTAAAAATAAATTATTGGCTTTAGTTCTATAAAAATTGTCTATTTATTATACATTTATTACAAAAACAACAAAATATTTTCGGAAGAAAACGGTTAATGTAAATATATATATATATATATATATATATATTCTGTTTATAAATTTGTTTACTTATTTCAAAAATAAGGAATGCAAAATAATGACTGTCTTTTATGGTCTATATTTCATTTTTTTAAAAAAATATAGTAAATTTTTACACAGAACATTTCTGCAAAATAGTTATGATGGTATTCAGTATCAACTATTAGTTATTAAGTATTAATGCATATTTAATAAACATGCATATTTAATGGGTTTTTTAATAAATTAACTATTTGAAGTTACAATACATTTTGTAATTGTCTTATGAAATCGGAGATCGGAGCACGAATAGATGTAATAGGTATTAACCAGGGCTTGAAACCGTTATTGAATACCGATTTTGAATACCGGTTAAAACCGTTAAAAACCGATATCGAAATCGAAACCGAAAACGAAATCGAAAAAATTAAATACCGATATCCGAAACCGAAATCGAAATCAGAAAAAATAGATACCGATATCCGAAATCGAAATCGAAAAAAGTGAATACCGTTATTCAAAACCGAAATCGAAATCGGAAAAAATAAATACCGGTATCAGAAACCGAAATCGAAAAAAAAAATTTCGGTTTCAAGCCCTAGTATTAACATCAAAAAATCACATATACTCGTGTTCCGGTATGCTATCATTTTATAATCAAATCATGTATTCGGGTATCGCTATAATTAAAAATCTTCATAATTAAATTCCAATATACTAGCCTTCGGAATTTCCCGGCCGCCGTGTCAACCGGTGATAATACCCTGCACGGTGGTAATAATTAATACGCAGTCATCGTTCGTACGTTGTTTAGTTTTTTAAAAGTTTCAAAAATATTATTTTAAATGATTTGTATATTTTTTAAAGTTTTTATTAGTTTTTTGAGAGATTTTGACAAATAACTTCAAATGATCTACAATATTTATAAAGGATTTTATTTTTTTTTATTTAGATTCTTTTTTTTTTAAGTTTTAGATTGATTTAAATGATTTGCAATATATAACAATGGATATTATCATTTTTTTGTTTTTTATAAAATATTTAGAATTTTCTTTGGTGTAAAAGTGTAATTAAAAAAAAAGCACATTTTATATAGTATAACATAATACATATATTTGCATATTTAACCACTTTTTCTTTGCATATTTGCATCATATTTGACACTTTATAAATGCATATAAATCCGAGCTCTATATATAAGCTATTAGTTACCTATTAAACATTGAGCACAATGTTTTATAAATATAATACTTTGACAAAATTACTATTCTACTTATTTTTTTTTTTTTTTTTGTGATAAATATGTTTATATTGGAAATTAATAATCGGTATTGTAATGATTAATTTTTATATTTAAATATATAGTATCCCCCAGGCGCGGATCCAAGGGAGTGGGCGAAGTTGGCGTACCCCCTCCCCCCAAAAAATCCCTAAAATAGGTTTAAAATATATTGGGTTTTCGATTATTTTCGTGGTCCAATAAAACTACTAACTAGAGTAATATACAATTACGAAAAATAAAATAATATTATTTTATATTTATTGTGTATTGACTAGTGTGTTGGTATGTTATAGCCACTATTAGTACATTTTGTATTTAAAAATAATTGCTTGAGAATGTTTTTTAATTCGATTTTTTATTTTATATAATCCTGAAGGCTATGGGCCAACATAATTTTTGTTGCTTTTACGTATTATGTTACAATTCAGGCAGGTTAGTCGTAAGTAAACAATTTATTTTGCACCCCCTCCGTAAAAAAATTCTGGATCCGCCCCTGGTATCCCCAGGACATAAAATAATTGTCACTATAATAAATGTATGTACTTTCATTACTATTAAAAAGTAAATTTAACATACCATATAAAAAAAGAACCGGATGGGCCTCGCTCTGCTGTACAGTTAGGGGTGGAGTGCACCTCGCTTATAGGATAGGTCATAATTATAATGGATTTGATAAATTTGAATGCAATGATAGATATCATTGTATACGAATAACGATTCTGAACTGAGTTCATATGTTTGTCTAGGATATAATACATTGTTATTTATAAACATTGTAAAAAGTATATTTTATTTTGAAACGATAAATATATTTTTCAATTAGGATGGGTTGGCAGTTGCATACAGCGATATAGTTTGTCAGTCTAAAACATTCTACATTATATTATATTTTACATGTAATTTTATGTCAATATTCGCTGTTCAAACGCTTATAAAAAAAAATTGTGCCTATGGATTTTAATAATTTTTGAATGACATTAAGAAATACTTCTGTGGAATCTTCTATTAAATTTTCAAATATTTTGTATGAGCCAAATTTTTTTTATCACCGATTATAAAAAAAAATGTAAAAAATTCGAATATTTTAAATGCCTATAAGTGGCTTAAAAATCAATATAATATTTTGAAAAAATATGACATAAAGGAAATGCCAATATTAACAGCTGGCAGAAATTTCAAAAATCTGCGACTTATACTTTTTGAATTATAACAAATATTAATAATTGTTTGAGAATAAACGCTTTTTTATGCAATTTCGTAAATATTTAAATTTCAAACAGTCATAAAATTTTTTCCTCAAAGTACGGTAAAAATATTTTTAAAGATTTTTGAAGAGTAGCTTATAGATAACCTAGTGTTAAAATTTTGAACCTTAAGTATGAACAGAAAAAAAAATCTACAAAATAACTTGCAAATTATCGTGATTTTTACATATTTTGTATAAATTGGAACTTTGAGCACTTATAAAAAAAAAAATTGTGACTTACGATTTTAGATTTTTTTTTATCAGTTAAGGAACAACTTATAAGAACCTTGTATTAAATTTTCAAGATTTTCTAGGCAGCCAAAAAAATTTTATCGTTATTTAAAAAAAAATACTTAAAAAAATTGAAAATTTCAATTGTCTATAAATAGCTTAATAAAGTCAAAATACTTTGAAAATTTAATGGTGTATAGAGAACGCTAATCTAAACATTTGGTGAAAATTTCAAGTATTTACATCGATTAGTTTTTGAGTTATAGCAAAATAAAAAATTTGATTATGTCGAAAACTGGTTTTGCGTAAAAACTCCCGTTTTTCCCAAATTTTTTTATGGTTTTTCCCGTCGCATTTAAAAAATATTGGAAATTTTTAACTTTTGACCCCTCAAAGTACCAAATAGATTCACTTTCCTTTCAGAAAAGTTGCTACATAAGGCAATCGAAGCATTTTTACTGCCCCAAAACGTGTCGACAGACACAAAAAAAAAAAATAAAAAATAAAAAAAAAACACACATCATTGTAAAACCAATAGATTCCATCACTCCGTTCAGAATCTAAAAAATATTAGAATTTAAAAATATCATTATTTATTACAATCAACTATTTGAAGATACAAAGACTACGCAGCGTTATTTTATTAATAAAAGAAATATTAATAATGTAACTAATATTTTTATAAATGATAGAACTCTAGGGTTTAAATTTTGAAGAAAATAATTTAGTACAAATCATATTGTTCAATTTTAATTATGCTGTATATATATAGTAATAAAGTATATCAAAAATTAAAACATTAAAATAGTAATTTAAGATATATAGCTTCAATTAAGGTTATTTTTACTAAACTTTTAAATGTTATCTAATTAATATTTTTATAAAAAACCAAATAAATATAACTATTATAATTAATTATTGATCAATGTTATTTTTCTTATCATAAATATTATTCAATATAATATAAATAGTTATCATTATTTCTATGTTAAAATGATATATACAAAAAAATATTTAAAAAAAAAAATTGTTTTCTATAGAACTATCAACTACTTAATCACATAATATTTAAAGGAGATTATTTCAGCAGTGGTTAGATTTATTATATTTATGTTTAAAAATATTAAACTATAATATCAATATAGTTAATCAATTATATTCGTATGTAATATTATCATGTTGTATGTGTTTATTTATTAATCGTTTAACTTAACATTTTTGTACGTTGTGACAATAGTTCATTATTACATTATAACTAAGAAAAATAATAAACTTACTGTATCGCCTAAAGGTATATAAGGCTGTAATTTTCGATAAAATTTTGGTCTGTTTAATATGTCATAGTCCAAACTAAATGATCTAAAATTGATAACAGTATTAATCAACACTGTTTAATCAGTGATTAAATAATTTATGAAGAACATGTACTTTACAATGTCTCTGAATGTCGAGCATACCTCAAGTAATATGGATATAATAATTCATTAGCTTTTGATTGTGTGGTAGGAGCTTTATTGTTTTCTAAATCACTATTTTCCGAATCGTATTTAAATATAAATCCATTTTCTCTAGAAAAAAAAAGCAAATGAATAAATGAAATATCATTTAGTATAATAAGAACAAAATTATAATGCGTAGTCGACGAAAATAATTTAAAGTATGTTTTATTAAACTTACGCTAAACTTGTTCTGCTCAAATCGGAGTTTAAAAGCGGTTGAATTTCGCAATCCGTGATCATAGACTTTGCTCGTGGTCTGGTAGACCTTTTAAATTGTTTTTTAGAAACTCGGCCCATTATAGGAATTTACGCGATCATAATTAAAACATTGAAAATTGTTACTTTTCGTAAGACACGATATAATAATTCGTACGCTCCACGCAATTGTAAATCTAACGCACTTGTAAGACTCACTCGGAGCTATGCTGTAGTCTTATTTTTACGTTACACTACTATAATATTATGTTGTTCGGAATTTATCGATATCAACGTTGACCCTTATACCCGCCTATTCACCTTGTTCTGGTAGCCTAATTTGTGGAAACAACGTGTGTTCCGTATGCTGATGTACAAACGGCTAATAATTTTCGGACTAGAGAGTGGAGATTTAATTTCAAATAAGTTTAGTCAAAGGCTCGGAAAGGCGTGGATTTATATCAAATGATAATAATATCATCGACGCTTTTGTGCAAAAATTATTGGGTACAAGGTTACGTTCGATTTTATAATCAGTCACGATTTATTTTTATATGGTAGGTAGATGATATATATATATTAATTTGTGTGATAATACGTGTAATTGCTAATTATTTTTATAATATAATATAATACTAGCTAACATATTTTGTGCAATATTAGATAATACTGATTGATTTTCAAGGCCAAATATATTTTATTTTATATGTAAGAAATCGAGGTAACATATTATTATCGCATAATATGATATGTAATAAGTTAATTCAAATAACCATCATATGCCCAATATTCTCATAACCTATTTAATCATATCGTATCACTTACTTTATTTTTAGAACAATTGTTTAATTTACTAAAGTTGACTTAATATACTTGTATAGACTGTATCTTAAATGAATAGTCACCTATGAAATATTATAATTACTATTTATATATAATTATTTATTTAGTTATACGTTTATATTTGCTACTCATTTTGTTCTTATAATTATTTTACTTATACTATACTACACCCTAATCGCTGTACCCATCCCCAAGGGTGGATTGACCAGCGAGACAAAGGTGCAATCGCCACCCGAACCCTTGATAGTGTCATCTTAATAAAATTATTAAAATGTGATAGTAAAATACCATGTATTAATTTACTATTAGAATATCTGAATTGAAATTAATTGAGCACTATTAATTAAAAATATTTATTAATTGCAATGAGATAATAATACGTCCATCTGGTTAACCCCTCGAGCCCCTCGATACCCAGTCAGTCCCTGTCCATTTCACTCAGAACCTAAACATTAGTATGCGTCCTATGTAACTTTATTTTATAGTATGTACAAAGTACTCATATCTGTATTCATAAAGGTTGTTTAGAGACTGCTGATTTCCCGCCAAATAACTGTAAAATCAAAAAAAAAAACTATGTGCTATCTAATAAGTGCTGCCCGTATGCACTACTAGGATTCGTTATTTTTCGAGATTTGCTAATATATTATGACTAGGTATTAGGTAAGCGGGGATGGAGTAAACATCATAAACAACATATACATTTAAACTTTTTTATATACAAAATAAAGTCGGTTATCTAACCGTAACATCGTTGGATTTATAATACGTTAAAATATATAGTCAATGCTATTACTATGCATTTTTACTGACAGACACCGTGCACTTTAATTGCATTGGTTGAGAAGCGAATAAATACGTGTATTATTTTTCTGTGCACTATACTAATTCAGCATTAAATGAATCGGTCATTTCGAAAAGGCCATATCTCCATAAAATGAAAATTGTTAGGAAACGTAAAAAACTATTTTTAGAGATCAAATTTAAATTTAGATAAAAATTGAAAAAGCGTTGAATTATTTAATTCTCTTATAAAAAAACTAACTATGATATAATATTGATTGTTTTTACCTTTTGGATTATTTGATGAGGGAAAGAACGTATAGAACAATAAAATGAAAATGTGTGGAGAAATGGCCTTTTCGAAATGACCGATTCAAATAACATCGATATTAAACAACCAAGCAGTAGACTTGGAAACGTTTGATCATATTTTATACAGTATTGATTATTACAGTACTTTATTTTGTAAGCAAGTCTGTACCAACTGAAAATTTCTATTCAGATTTAAAATATTCCCTTTAAAGTTAAGATTAAAGTATTTACCTAAGAATAATAATATACAGAGAAAAAAACCTAACGATAGTTTAGGTTATTTTGTACTAATATTTTAGCCATATTTATTTTATTTCTTTAAATATTCCACCAAACAAGGAAAATAAATTCTGATATACTACAAACTTGAAGTATAGCTGAATTCGAAACTTGATTGAAAAATAATACATTTGGGAATTGCTCGTCCCTCAGAATCAATCCTTTATTTGAATTGTTTTTTTAAAGTACGACATGGTTATATATTTTAGAAATATTCAGAAAAAGTGTTAAAAATTGTAGTTTAGAACTCGTTGATTTGAAATATAGTAAGTGTATAACTTACTTTATTTTGTTTGTTACTTACCTAAAAATAAAATGTTTCTAAATTTATTAAATAACTACATTTATTAATTATTTCATATTATATTTTAATACTAGTTACTATAAATTGATCATCTCATTTAAAATCATAACTAATTCATTTAATAATTACTATATTATATAAACACAAAATGATCTTACTGAATTTATTAGTTTATTACATAAGAAAATAATTGTAACACTAATTTTTAGTTTATATACTATATATTTATAAGTCTACATACTTTTCTTCAATGGACTTTAAACCCATTACAAAATATGGTAAACTATACTTTTACATTAACGTTATAATTAAAATAATATATTTTTATTAGCGAAGAATTTAGTTAAACAGTTTATCGGGTTAATGAATAATATGTCATATACGTCATTAGTTTGTTTACTCCACAGTTTTTGTTATAGATAATGCTCGATTTAATCAAGACGACACACGTTCTAATTAATAATGCACGATGCGAAATGATTAAAAATCTTATAAATTTATAATACAAAATATTATTCTCAAAATACAACGCTAGAACTTATTTAATGACTTAATTAAATCTGTATTAAAGTTTATCTAAAACTTATAATTCTTTGATAATAATATAAAATTATATTATAATCCATTTAATAAGAAATTTAAGACTATAATGCAAATAAGTAAAATAAAATCACGAAATTACCGTTCAATATACATAATATATTTATAACTTAACAATTTTACCTAATTATAGTCACACGAATACTACATTCGTATATTATGTATATTATAGTAAATTGTAATAGTTAGTATTAACTAAATATTAATGTTTAATTGAATTTGTATAGTAACAATACATGTATGTATGACAATTTTTTTTTTTATATTTAAGAAAATATAATAAATCAATTTAATTAATGAAAAATTAGAATATTTTACTGTTTTTTTTAGTCTAAGAATAACATATATTCGACTACAATATTTGTATTTTGAAACTTTTGACTAGATTTGTATTTATACACAACACGTTGTTAATTTTCTAAAATATTTTAATATTGTTGTCAAAATGTAATTTTTTTAAAGTTACATTCATTATAATACAAGAATATTTTCTTTGAGAATACAGGTTCCAAAGAAACGTTTTTGTACTTAAATTCGATGATTATAAATAAAAATTAATAATAATATTATTATTTTCAAGGCTGGGCATTAACGAGTAAATAAGTTTAAAGTTAAGTTAATTTTAACTTATTAACTTAACTGACTAGTTCACTGTTTTAATTAAACTAACTTTAACTTAACTCATTAGGATATATGTTAACTTAAAATCAACTTGTATTATTTTTAAAATACCCAATTAAGTTAATTTTGAATTGTCGTGTTATCCATAAAATATTTTAGTATATCCACGGTTTGTCGAGGAAAATAATTCAACAATTTCAAATACTGTTTATAAACTTCTTGTTGACAATTATTTATCAAATAAAAATATTTAATCTCCTCCAGAGTTACCAAATCCCCTTAAAGAATTATACATAATAATAGTAAAAATAGTAATTATACGGCAGTATAATACTGCCGTCCCTTCATCTGCTCATGTTGAGCGGCTTTTTAAAGCTGGTGGACAGTTATTAAACAAGAGAAGAAGATCAATGGCCGATCACAATTTTGAGATGACACTATTCTTAAAATTCAATAAATATTTTGAATATTCTTGCTATAAAATACAAATCATATTATTATTTATATATACATATATATATATATATTTATTATTTATATAATATTTATAAGTTACTAATTAAAAATATACGAGTAGTACATTTTTCTATACCTAATTTTTAAACATTTGTGTTATTTATTTTCGAATTGTAAATGTTAAACAAAGAAATATAGTTATAAATTTATACAGGCGATACAGTCCTACAATAAGTTTTATATTATATACATAATAATATATTATTATGCATCTATTATCATACGTATAGGCTGTATTACTATATTCAAGTGATTTTCACTTATTTCAATATTTTATTTAATAATTTTTTTTTTTTTTAATTAACTTAATAATCGAAGTTAAATTAAGTTAACAAAATGTATTAACTTAACTTTAAATTTAATTGATGTAATAAAAAGTTTATTAACTTAACTTTGAATTTAACTTAATTGAGTTAAAAGAAATCATTAACTTGCCTAGCCTTGATTATTTTTATATTAATTCTTTAATTTTAGTATTACTCATAATTCATTTGTGTAAGTTAAGTTGCTTACTCAAGAATATTACGGTGTACAATTATTCGATTCATTTCAATCGGTATGAACATGAATAATTTAAAATATATTTTACACAGTTTTCCATATTAAATATTTTAATTGTAATTATCAACAAATGGTTATTTTTAATAATAGCATAAAATTAAGTTGTAAAGATTAAAACTTAAAACCTATTTTTAAAATTTTTCTAACATAATATATTATTTATAAAATTAGCTTGTTTTCCTTGAAGATGTAAGTAAATATTTAAAAATATACATCTACATTGAAATTTATTAA
>JASXSY010000344.1:0-401634 GCA_034509805.1 Sipha maydis
TACCATTTTTTTTTTTTTTTTGTTTTATCACAGTTAATTTTAGGCGCCAGCGCCATTAAAAATATTCATACAATAATATTAAAAAAAAAAAATTTTGATATAGATAAATAATCTTATTGCAATTTTCAACGTCCTTTGCTAAACAAATTTTGTATTACGTTTTCATAATTATATAATTTTACTCGTAACGTGAGTATCTATTAATCTATTTACAATTTTACAAGTATAATAATATGCGATGACTGTAAAAATACAATAATTTATAAAAACTAAAAAAACAGTCTGGTTGTACAGGAGACAACAGTATTATATACATAACTTCAATTTGTTTTAACATAAATGTACATGAATAATAAACAAAATGTACGAAACTAGACTGGTTAAAAAAAAAGATTACAATACAAATAATTATATTCTTTAAATTAAATTTAACTCGATGAAAGTTGGACTTGGAAAAAAAGAAAATCATAAATGTATGTATGTTATATTATACACTAAAATGGTACTGAATTTAATTAAGTAACTTAATAATAATTTACACACATACATTTTTCGCGTTGTATTATATTTTGATCAATATAGCAGAAACTGTATGAAAACGATGGGAGAAATGTGAGGAGGTTGGTGGCGGCGGTGATGATGTGGATGGGTCGACAACGTTTAAAATTATACTTAAACGTCATCGCAATAGAAACAATAGTTATAGTATATACACATACGATACATTAAAGTGGGTCACTAAGGAAAAAAAATAAATTAAATGTCAAAAAAAAAAAAAAAAACATGGAATATGTGCTTCAGAAATAATACAATACAGTAGTAATGTAATAATAATATTGTACAGGTACAGTCTACATCATTGAATGAAAAAAAAAAATAAATATATTTTAAGTCCCGATGCCATTCTCATCATTTTGTTTATCGTTTATTGGATATTACTGTATTATAATATACATGTATACGTATATTATATAGGAACCAAAGGTCGCAAAAACATTATTCTCTTGTTGTGTTTCGGCTAAACGAGAAAGCCCTCGGACAGGTTAGCCGAAAACTGCGCTCGCATGGCCTGTATACTGTTCATGATCTTCTTCTGGTGTCCGACCAGCGTGATGCCCAGAGCCGTGAGGTCGGCCACGGTGAGTCGGGCCACGGCCTTCGGGCTGACGATGCCGGCCTGTTCGAAGTTGTCCAAGTACCTGGCCATTTTGATCGAGCACAGCCATTCGTTGACCGACCCGAACTGGGTCATGTCCGGGGCGTCCGAGCTCAGCGGGTTTACGGACCTAGCGGAGGGGAAAGAAAGAGAAGAATTAGTTCAATGAGTTAATAAAAAACGAGATGTCTGTAGCTATAGACACTAATCGTATACGATTAATATAACCACATCGTGTGGTGAAAAACCGTGACGAGGTGAACTATATAAATGTAACTATGTACACGGACGAAAAAAAAAATAAATATTAAAAAGCGTGTAAGCGACTCTTGCGGAGAGACAGGAAAGAGGTAAACAGAGTAAAATGTGGAGAAAGATGATAGGTGTCAAAACATTCAGCAGTCAAGCAGTCAAACGGGCGCCGAAATAATATATTACGTCGTATGATAATATCATTTGCATACAAAGAAATGTGTGAATGACCGCAGACGGTGTGCTACGCACTAATAACTGATGATGGCACAATGCGCAATATAGTGTACAGCTATAATGACGACGGGTAGTTAAGTCGGACGAAAAGGGCGAAGGAGCACGGGGAAGGGGATCGTATACACATTTGCCGTGTACACAAATACTTAAATTATGTACAAACAAACGTACACCGACTATGTACAAATATATCTATGTATACGCAGAGAGAGAAAGAGAGCTATAGTTGTGGTGAAGAGGTGGTCTATGCATACATATATAACGTGTATTACCTTTTCGCGGATAGCCAAACAACAAACGGTATCTCATTCGTGATGAAACGACACCCAATCCGAGCCACACTTAAATACGACTGGCACATAATATGGGTTAACAGGAGGTGGACGGCTGTGTCCAAACATGCAAAAACCCAATGCGTTTGTTAAAGATAAAATAATAAATAAAATAAAAATGTACGTTAAAAAAATAGCGGCAACATAATACACACATTTTTACATGTTAAATTATAAAAAAAAAAAAAAAAAAAAATCAAAAGAAATTAAAATGTATACATCAATACCAGACACCAAAGCTGAAATGGGTGTGTTGGGTGTGTTAAAAGAGAAAATACTGTAAGAGAGATACATAGAGTACGAGGAGAGAGAGAAAATACGAGATGGATGGTAAGTGATATAATATACATGCAATCATTTTTGCGTAGACATAATAAACTAACAGAAAACAATAACACGATATGAGTGAAGCGAGATGAGGAGTCGAGTTATATGGAGAGACCCGATGAAATACTAGACACAGATGCATGCAATTGTAATAACGTCTCGAACGAGTATTACATTTAAGTCATTACATGTTGTTGCCCGCAGTCGTGTATACAATAATACGTAGTTTTTCACTACAATCGAGAGTTTATGTTTTTTAAACTGTTTTACAAATGTAAAACGAAATATTATTACTTTGGTAGTATGAAAACCTTAAACTTTTGATTCTCGAAAAGTTTACCACTTAGCGCACAAGAAGAATTCGGTCCGTATTTGAAGACATGCGGTGCAAACTTTTAAAATACACCTGGGAGCTCTTATTTATGATTGTAAATTTTGATTAAAATTTATACAGACGTCTCTTTGCAAGATTTAGACTGTTCAGATAATAATGACCGTAACTCCTACCCAGCCCAATCAGCATTTTTTGTATGTTTTATATACAGTGCTTGATTCATGATAACATTTTTAACATGAAGACATTTTTCTGAATTCCAACACAGTTAATTTCGATATACACTTTATAATCCAACAAAAGGTTTACATAATAATCTCATAATTGGCATATTTAAATACAGCAATAGAATAAAGTTTAAAAATCAATAAAATAAGATGTAAATAATTGTTTAAATAATTTTAGAATTCATGAATAAATGATGGAAAACATAGGTTATAAGTTATGTTTTTATAGAATATTGTTATACATTTTTATGTAATTAAAAAAATAGCAAAAACAATAGAAATAAAAAAACTTAAACGAATTAAGGCCAAAAAATTATAGAAAAATAAGAGAACATATTTCAAACTTTGTTTTAGAATTTGTTATTTTTAAATATTATTTTCATGTAGTTATGTATAGATAAAACAAAATAGAGATTAAATATGGTTTCTAAAACTATTAAATTTAAATCAATAGAATATTATAGTAAGAAATAAATTTCAACATTTTATTATTTTTTTCTATACCTCATATTTTACTTTGTATGTTTATTAGAAAATAATTTATAAATAATATTTATAAATTATTTGTAAATTCAAAAGGAAATTATTTCTATAAATTAATCAATTAAACATAACTTTAAAACAATTCATAATATTTGAAAATTTATTTCTTTTTTATTGTTGTTGATTATTATAGCTAATTTTTGCATAAAACAATTATTTTTGTCCGTAATGTGACACCAATGCAATGTAATTTTACAAGCAATATACATAATAAATAGATTATTTGGTTTTATTAAGTGATATATAAATATAAATCTTTTTGAGTAATAAAATATAGTTAGTACATTTCTTAACTCATAAATGTTTAATAATGATGAGATAATTTGCCATGTAAAACTCCATTAAAATAATAATGAATGAAGCAATTACTAATAAAAAAATAAAAATAAAGAAGCTCCAATCAGCAGTGGCATCGAGTATAATAAATATTCAAAACATATTACTCAAAATATGAACAAATATGCAAAAAAAGCCCAAGAGAAATGATGAAAAAATAATGTATTATGAAACCAAAAAGAAGATCGCAATAAATAACGATTCTCGAGAGCAATTATAAGTACATGTTACACATAGGAAATATGAATAACAAACCACGAGAATCAATATTTATAAATTTCGATCGACTATATAATTAGTGAAAAATAGAATAAAATAATTTTGTACCTATTCTGAGCGATCCGCCTGAGTGTTTCTGGACACCTTATAAGTTTGTCAAGAGTTTTTACAATGGACAGGAACACTGGTCTGTGCGTCCTCTCTTTTTGCCAACAGTCCAACATTAATTGGTATATGGTTTCTGGACAGTCCATTGGTGCCGGTAACCGGTAACCTTTTTCAATCGACTTTATAACGTCTTGGTTACTCCAGTTCCAGTACGGACGTTCGCCATAAGACATGACCTCCCACACGACTATTCCGAACGACCATACGTCGGACGCGGAGGTGAATTTTCGGAACGCAATGGCTTCGGGTGCGGTCCACCGGACTGGGATTTTACCGCCCTGGAAATTCGAAAACTGTCAATAATTCGGTTAATCGTCGTAGAAGCAACAAACAAACACACAACACAACACAACAAAACACAAATAAACAATCAATGCCACTTACCCTCGTAGTATACGCCCCTTCGGTAGTGCTTTCGATCTCTCGACTCAGACCGAAATCGGCTATTTTACAAACGAGCTGAGCGTTGACTAGTACGTTACGGGCGGCCAAGTCTCTGTGCACGTAATTCATTTCGCTGAGGTACTGCATGCCGGACGCGATGCCCCGCAACATGCCAACTAACTGAAGGACTTGGAACTTTCCGTCGTTAGCCTAGAAATGGCATCATATGAATAAAAATATTTGGCAGAACACATTAGCACTTCAATTGCCTAGCATTAAATTATCAAGACCATAATCAAAATAATAATACACTCACTCTTAAAAACGTGTCCAGTGAACCGTTTTCCATGTACTCGGTAATTATCATTACTGGATTAGATCTGGTGACGACACCTTGTAAGAATATCACATTCGGATGTTCAAACTGTCCCATGATCGAGGCCTCCGTCAAAAAATCGTTGCGGGCTTTGTCCGAACTTCCCGGTTTCAGTGTCTTGATGGCTACGTCGACTTCCACCGAAGGCGATCCGAGAACTTTTAGTTTGCCTCTGCATACGTCACCGAATTCTCCGCCACCTGCAGAGGAAACAACACGCGGTTGACATATGAGTTCCATTGATCTCGTACGTGACCATAGCTTGGACGAAATCTATATATTAACACAGTGGTCACTCACCAATTATCGCTTCGATAGTGATATACGAAGCATCGATCTCTCTAGCGAATTCTTTGACCGCTTGATTTGGATCTTCATAAGTATGCGGGTCAATGTATGATCTGGATGTGGTAGAGCCGACTTGTGTGAACAAAGGAGTAGTCACTGTAAATACACACGTATAGTTGTAAATATTTGACAAGGCTTGACAAAATTCGTTGTTAATGAAAAAAAAAAATAAAATAAAGTAGGCGCAAAAGTGGAAAACTATTAGCCATGGACTTACTGCTGCTAGTGTGAGTGGCAACTATGGGAGGATTGTCCAAATTGCAATGCACTGGAAAACAAAAAACAAAACACAAGTGTTCACACCAAAAGCACAAAGCAGAATGCAGGCAAACAAAAATAAACAAAAATGTTAGCATCCGTCAATCAGCAGTTTGCGCCCCAGGGTTATTAGGACAAAATATATTATGAATGTATACTACGAGCAAAATACGCGGAACGAGGGAGGAACAAAAATAAAGGGTACAAAACGTTAAAAAACAAAATATAAAATAAACAAACGTAGGTATAACCATCACACGAATATAATTAAATTGAAATACTAAAACGAAATAAAGAAAATATATGGAAGGAAACTTGTATGCGAATGTAAAATAATCTATTTTTTAGGGTAAACTATAAAATACACTTACTGTAGGTAACAACAAGTCCTTTGGATGCATGTAAACACACAAAAACATGAAAACTAGGTGGTGCACGTTAATTTATAGGAATATAAAGGTAAGTTATTGTGTGAGTTTTTACTTTAAACTAAAAAGGAGCGAGGATTATTATCGACAAGTTACATTCGTCGAATGGTTATTTTTTTACATGTAAATTTAACTAAGGCGGGTCCTAAATGTTTATTTTTTTGAAACTAATTTTGGAAAACATAGCCTTCTTACCTTCTCCGTTCCTGTATTCTAATGTGTCGCAATCACTCGGTTGTTTTTTATTGCATTCGTCATTGCTCCGACTGCAACCAAAAAAATAAAAGACAAAATGTTAAGTCATAATAGTGATTATAGTGTCGAAAATTCTTCATCAAGAGTGTGTAACAACAAAAACAACGTACCTCCTCAAGAATAATACCGTCATGATGATGACGACTACTAAGACGACAACGACCGCTACCGTAGCACCAGCGATGATTCGGACTTCCATGTTATCTTCGTCACCAATGTAGGCTATAGAATTGCAATAAATAAAAATATAAAAAATACAATCATTAGTTATCAAGTGTGATTTGAGCTTGACGCAAAAAAGGGACAATGGCCTGTCATTCTCAACAAATTAATTTGTTTTACCCGTGTCATCTTTCATCCCGGTTTTTCTTTGGACTTGTTGTTGTGTGTTCTTACCGCTTCCAAGTAACTGCCCCGTCGTTTTGTATATAGTTGGGCTGTACTCGCCCCAACCGTGAGAAGACTTTGCTCGCACTTGAAAACCATACTCGGTTTTGGGCTTGAGTGCCGTGAACACCACGTGTCGGTCGGTAGTGAGTTTGTTACTGGTGTTCGACTCGTCACCTCTGGAATAGAACTTCACCTGTGGCCCGAAGAAAGAAAAAGAAAAATGTTTAGCGTTAGTTCACATATCGTCTATACAATGGAACATGAAACGTCCAAGATATCTACTCACCTCGTAAACTTCCACGGCATCGTCGTCACCGGAATCTAGGAACCCGGTCATGGGCGGGTCCCACGACAGTGCAATTTCGGACGCTTTGACCAGCATGACGCGGACGTTATTGACGGACGCGGATTTCATAGACGCTTCGGTAGTGGTCACAGCTATGTCAACAAACTGTCGGTTCTCAGGCGACGTCAGGTTACTAACACCGTTTTCGGCCCATACGTGAAATTTGTACGTGGTAACCGGACTTAGGCCACTTATCGTTATCTTGGTGTCGTTAAATACCTCCTGAACGGTAGAATAACAAGGAATCATTCAAGTGGTCAACGTATACGTATATGTATATATACAAAACAAACATATAGTGTACACACATATACAGATACAGTTAGACGTTTGTCCGCGTAATGGAATTATGGAGAGAGAACGAGTGGGCTTATTGTATATAATATGCTGTGTATGTAAGCGTATACTCACGATGTTGGGCATGAACATAACGGATGGACCGCACATGTCGCACGTCACCCTGTACACGATATCTGCTCTGCCGCCAAGGAAGTTCGGCGGGTTCCACGATAGGGTCACAGTCGACTGGTCCACAAAGTTGACAGTCAAGTTTTGCGGCGCTGATGGCGGTTCTGTATATGCAAAATAAAAAAAAAACAATACCGTTGTATGCATTATATTATTGTTGTACGTGAACAAGCAGTGGCGGATATTATTATTATTTACGGCCGTAAGGTAAACGGATAAGTTTTAAATTGACCGAGTGTATTATATGCGCGGAGACCTAGCCGTGTCATGGTGAAACAAACGAAAGAGAAAGAAAGAGGTAGAGACGAACATGATAGAGAAACACTGACAGACTGGAAGCTCTCGTATGTAATATTAAATATCTTCCAATATGAATTTATAAACAACCGGCATCAAATATGCGTGTATATATAAACCTTAGATAACAAGAGTAGGTCGACGTGGAAATTACTCTTCACGTGTGTATCCTTCTTAACATATAGTTAGCGAGTATAGGTATATATATATATATATATATATATATATTATGTGTTGCCATCACTATCGTTGCGGTAATAATAATTATAAACGTATACAATAATGACCGCAGGGTACATCGGCCTCCGTGTACACACGATAAAGTGTGCCGTAAAATGTTAACATCGGACGTATACAAAAACAATATAAAATAATATACTGTTAGGATTTCAATCACTAGAACAAGTTTATGCAGACGATTCGCATGGATTGCGTTCCGAATTTATATTATTATCGTAATAAGGATAACACATACGTACGCACATAATTGTCATCAGTATAGCACATCGGTGGAATTTACATTCGAAGCAAAGAACGCAAACATTTACCACCGCCTTGATGACGTTCACCGTAGTAGTTCGAATACAAATAAAACGACATTACGAGTAAGCTCACGGTCAACGTGTATTCTCGTCAAAATCGACTTCGACGGGTAAACACGTCCCCTGTTTGAATTTGCCCGTTAACTATAATACTATGTTGTTCAATTTTCAAGTCTTTCGCTTCTTTCGTCTGCCAACCGGATCCCCCAGCACTCTAGTTAGAAACTTTTATTTTTGTCATTCTTCGTCTGTATTTTATTAAATAATTAGGTAACGTCTGGACACGGAAACTTTTTCCTTTGTGTTATATTGTTGAAGAATGTATTTTCTTCTTTGTCGCCACTGTTTGATAATTTAATAGGTGCACGGTCAATGATAAAGTAGCCAAAACTAACACGAAAACGGATCTTTACGTTTGCGTTATCGAACTAGTTGTACAAGTGGAATTTGATGTACATTCGAAAAAGAAAAATTATAATAAAAATAAATAATTTATTTCTCCTCGTTCGAATGAAATTTTTTAATTGCTCTGAAAAAGAGAAGAAAAACGAAAACCGTAAAATTTAACGGGCGCCTTCATCTCCGCAGTGAACACGCAAAATGTCGGGGCCGTGTTGTTTATATTTTCATTAAAAAATAAAAATAAAATTAAAAAAATACTATCAGAAAACACTGCGGAAAGAGCAATGCTGTGGTAAATGCGCGTGGTTGGTAGTTTTAATTATTAAAAACCAAAAAGATTTTAATGAAAATAATTCTTTATAAATAACCGACTGTGACGGTGGCGGATGTACTTTTTTTGCCCTCTTTGCTGAGTGAGCAATTTCCGGAAAATTTATTATAGCTTAACCTCTCAGGATAAAAACCGAGAAACGAAAGAAAGAAATTTCGCTTAAAGTAATCTTGTGCGAACTGACTCTGTCCATTTCCCGAGCGCTGCCGTGGTTGTCGGGCGACCGTATGAAAAGCGATCGGGATTTATTCGTCAATTCAAATCGGATATAAATAATAATGCGACGACGGATAATAGCTTTTATCGACTATAATATATATATATATATATATATATATATATATATAAAAACCTATTACGAATGCAAAAAAAAAAAAAAAACTATTATGGAAAGAGCCAAAAGAAATATACCGCCGCCTCCGCCTCCCTTTGACAGATTTAAAAGGTTTTAGTGGTCCCGCGCCGAAATGAATTCTACAGATAGGGTTTTCGAGTGTATATGTATATATACACGAGTAATAACGCTTTGTGGCACAACAGTTTCTTTCCGTTTTCGACTGTCTAACGTAATCAAAAGTACTTGTCACAGTAAAAATGTAAGAGCCTCAAAAGAATAGCGAAATCCAACGACGACTTATTATATTGCAGCACCATGATGATATATTTTCGGAATATTGACGAAATCAAACTCAAGCAAATCGGCCTAATTACCATCAACAAGTACTCACGAAAAGTTAAACATTAAATGTCTTATACGTGATACAACAACGGCTCGTTGTCGGTATTCGTCAAGTGTTTAACACACTTCAATCGCGCAGTAAAAAGCTTGCTTTGTCGAACTCGAGACCCGAAAATAATTAGCCGGTAAGTAATAATTTTCCAACCACTGGTTTTTTGCGCTGCCACAGCTGAGTATGTACATATATAGTGGGCACGGAGTGCAGACTTCCTTATGTGAAGAAAAAAAAGAGTTCTCTTCACCGTCAAACGTGCTCTCTGCACGACAACGATATTCACGTAAATACATATAATAATAATAATAATAATAATAATAATAATGATAAAAAAAATGGTGTATACAAAAAGACAAAAAAAAGAAAAAAGAAAAAGAGGTTGGGTTGCCGCTTTGTATATTGCGGCAACAGCATTTTTGAAGAGTTCGTCTGGATAGGTTATACTGAGGCGACTTTTCTCATTATATTACACGGAACAAAAAGGATGTACATCGCTTTTTAGGTTCATAACCTCTGTCAATTATATATATCTTATACTCACGCACACACATACACACACACACATACACACACACACACACATACACACACACACACACACATATATATATATAAAATATACATATAAAGCGTTAAAGTTGTATATTATCATGTCTAAACATATATTTTTATTCAGATAATATAAAGAATATACACTGCATATGAGTGTTCTCCAAGTTTTAGACAGAAAAAAAATATAATCGAATATCATAAAATATTATTTCATATATACATACATTAAAATGTACACGTAATTATTATAGTTTTTGAGATCTTTTTGTGATCATTTTGATTTATTATTCTCAAATATAACTAAACCAAACCTAACCGATGATTTGTTTATTTAATTAGGTGTAAAGAGAATCTTTAGTGTTTCTAACGGGGATCGCGACTAAGAATTCAGCTCGGGATTCTATAAATAAAAAAAATATTTATAGTAAATATATTTCTAAAAGAAAAAAAGTCTAAGTCAGGTTAAACTAAGCGAGTTTTTCTTTTAGATTTTAATTCCTAAGGGTTTAACAAAATGTACATATGGAATATTTAAACAAGGGGATAAAATAAAAAATAAATACTAGTATCGATCATTGTGACTCTCCGTGTGTACGAAGTTACGTTTTCTCTCGTCGGACGCAATCACACACGGGCCCGTTTTTTCTTTCAACTCCAAACGATAGAACTGCAGTCGTGTGTACTATAACCCGCCGCACCGTTGGCACGATAAACATCTGCTGATAAGTTAAGTTTTCTACGTCAATCCGCGCAGGACCGTGTTTACTGTCTTTAGAGATTTATCGTCGGCACAGTATTACGGTTTCTTTTTACCTCTCTCCGTTCCACCTCACTACCTCATTGCTCGAACTCTCAGTCGACCCCATCGTTGTTGTTGTCGTCGTCATCGGTTGTAGTCAGTTCTTCACTAAAATGTCGTCCTCGAAGATGAGATAAACATCTTGAGAGAAGTGTAATCGTGAGATTAACAGAGAGGGGATGAGAGGACGGAATGATAGAAATTCAGAAACTGGGAAATCTGCCGTAGGTACGTTTTATTTTTTTTAACGGACCAGACTAGTTTTTTTTTTTTTTTTTTGTCATTCTTATATTTTTAATCCTTGGCCCTAAGAGAAACAGACCCGTTATTGTGAAGCCATTGCCTCTGTCAACGAACCTTCATGTTTTTCCAGTAGATAAACATCAGTGATCGAATGACATTTTTCGACCCAACCAAACAATGATTTAACAATAGGTTTGGATTTCGCACCAAATTCTTTACACAAAATGATGTTATGTTATGCATGCGAGTGTTTGCTGAATTATTGGTTAGTTTTCGATGTGGTTGTTTGACAACAATAACGAAGACGACGGCGACGACGTGTCTCTTTCTCCTATATACAGAATCTTACTTAAATTGTTCTACACGTATCGATTTTTATTTATATATAAACATTATATATGTTATTTTTTAGGGGACATGTAGCCTGCAACTGTGTTCACATTTTATTCGATAAGATCTCTAAATGGTTTTTAAAATGATGGACATTTCAAATAGTTGTTTTTTTTTTTTCTAAACTGTAGAGTATATAAAATCCGAATACTAATTTTGCAATAAAAAAATTATCAGTTATCTATTGTTCAAAATCATGTTAAAAATATATTTGATAAAATAATCTTTATGATGCGTATCAGCATTGAGTTTCTGAGCATATTATAAATATAGAATTAGAGCAGTTTATCGTTAAATCCATAACTAGTGGTAAATAAAATAATAATTTTAATCATACATCAATTCCAGTATAGTTTAATTTATACTATTAAAAGTTTAATCATAAATAAAAAAGAAATCAATTACTTAATATAACGATATTAAGTAATTGATTCCTATACAGCTACATTTTTAAACGATTGAAATATAAATAAATATATAAATTAAGTTTTTGTACTCAAATTCTAAAATGAATTGAATTATTTAGTACAAAAACGTGTTTGTGTGTTTTAATATTATTATCATATACAATACATATCTAGCCAGTAATTCGTCGAAGTTTGAATAAAAAATGTAGTTTAGTTGTAAGGTGAAATTATAATTAATTTTTTATCATATAATAAATATTACAACTATAAAGTGTAATTGATGAGTATACGACGTTTAACGATATTCATTCAATCGCAATTAAAGTTCAAAGAACTTAAAAGGGTTGATTTATTTCATTTAGCATTATGGTATCAAATAAAATTCTTGAGGTTTAGTAGAAAACAAGATTTTTGTCAAGCCCATATTTTTCAATATCTTTAGAATACTAGGACAAAAAATAAGGAATAGTGGGTAAGATCTTATCTGTTAAAAAATAATCATAATAATAATAATAAAAATAACATAAAAATATGTATGTACAAAAAAATAAATACCCGCGGAACAAATGCAAATAGAATAAACTTTCGGTTGGCAAGTCGTTTGCTTTGATGCGGTTCTGTGGGTTTATATCACCTCCAGGGGTAAAACGGAAAGATAGAGAGTGGATAGGGATATGGGCACACTGGCGAATGGTTATTATTAATATTGCCGAGTTTCTAAATGGCAGAGATTTAACGAAATCCGCTAGGCCTTTGATATAACTACCGAAATAATAACTGCTGGTGCTGCGACCGTAAGAAATCTTTTGCGACCATGACTTCAAAGTCGTTTAAAACTCCAACGGTTTAATGGAACGTCCTTTTTCAATTCCATTCGAGAACAAATGACTGAACAAATTTAATTATACATTAAGTTCTCCGCTGCTATGCGTGCAATTACCAGACGAAAAAAATAAAGAAAAAACGAGCCACCATGTAAGATCGCTAAGACTGGTTGTTGTTGTTATTCTCGACTGCTGTTAATAATACACGAGCATTTTATCATATATGACGCGCGAATAACGTGAATCACACATAAAAAGTTTTCAACACGATTTTCGAACCGTTCTTACCGGAAACATTAATCGTCGACAAAATTATCGAAAGCTTTTTTTCTTTTTCTTTTACTATCATGACTATATGGCTATATAGCGTGTATAAACATTCGGGTGCGATAAAATATAAAATATTATGTATTCTACTTACGCGTGCACGGCGTCGATTTCGGATCTTTGGGCGATCTGAAATATCCGGTGTTGCATCTGCACTCGGACATACCTTGGTCGGGCGCTTTGCTGTGAGCCGGGCACGATTGACACTTATCATCGCCGACGCCGAACTTGTACTTGCCCGGAGGACAGACTAAGGAGAAAAAACGAATACAAACACGTTAGTCATGAATTTTATACATACATTTATAACATATCACTGGAAAAATCGGTTTCATCGTGTACAACGATGGACGAAAGGACAACGGTCATCTTGTGTATCAATCCTGTGGTTCATTAAATTCTCGTGTGCGCCACGCACGTTAATTGATCACTACGTTTAGCCCCTGCAGCAGCGGTTACTGTTGTATAACTTTCCCGCGCACGTGCACGCGCGAGTGTGTGTGTGTGTACGTGTACAGGGAGAGTGCAGGATGATGATAGATGGAGTAAATCGTCGTTGGCGTATATTGGCGTTATATTAATAGAGACAAATTGTTTGTGGAAGCGTTACACACACATAATCGCCGACCCCTTTACGATTAAGATTGATACCCCCGAGGACTGCGATTATAAATATAGTTACACGTATAAATACGGACCTGTGTTCACAGTATGCTGCTGTTGCACAACTACTGTGATTAGCAGCTGGTATCAATACATTTATCACTCTGTATACATACAAAGTGTATACACGTAATATGTTATGCACGTAAATACAGAAGATGGCATGACAGAAGACCTCTATTATATTTTACAGCGCGCGTATATATTGTCCACGTGCCGTCGAGTGGTTCGAATATTCAAACAACCCGGATACCACCGACAACCGTTTAATTTTCAGCGAATCTGATTTGAATTCATACTTTGTCGTCGGCAGTAGTGAAAAACGACTGGCGGAGACCAGAGCGCGGTTTTGGGACGAGAAGACAGACACACACAGATCACAGAGAGAGAGATATATCTCGGTTGGATGTTACCATACATCTATCTCTTTCTCGTTTGTTACTTTGTACTTGTCATCGTGCACATAAGCCCCCACATCATCACTGCGCAGCCTGTCCACCAATCGTCTTGTACTATATATATAATGTACAATATGTGCATGTTCGTAAAATAAAATGTTTGTAAAAACAAAAAAACAAAAAATACAATTTTGTCCTTTATGATAAGCGCGTGCGTTTTCTACAAATATTTACACACATCAAGTATATTATCTGCTCACATCACTCCATAGGTTTTATTTTACGCGAAATACCACCCAGAGTTATAGTGTTTTCGATGCTATAAAAAGTGTGTATATATATACATGTATGTAAACACATGTATAGCTATCCGTTTTAATTAATTAAACCAAAACTCCCAAAACCCGTAAATTTTTGAACTAGGTAAAAACTTTCACCTTATCGTTTATTTTTAACATATACACGGCACCCAGACTTAAAAAAAAATATGCCAGCGTGTTGAAGGTATGTATTTTGAAAAAATGCGCACGCGATATTACAATCATAACCCTCAACTAAGTTTATCGTAAAAACGAAACAAACAATTAAAACAGAAAAAAAAAATGCACACATAAGTACCAACGACAGTTTGGATAAATTTGCATACGTTTGTATGCAACACGTTTAAGACGGCGTACGATCAAAGCTAAATACAATTTTAACGCCATTGAAATCAAGCCGCGAAGGTGCGTTTCTATTCTCGCCGTAAATTCCGTAAAATAATCATTCTAGGAAAAGAATCTCATCATTATCAGCGTCAATTACTACTGCTATAAATGTAACTACCTACTGTTTTTGATCAAACCGTTATAATAAATACGCGGCAGACCGGTTTTCCGTGCGTACTGCACATCGGACTGAGGTGAACACGTAAGCCTGCTATAAAGTACAACAAAATACGATTTTATATATTTAAGATAATGCTTTAGTGCGTTTGGCGGCTAGAGCGTTTTATGTGCATTTTTCATATTTTTAAAAATACGACTCGCTCGGTGCACTACCTACATAAGTACAAACTTTTATTGCCAATGTGAAATAATACCGTAATAATGAATATACATACAACGTCGTATCATCCGCTAGCTACAGTGCGTATTTCATCCCTTTTATTTTATTAAAAACAGTAATTTTCGAATTTTTTTTTTTTAACGACATTACTACGTTTTTTTTTCGACGTATCTTCATCTTTTGAACACTAACTGAATTGTTTTCATCACACATAAACATATACACACACTTACACGCACACATGCTTTGTATCCGTGTCTCCGACAGCGTCCCGCGCAGCGGTCAATAAATTACGTGAGACCCCGTGCATTTATGTCTCTCTTATGCGTATACAACTGCCTACGCAAAAATCAAAGAATTCAGCTGCAGAATGGTCGAGTGGAAGGTAAGCAATGCGACTTAATTCTCATTCCGTGAGGACGAATTACGCGGCCCACGTGTGCATGTGTGTTTATTTACAAGTCGCGCGAGTGTGTATTCATATAAATACACATGCACGAGAATTCAATAATAATAATAATAGTAACATAACAGGGCAATTAGAAAACGTTATTATTGAAATCTCGATTGTGCAGCGCATTGTATTGAATATTATAATATTATACATATATCTACATATTATTTCAGCATATAAATCGTTTATTAAGCAAACATTGACGGCGGCAAACCTCAACGCCCCACGATCCACTCTCTTCCATACGCGCGCACTTACACACACACACACACACACACACACACACACACACACACACACACACGCACACACACACACACACACATACGTGCGCATCTACTTAAAACGCGGATAACGCCTATGTATAAATAAACATTAATGGGATTTTTGGCGTATTGTCGGAAAAAGCCCGCCAACCACTACCACATCACACATATTTATACTAATTAACGTAACCATTTTTTTTTACAATCGAACCGGATTCTTCATTTTTCTTATGCACACATATTTATATAAATATATATTACAAACGTATACTGTAATATTATATATTATACAAGAAAAAAATAAATTAAAACTGCGTTGTAAGTAAAAATGGTTTTGTAATAACTAGTAGAATCTAATAAATAACAATGCTAATAAAAATCCAATGAACATACGTAATTTTTTTTCTCGAAAATGTATTCATATAAGTGTTATTTTCAAAAGAACAACGGAAAATAAAGAAAATTTACTCGCGGCATAAACGGTCGGTTTTACAATCTCGTGCGAGACAACGGTAGATAATTAAAAGTTATCCGGGAGAGAATTGTTTATGAAAAGAATTTCTTTTGTAATAACAACCAGATGAAAAATTTGCGATTACACCTTTGCGAATAAAACGAAAAATCGGTTTGTTTAAGTATGGTGGACGCACTTCCACTTTTCCTTTATGGGTAATACGAGATAACATAGTTCCCTCTTATCTCAGCTAATTATCTCTGTTTCGGCCACGCGCAAAAACTTTACCGAACCTCCGCTGGGTTCAAACTACGATACTGCCGTCATTTCCTCGCGCTCCAGCTGCTATGTAAATATAGTGCGACAAACGACCTTTGATATAATTTATAATCACGCAAAACTGAATTCCAGGGCTTATTATTATTGCTATTAAAGTAAGCGAAGGAACTTGTCGTTGCTGTTGTTATCGCTATAGTTGTAGTCAGTAATGTCTAAGAAAAAGATCATTTTAATTGGATTTCCGGTAGACTATTATATAAGATAACACGTTTACATTATATCTGCGTGATACTACTCAAAAGAGGTTCAACACACTTTTTAATTAAAAACTATAACTCCTTGGAGGGACACAATATCCGAATTGACGTAGAATATTATTTTACTTGTTATAATAACATCATTATGGAAGTTGATAAAGTATTTGAAAATTTAACAACATATGATTTTTTAACATAAATATTAGGTATTATCTACTTAAAATGAATTAACTTAAATACGATAGATTTAGTAAAAATATGATAAGAGCTTAGACAATATATCAAAACATTACTATTATAATGATCAATAATTATTATTGTATCGAAATTGACGTAATATTAAAATATTGAACAAGACTCTCATAGGAAGATAATACTAAGTTTTTTACTAAATTATAATTTGCCTACATCAATTATAAACAAAATCAGACTAAATGTTTGTTAAAATTTAATTCAATGAAAATATACTCGTTAATTAAACAGTAATTTATTCGTAAATCATAATATTTAAAGTATTCGTTTTAAGTTGTCCGAAGTAATTAATATAGAATTCTATGTAAAATGTCTACACTGACATGTGTCCGATAGCTAAATTATTGTAATGTATATACTCACTTATACAAGTTTGTGCTTCCATGTCAGCTTCAAAGCCTGCTTTGCACTTGCAGCCACCTGATGGAAGATACCATTTTCCATCTCCTTTACAAAGATAAGTTGGAGTGCCTCCTACTACTTCAGCGTTATCTACACATTTGCCGGTGGCATGTTCGATTTGGGTAAGTTCTCTAGCAGTTGGCGTAGCTGAGAAGTTTGCAAAGTTTATCACAACTTCTGGGCATACGATGTAGTACACCTGCGGGTAAAGTCCAAATATAAGTTCAAGGTAAACATGGTATTTGAGAATATTAAATTCCAATAGTGACTATATAGTGTTGGCGTCACATAAATAAAATTCAAATAATTCATTTTGATTTTTAGTACTATCAAAAAATATATATATATATATATATATATATATATATATATATATATACATATTTATGCATCAAACATTGTTGTAGAACTATATAGAAAGAACAAGTTAGAACATTCAAACTATTATTTTTTTTATTATTCTACCGATCTGCATGGGGTTATGAGCACATGTGTGCATTCTACATAAAATAAGAAAAACCATAAAAACCATATCTTTCTTGACCCGTTTCAAACTACCCCAATGGTACATACTAACGATATATTATAATATTATGAGTGTACGTAATATTGTTAGTTTTTTTTGAAATCAGTTATAGATATACAAAATAATTTTCTACAATGTTGTATAGAAGTAATTATCTTTATTAATTGTCTTTTTGTATATATTTATCCTTAATTTTCTCTTTCTCTTTGTGTCTATGTGAAACATCACTTTGGTAAATTATACTATTATATAATTAGTTGAAATTATAAAAACAATAAATTCAGATGAAAAATCGGAATGTTTATTTAATCATAAAAAATTGTAGAATATTATGTATAACAAACTCAAAATAATTTTGTTTGAAAAAATCATTTAATATAATATTAAATACATTCTATACCGAATAGTCAGTGAGTCACTTAAGAAATAATAGTAATACGCATAGAGAGAAGTGTAATAATCGTAGTTAATTCTGTGTTAGATTGTTCCAAGGGTATAATTTTAAATTAGATAGGTATCTATGTTATAAATGTACGTAATACAGGTATTTGATGTGCATGGTTGAATACAGATGTTCTATGTAGATCTAATTAATATTATTGTATGATGGAATTATCATACAAGTTATAATAATATTATTTAAAAAAAACCTATTTATGAAGAATACAGGATTTCGTTACTTGTAAAATTTTTTTGATATATAAATATAATAAATTTAAAAGACATTCAAAAAGTTTTTTTTATGAACCTTTAGTCACCAATTACAAAAATAAGTTTCATTACGCGAATTAAAAAGTTTTCGGTAATTTGTCTTTTGAGATTTTGGAGTCTCAAGAGATAAAAAAGCTTTTACGCATTAAGAAACTTAATAATTACAGAAACCCTCTGGCTTAAACATAAAAGACTCTTTATAGGTATAGACTATAAATTATACTGGGAAAAGAGCAGACATATTAATGTATTTCTGTGAATTACAAAACGAGTATACTCTACCATGCATAAAATGTACGTGAATATTTTGACCGATTTAATCATAACATTGAAAGTAAATTAAATTAAAATTTTATACCAAATATTAAAAACGTAACAAATAAAATTGCCCAGAGCGTTAATATTTATTTATTTTTTTTTTTAAATTTTTACGTTTTTATTTCGACAACAGTCTCATTTATGTCCAAATTAATAAAATAACAACTTAAGTTGAAAATATAACTAATACGAAATAAGAACATGTATGGTTGGGTAAAAACTACAACAAAGAATAGATAAATTGAAATATTTTTTGAAAAGATAAGTTGTTTCCTAGTTGGACGATTTAGTGTTATAATATAAGAATTAGAGAGTGAAGATTTTGTTTGTTTATTTGAAATCAAATTTTGTGAATAAAAATAGTTTAAAAACAGTTTTAAAAACCAATTATATGAAAATATTAAAAATTATAGATTGTTTCATCGATTATTAATATGAGACTTCTATACAACAAATAATAAACTATAGAATTTTAGCTTCTATTTTGTTCATTGCATTGAAAATGGAAAGAAAATCACAATCTAGTTGACCAACTTGTATGTTGTATGGCCAAGTGTCGAATCTCATCTTCAAACGATTCGATTAATGAGAGTAGAGTCCGTTGAGTGCATTTAATATTTAGTTATACTACTGGCTTACTGAAGCTATGTATCCTATTATTGATATAGGTAGTAACGAATTAATATTTTGACGTAAGCTAATGGTGTGATATTATTTTGTATGCCGTATAACAACGATTTCTCCCTCGTAGAATTTCTCGGCATAGCTAGAGTTTTTATTTTATTTATTTCACGACGAAATTTACGACCCGGTACCCGAGACGTTACCGTATTAACGACAATAACTATAAATTCGCCCACCGGGTCTCTCTGACATAATTATTGCATCGCGTTCTCGTCCGTGTAGTCTTTCTTTCTTCTTTTTTTATTTTAACTCTTTTATTTCCCTCCTTACCTTCACCCGGCAACACCACTACGCGACAACTACTAACGCTTCTAAACGTGTAGAAGAGATTTTGTTTTTCTGACGTGGCACAATCTAATAACATCAGTTTTATAGGCGTGGGATATGATTAGCGAGAAATAGAGAGAACTAAAAGAGAAAAAAATAAAAAACAAAAAAGACAAATTATTTATATACTTTCCAAAAACCGACGATTGCGCATAAAATATTAATTTTAAACAACATCAATATCTCTTTTTTTTTTTTTTAATTATCTTGTGAATTTTAATCAAAACCGGAAATGATATATAATAATTCTTTGCATTTTTCACTTACACCTTTATCATCTTATGACTACGACCGAGCGATGAAATAGATGAGCTGCAATTTGTATAATTTAAAAAAATAGCTGGCATAATAATGTTAGATGGTGAAAAAAAAAAGAAAAAATAACATTTCGTAGATATAATGTAAAATACACACTACTATTATTAAAGTTATCTCATCTTACTTTGACAGCCATGATGGAAATACACGCGCCCTGGTCCCTGAAGGCAAAGTATACTCCTTTTTTGGTAACTTTCACGGCTTTTGTCTCGGTATTGATTACTACTTCGTTATTAGCATTGAACCTCCCTTCTCCGGCAGCTATGCGACCTGTAAAATCACGTATAAAACCATTTTGAAAATGCATGGCTTTAAAAATATAGATATATAGTGTAAATAGTAATTATTCAGATGTTAAAACCTTGAAGCTTATGAAACGTTTTATGTGTACGTGTAGATGCTTCGTGCGTTATTACCATAATCGGAACGGGCTAAGACAAAGCGATATGGATCATCAAAAGAATAATATCTATTTTGAAATCTAAAATTCTTTTGTACAGCATTTTTCATCGTTTTTGTGCGATTAAGTGAATTGCATGGCGAAGCATATACATACCAGTAGTATACCACCACGTTAACGATTCAAAAATGCTTTATTGACATATTTCAGAAAATGATGATTGCGATTTTTATTATGATTCTTCTGTATTTCAAATTTAGTTTCAAACAAGACGAAAAGAAAATAATTGTAGTGGGTAATTAATAATATGTATGCTTGCATTATGGATTGTTGTATAGAACTTCATGGCAATACAGTTAAACACTTTTTCCGTTATACTACGAAATCACCTAATTACACGTAATAGAGATTTTAATGTATATGTTATATTTTTATATTCATTCACTTATATGATAATGTATATTGTTATTGTTTTAGTAATAACTAAGGATGAACTCAAATATTCGTAATTCATATGCACACACCACATAATTGTGTATCTCGTATTTATTTATTATTCGGCGTTAAAATAAATTCAGTTCGAGATCATATATGCAGATAATTACTCTCAATGATTATTAAAAAATTATCGAAATAATTCGTATCGGCTACCATATTTGCTAGAATTAATTTGGTCTTATTTCTAATTAATACAATTATAAAAGTTTTTCATCATCGTTGTCATAAAATTGACAATATAAACACACGAAAAATAAAAAGAGACTAACCAACTGATTTGTAACTGTCTGGTTCCCAAGGTGGAGGTTCCCTGGTGGCCACATCGAATTCATAGTAGAGTAATGAAAATGTTTCCTTGCATGACAGCGCATATCCAGGGAACAGTGAACAGTCTCTGATGGTAAACTTGACTTCAATATAAATGAGATTGGCCAGTCCACGCTCTATAAAAGGCGTCCACACCCAATTGTTGACGTTCTGTTTGGTGACATCACATACGACGTACGATCGCCAATTGATGTCCTTCTCGAAGTTTATGTAACTCTCTTCGACCCACTAGAAAAAACGAAACAAAAAAAATTAAATTATTTAAAAAAATTGGGAATATTCGAATTACACGAGGAAAAAGAAAATAAATGCATATACGCAGTAGCTTTGACGATTTCCCAGGGGTACATATACAAACACATATACATAGATACATACATATACCTATATATACATATACATATATATATATATATATATATATATATATATATATATATATGTGAACGCGAATATAACAAGGTTCTATTGTCCTGGAAATTTGTCACCACCGTCGACGCCAATTGCAATAGTAAATAAAAACCCCCATTGGGTTAATGATCCGACGACCCTTTCGAAGAAGAGATGGTGGTGGTGGAGAGTTTTGCAAAAACATTCCGAGCACGAAATCCTCTCCACCTCTACTCATAAAATTCTCTCTCCCTACACTTCTACCGGTCCACACGGATGAGTCACGGGGATCCACCTTCAAAGGCTTGCGCAAATAGTATATACGGGGAAAACGCAATGTATTCATATGCTTTGCACACACATAAACAGATACACATGCACACAAACACACGTACGCATGCACGCACGCGCGCGCATACACAGATACATACACACAAACTCAAATTCACACACGCATCACATACACAAAATATACTCAAATGCACACACACACACACATGCAGTGAATCATCCAAAACGTTAGGGTCGTACAGCCAGCGCGTGCGAAATCTCATCAACTCGCTCGCTACGTCCTCTCCTCATCTCGTACTATACCGACCCCTATTTCTCTCTTTCTCCCTCCGATCTAGTACACCCGGTGTACGTGTCTATGGCGATTCGTCTTGATCGGATTTCGTCAAGCCCGACCCACCAAAATTGTTGCAAGCCCCGAAATTTACATAATGCCTGTAGAGCAGAGAGTAAAGTCAGAGAGAGAGAGAGAGAGAGAGAGAGAGAGAGAGAGAGAGAGAGAGTTACTGTTGGAGAATAAATTACACAAGGTTGCGGAATGTACGTATAGCAGTTATATGATGGCAGTGGCTGAAAGCGGTCAAAATAAACTTTGTTACTATGTATTGGATTTTATTTAAAGCGATACTGGGCTCCATGCGCGGTCGGAATATATCGGTTCTTGCGAAAAAAAAAGAAAAAAATACATAAGACTTTCGGAATATCCGATGTTGAGTCCATGCTGTAGATTAATTCTAATTCGTCAAGTAAATATTTCTTTATGTTAATCACTGATTTAATTTTCTTTGGAATATATTATCATAGCATTATTGGATAATAATACTGAAAACGAATGAAACGAAAAGTATTCAAAGGGTTTTTGATGGTTTTTATGTATGTATAAATACAATACCGTTCTTTTGTATAAAGATTTGAGCAGGAACACATTTAAATATTTTAACAAGTAATATTTTATAATAATAATGAAAAAAAAAACATCCAACCAACCGGCTTTTGCGTAATCCCAAAAGGGATGGTGACAACATACACGCACATGCATTTTTGCAGTGACGTGTAAAAATTCGAAAAGGTCAGCAAATGTTTAGGAAGAACGATTAATGCAAGAGGTGTGGTGTTCAAGAAGACACGCGATAGATAGAATGACGAATTTCCCCTTCACGTGATAATACTTTATTATTATATTTTTTACAACAATGGACTAGGGTGATGCATGTCTTTGTGTATACCTATATGTAGACAGTGTAACTCGGCGGCATCGGCGGTACAACAGTACAAGCAGCAATGTACACGATTATACCCTTGGGAGAGAAGAAAGTGAGTTTTCTGGCGTCATTAACACGCCGAAAACCATTTTTCCACCGAGTGCTTAATGAGCCCAGAAATCTTCACATAATTCGGTACGTCATTACGAAGCGGGTCGTGAAGAAAAAAATTACTATATATGTGAATAATAATAAAAAATAATATATATATAAATATACATGCATACATAGAGAAAGAGAGATAAATGTAAAAAGAAAGACGAAGAAAACACAACGGCTACGGTGTCGTATTCATTAGGAAAAAACATGGGGAGAAATACTACGTATAACTAATATAATGCACAAACCACCACCATCACCACCGCACAACAGATGAACGGCCAAAGAGATGGAAGTTGTTTTTTTTTTTTTTTAAGACTCATGATAGTATTCGAATAAAAAGCCAAACTCTGTACTCATATATATAACCATAATGTATATTTAATTGCCCACCGCCGTCGCCGCACGCGTTATTAAAGTGCCATTAATGGGGCAAACCAAGACAACACTGCGCAACCTCCTTTTTATATTATGTAAGTATGTGGTGCAGCAGCATACATATTATATTTTTATTATTACATGTATTATAAATTTATATATATATATATATAGGTAAAGGTACAATTTTTTTTTACCGAGGAAAAGGAATCTGAAGAAATTAACCCAACAGAGCCGCTCGTCAATTTGTAAACGTCATCCGGGATAATTACATTAGCAACCGGTAGATTCAATTCTAATGCGAGTTATATGCGCGTATAAGTGTATATATCTGTATGAATAGAAAATGGAGACAACGTAGGGTATTATTGGTGGTCATTCAAATACCTCATTTATGTGTGTGTGTGTGTGTGTACGTTCGCACAGGGTAATGGCAGGAGAAAGAAAGCAACGGCTACTTGTCACATTATGCAAATGTTCACGTCAAAAGATTGTAGTCCATTCCACTGTTAGCTGCCACCAGTGTATGCATAGGTAACCATGGTTTTCAAAAGGTGACGCGGTAAAATGTAATTTATTCCTTTGGACCCAGCTTGTATACATGTCATTGGATTTAAATATATATTACATATACGTATATAAATACACACGATAACGACGAATGTGCTCAGCGCGCTGTCGTTTTGCTATTCAATCCCGTTATTCGTATTTCTATTTGATATTTCTTTTTTCCAACCCCGCTTTGCTTTACTCCGTGTACGAACAAACATACACATATGACCGTCAAATCAAGCTTCATGGTGCACGGTAAATCCAAAGTTCAAACCATTATGTATAGGTAAGTATAAAACATGCTAACAACGTCATATCTATATATATATATATATATATATATATATATATTTATACATCTATATACAAATATCGTATTATTAGATAATGTATAAAACGAAACAAAATATCTATTATAAATTATAAACGTATATTTTATATACAATTATCCAGATCTAGATGACTAACAAAAAAAAAATTACGAACGTATATTCTTGAGTACAAGTGTAAAATCGTAGGAAATATATTAAATATTTTTTATTACTAAAATTATAATTATTATTAAAATATTAAATTATATATTTAATTAAATATAAAATAATTATTAAAAATCGGAAAATTTTAAGATTTTAAATTATTTGAACAAGTGTGTCCGACAATACCGACAACAACAATTCGAGTTATTCATGCAGTTTTATATTGATAAACGTGATGGTTACATAAAAGGCATAGTTTGGGTCAGCAGACGAAACCTTACAACGGCGTCACTCGTTATTTGATATATATATATATATATATATATATATATATATAAATCCGATAGGATAAAACTGTGTCCTTTTTAATGGTAGAACGAATGTATTTTGTCGGGTTGCTCAAAAAAGAGCATTTTGATGGCATGTCAACTCGGGGAGCGCGTTTTCCAGTTCAAAGAATATATAGACATGACGACGACCCTTATTACAACTCGTATAACAATACTATATAATATAGTGTGGTACGCGCGTGAAATTTCCATTTATTGATTTGTTCGTATTGAATAGAATAAAAGAAAATTAATTAAAACCTACCCCATTTTCGATTTAAATTCAAATTCGAAGCATGTTTTATTCACGGGAAAACGAAAACGATTACTGCGACCCTATAATATTGTCTGGGAAAAATTATAATCTATTGGCGATGGGGTTGACAATGAAATTTACACATACCCACATGGACGGACAGACGGATGGACAAATGGACGCAAACACACACACATAGACAAGTACTACTACTACTCTTATCATAATTACTATTTCTTCTACGAATTATATTATTACAAATTATAATGGTTTCTATTATATATATTCAATCAAGACGCTTTATGAGTGAAATGGATGAGAAAGGGGAAGATATTTTATTAGTAATACGGTGGTGGTGGCACTTTGTGAAAAAGAAAGTTTTCACTAAATTTCTACCGTTTCGTGAATAATGCGATTCTGTAGCGCATTCCGGCTCATTAAGCAAAGGGGAAAAAAGCGACGGTCGCGCACACCCCGCGGGACCAGTTGACTGATAGTGAGCGATACATCTAAAATAATACGAGTAAATAACTCTTTGCTGATGTTTGTAGAAATCCGCGGGGTCTACTTTGGGAAAAGGGTGTTTCGCTCATTAGCCGCGGGAAACCAGATACACCGACCAACCGATTGGGCCTAGCGGTGGTGGTGGCGGCAGCAGCGGAATGACAATGACAAAAGATTTTAAAAAATAAAATAAAAATAAAAGAACTTTGAACTGTTATTTAGCAAATGTTCTTGACGAGTACACGAGGGGAATTAACCCCACCGATTGCAAGAAGTTTCCTCGTAGTACAACACAAGTAAGTTTGCTACTGTGGCCAACCCGATTAATTATTGCTCGAAAGTTTGGACTCTGCCTGTGTTCAACGCTACCACTCTTCCTCCTCTTCAATACACTATATACTTAAAGTGTGTCACAGTAATCCGAAACTCTGATGCCATGGGTCAGCGAGCTTTTACTCAATCCTTTTATGTATTTATTTCTTTAATCCCTCCAATCGTTTTGGTTTTTTTTTTCGATTTTTATTGATTTATACATCTACGGAAGTCATCATCGAATACTATACCGAAGATAATGATAATAATAATAATAATAGTCTAGAAGATCAACTTTTAGTCGTCCAGTTATATTACAGTCTCGTTATAATTATACAAAGACACGCGGTTGGAAATATTATGTGAATATCGTGTTCCCGTATAATAATCTATATTTAAAAATCGTTAACAATTTATTTAATTAATGGTTTTTAATCAAAAGTTTAAACTGATGGAGAAGAAAATAGGTCATACGCTTTTTACGTATAAAACTCTTTGTTTACATTCTGTACTGCACGTGAAAATAATATGCGTAGTATAGTGTGTTTAATGCGAGGATTTTCAATGGAATTCTAATTTTCCAAAACGATGTCAGTCGATCTCACCAGCAAAATATTTTTAAATTCAAAACCACCTCGGCTGTGGCAAAAATGAATTTTAAACATCGATACGTACGAAGGACTGAAATTATTGATCAGAAAATCTTTACATACATACTGCAGTCATCGGATACAAATTATTGTCGTCGTATGGGAGACGCGCGTTCACTAGGCACCGTATTTACGTCCCTGCTTATACGATTTACATAATATCGTAACCGTTGCCCAAGGGATGTAAAAAGTGCATTTGTCTACGTGCGTGGGTGAATAAATTTATTCGTCATTCAACACTCGAAAAGCACTGTGTCTTATACCAGCTCAATGTCCTTGAATTGTATAATGATATTCCTTGTCCAACCTTATAATTCTATCATTATTATTATTATCATCTAGGGGCAGACACATTTATAGATCTTAAGTGCGGAAAAGATGATATTTTTACGCGGAATATTCCGTATATATAATAAGGTACGCACTACTTATCGAAGTATGTGAAAGAATTTCTGTATAATATACGCTTTTTCACATGTCATATACGTCTATAATGTATGCAAGGAAAGTAAAAATTTATTTTTTCCTCATACCTTTTCTGCTGTATATACATTTTCTCCTCATGTTTAATACCACCGTGTTATATCGCATATGGTATACACCTAATATGTGGTTTATGTTATCATGTATCATCGGAAGCGGCCCATCGTTATATTGGTGGTCGGTCGTAAAAGTTGAGACCGATACTACGAACGTCATAAATATCGTCGCTAGCCATAAAAACTTGAGCGAATTCGATATTACATTATATACGCGTACAGCTGCCACAGGATAAGGAGAGTAGAGGTTTAATTTCCTTTACAAACATACTGCCGACGCGTTATTATTAATGAACTCCCTCGAGGCGTTGTGGAGGGACATTGACTACAGTGATGATCAAAGGGGAATGCGACTTCTATAACACGTACCTACATACTACAGTAGTACCGTCACTCGATGTACATTTAAATCGTGGATCGTAGAATAAAATACAGTTGCGTCGATCATTTTTAGGGTAGTAGTTGGGTAACCTCCTGGATGAAATTATTATTATTGTAATTATAATTATTTTTACTGTACGGACGCGCGTATTGTGAAATTTGGCACAGACTTAATCATTGTGTGACACTTAACGATTTTCCGGAAAATTAACTAGTGGCAGTATCGAGCATCGAGAATATACTCAAGTGACGTGTCTTGTCATACCTATTATATAGGTATATGCGTGATATACTTTCGCCGTCGTCTATGTGTTGTCCATGGAAAAGTACCATTGTCACCCATGTCAACGATGACTGCTGACACGAACATGCTCGTTAGTTTTGGATTTGCGTGTGCGTACTCAATTTACTCTTTTTTCCATCCCCTGCAGTCACGCCACATGCTTTGGGATACTCTAGTTATCGTACGTAAGTTAAACGTCTATTAGCATACAATAATAAATCTACTGCAGAATTAATAAATGTACGATTTCGTTGAATAAATTTGTACAATGCACAACTCGTCGAAAAACTGTAGATGTTTATAAAATATACAATGCAGGTAATGAAATAATCGAATTAAAAATTATTATATAAACACTATATAATATAGTGACGTTAAGTTAAAAGAACTTCATTACAAGCCAGTCATAACATATAGCATGCATTGGATCGAATGTACGAAAACAGCAACACAAAACTTAGGTCGATAATAGTATTTAATGAGTGCTCTCGCGGTTGCAAATTATCTGTTTGGTGGTTGCATTATAGTAGTACTGTAACAATTTGATTATGACGTAGAACCAAAAATTATCCTTCAAGAATATAAATGATAGTGTATCGTACATGGATAGGGGAAAAAATGGTGGTTTACTGAGCTGAAAATCGTATTATAGTACGTAATAAGTTACATCGTACAACACTGAATTTAATTCAAACCGGAAAACTACTATATAATATTACTCGGGCGATTAAGCAGGGCTCGACGATGATTTGTTAAACGCTATTATAAGGTAGGTGTAAAAATATAATTTACCACCATCGTTTCAAGAAAACATTGTATTGTCGGTTATTTATTTTTTCATTACATTAATGCGTGTGCACCATATAATACATACACGGGATGTAACGAAAATAAAATAATAAAATAAATAACAAACGAGGAAAACGCTCGCATTTTATGAGGAAGGAAATAATTTGAACAACTCTCTGGTTGACCCGTCTTCAACAACAACGGTGCATAACGCAACATAATTATTTACACGCGTGCGTGTATAAATATATATCGTACACGTAGTGACACGACCGAATCTTTCGGCGACCGGTGAGCTATTGTGTTCGCCAATTGTTCAAAAAGATATTTTAGTTGTTATTTTGTGGGTGCAGATGAGACCGCAGAGTCATTATAATAATCTGGCGGCGGCGGCCGTGGTGGTCATTTCTTCTTTTTTTACCCGGCGCATGTTATTACCGTCGTCATTGTTATGTCATCGTCTATCTTTCTTTTTTATTTCACTCATCTCCTTTTTTCCCCTCCCCTCTACCTCTTGTCTACTACAGCATTATATATAGGTACGACAAAGCGTGTACACGTACGTACTACTTCGGTACCTAATATGGCCCCCTTGATATAATAATAATGATAAAAATAATAGTTGACTACGGCGGCATCAACGTCGATAGCGACGAGTACTGAGGTGTGGCCTGTGAACCCGCCGAAACGTTTTCAATGAAAAAGTCACACTTCAACGCCCCTGAACCTCCTCGTGGAAAATATTTAATAAAATTAAACAGATACATTTTACCGCCTTCGACAAACGATGAGATCACAATTCGAGGGAAAGATATATATATTTAATATACTTAATACAATATAATTATCTCAGTTATATATTTTATAACTGAGGTAATTGTTGGTAGGTTCTTTTTATGGTTCTTCTTTCGGACTCTTAACAAAAAATTATATGATATAATTCTAAATACGTTTTGCCCCCAAGAAGGTTATATAGGACGAAGATTTCCACCGTACCGTGAAATGATTCAGAAAACCGCAATTCTTTTTTGTCTGATGCTGTAGCAGTACAAAGTGTGGCTGTGGCTACGATGCATATATACTCACTGGGATTATTATTTTTATTCGTAATCAATCGTAAAAAAAAAACCCATGGATCGATCTAAAAACTATTTCGATCAAATAACCTCCGCAGCACCAATAACCGGAAATGGTCGAGGAGGACCTGGTAATGTCATAGTTTTCTTTAAACTTTTACCCGTTATTGCTGCTATGCATAACATACCATATACGAGTATACATTTATACAGTATTTATTATTTATATGTATCATATACTGATATGATACATCCATCTAAAATAACGATTTTTTTTATCAAAATCTTATAATGATATATGCCGATCGTTTTCAGTGACTATTCCGTAGAAAAACATTTATAATTTAAAAATGATAATGGAGAAATTAACTAAAAGTGGTATAGTGCCGAAAACGAGTGTCGAGAGTATAATAATGTATAATAATGTCATAAATAAAATGATATCTAAAAAATAAATTATACATATTTTTAATTATGTTAAAACAATTAAAATATATAATATTTATATTTATTTACTAGTCATATAATATCATATCACTGATAAATACTGAATTTGTATACTATAATAATAAATTTGTTCTAATAGAATTTGCGTAATTGTGAACACTGATAACGTCACAAATGCTTTGAATAAAAAAATATGATCACAAGAATAGCACATACCAACTTGCATTATTTTCGCATGTTATGTACAATATCCAGTTCTTTCAAAATTATAATCAAATTTACAATCGAAAATAAACAACTAAATTTAAATAAACTCTTAAACTTCTTATGGAAGATTGCGATAACGGTAGAAATTTATATCTCAGTTCTTAAGATCATAGAAAATCAGAGGAATGCTGTGGATGGAAAAGAGAAAGAAGAAAATACGTCCGATCGTGCGATTTGTGTCTTGGGTGTGACCTGAACTTGTTATAGTAATAATTCACAGGATAATGTTATGTACATGTAAATTCGAAACGAGACTACGATGTTATCCTTTCCTCTCTTCCCGTTATGCCATCATCAGCAACCCCTTTATCTGTGCACACCCACCGCCGATCTTGAGTATATTTATACACATTTTATTATTTTTTCTTTCATACACAGACACATACATATGCACAACCATACATACACAAACAAAAACGCACTAGATATACATGGCAGTGGCGGTGGTGACAATATCGAACGCGCAGGACATAGAAGGCGCATACAAATACCGTCATCATGTGAATAATGAATAAAAATAAAAAAACACCATAGTCGTGTATGCTAATTCCCTAGGCCACGAACATTATTTCCGTTTTGCCGACGACAAGAAGGCGGAATGTCAGACCCGATTTAATTGACCTTTAGTGAAATAAGCGGCGTGGCAGTGTCGACCCAATCAATTTTCAAAATGCCACGAGTATAATCCACCTTATTATTTTCTCATCTCCTGTTTCTTCTATTTTTTTTATTTTTATTTATTCGCTTAAACGTACATGTGCAAGTACAATGTTTTATCTTAACCGCCAGAGTTGTGGCGGTTTCTCACGGTTCAGATGAATCTACAAAACAATATTTGTAGCATATAATAATCTCGTCAAAAAAGTGATGACTAATCTTTCCCGCAACAACAACGGTTTAAAAACTCTTAACAGCACAGGTGACCGTAAAAATACGCTAACGACAAAAAATATCGTTTTATCACTACTTCACAGTTTTACATTAATTCGGACCTGAGACAATATTTCTTTATAACATTTGTTAATACTTTCAAATATAAAAATAAAACGGTTTGTATGAAAATTATAACCGATCTGAGTACCTACACCATTAAAAATTATTTCGATTTTCCATTCAGTTATGTAATAAGACGGTATTCACAACAACTATTATTTTATTTATTTATCATATTCATAGTATAAGAGTTTATGTTTTTAGATTCATACACTTATTTATCAAATTCAAAAAATAAGAATATAATAATAAAATTTATCATTTCGACCAAATAAGAGTTGGCTATTCTCAATCCAAAGGCAGAACAATAATGATAGTTTCAAATTTTAATAAATAAATTAAGTTGATAACATATGTATAAAAAATATGTTTGCACAACTTGTCTCAAATTACATATTACATATAAATATGCTTAATAATTTATGAAAATGGTATATAATATTTGGTTTTGTTTAATTCTGATGGTTTTATCATTATATATTTGTTTTTTCTAAAATTATTTGCATTATGAATCGAATACAAATATAATTGGATGATTACCATACACCAAATAAATAATAAATAAATAAATAAGTAATAATAATAAGTAATAAGTAATAAATATTATTATTTTTATGTAAATTATAATTGTACAGAAATGCATATTAATGACATTTAGAATTTCTTTTTCTTTTTGATACGATAGGATGACCGTATGGATAAACGAATAAATCCTTAATTAATGTCACATAATAACAAATAACTGTAAAGACAATTAATTACCTGTATTTTACCAATAAAACTTAAAGAAATGCAAAATTATATTATACACTTAAAGCAACGATAAGATTGATATCCATGATAAAAATAACAATGGAAATCACACCCATACAATTATAGTTAATTGTTCTATAACCGTGTATGAATATAACATTAATTATGATAATAATATTAATAAAAAGTACCAAATCGTTTTAATGAAATACAGTCTATATCCCTTTACTTCGACTGATCCGTTTCCGATGAACTATAGTATAATTGTTTTTTTCATTTTTATTTACATAATATTAGATTATTTAAACAGTCGGGAACTTACATTATATGGTTATGAACTTATGTGTAAACCGCAGTGTTTAACGAACTTTGATCTTATTGAGGTAACTACAGAAAACACAAGGGAAGTTATACATTTTGATAACAGAATACCTTCGCAATGAAAATACCATGAGAGGGAGAGGAATGGACGTGGGTAACTTTAATAGTTCTCAGTGGGAAAACAATAAATTTAACGATTGCTTGTTCAAAATTAATGGACAATCACGAACGTTAAACGGTTTTATTTCTGAAATACGACCGCTTAATAAATGTCGGACGAACCTCATAAAGCAGACAGTTAAAAAACGTGTTATATAAAATTAACAAAAAAATAAAAATAAACAATGTGCTTACTTAAAAATAATTTTTATCGTAAAAAAACATTTTCAGTAAGGAGACGTAACAGATCAAACAACTAATTTTTAGTAAACATGATTAAACCATAATATTAAATACTCAATCCCTTTAAAATTCTATATACCTTTTAACATAACCAAGGTTTATACGTATTACGATTTCTTATGGATAAATGTTAAATCTTTTACAGCTCGTATAAATATGTTTCTGTAGATTAAAAAAATACATATAATACAAAGATCTTCATTAACATCCACGAAATACGTTACAATAAACCATATAATTTATCAATCATATTTTGTGATATATATATTATTTATCTATTTACGATTATAAATTTAAAATCACTATAACTGGTTTAAATAAAAGGACATTGAAAATTATAATGATAAAGTAAATATTAAATTTATAAATGACGTGAGTGGATAATATAGCAAATGGAAAAAAAATTATTTAAAAACGTGTGATAGAAACTACATGCTTTTTTAAACTTCAAGATCTATGTTGATCGGTCGTGGTTTTATAACATCAGTTTACCCTGAACTCTTTACTTCGAGGACGAAAATGTAAATTATTTTTAGCAGTTTAGGAAGTATCACTACACTAGCATATTATAGAATACATACAGTTGTATATAGTGGGGTAGCAAGAAAAATATTTTTTTATTTTTATTTTTATTTTTTTGAGGGAGTTACATTTTAAATTTTTTTTTACATAAATACCAATAATACTTATTTTAATAAGTTGATTAACACGAAAAGATTAAACATTAAGTTAAAATAAAAAATGTTATTATTTAGTTTGTTAAAACTGTGAAAATTGTTTAATAATGAAATGGTATAATATTATAAATGTGCCTCAAAATTATTGTATATTTTACAAAATAAGAGAGAAATTTTAGGGAGGAGGCGTTATTACCCGTTAATTCCCCTTTGAATACGGATTTCCTCTTACCGGATCATTGACAGTTACTGTTATCGAATTAAACCAGTATTAATATTTTAAATTATTACGAAGTTTTCGTTTTAAAAATTTGAAATCATATGAAATATTAATGAGCGCCAAAAATAAACGTTATACAATTTAAAAAGAGTCATAAATGTATTCGATTATTCTAAGTGTTTCTATACCAATACGATTTACTACAATAATTTTTTTTTATAGAAATAGTTTCAGCGAAGCCACCCTCCATAGAAACATCCAAAATCTGCCCCTAGACATATACGAATAATCGCATGTATATTACAAATGGTATATAGCATTTAGTGTAGATACGTGTGGTGCATAAACATATATAGTATAATAAATTATAGTTGATGACTGGAGCCGTCAGTGCATTATATTACTTATTATTCCAATGTATAATTTAAAATTTTATACAACGACTGTCACCAGAGGTGACTTTATATTCAAATATGGTATATATATACATAAGCGGTCGGACGCGCATTGTAATTGACATTAGAATAAATGCACATCGGCGTTGACGGCCGTAATTGACGGTTATGTTAATATGCACGTGAATGTAGGAAGAAATTTACTACGTTTGTATCGTACAAATACACGCGCGGCCATACACACATTATTGTTAATCGAAGTAATAATTTGTTATTTACACACCACACCGAACAAATTGTGTACGCAACGATGTAAAATAAAACGTATTACAATAAACGTACACACATATACATACATACATACGAGCATTGTAATAATAATCATAGCACGTGTCGAAAATTTAAAAATTAAAATCTCCAACAACGCCAACGCATACGTACGAGCGTGTTTTATTGTTATTAATATTATTATAACGAGTGTTCCTTGCGCGCGGCAACGGCAACGATAGTAACGATAATGAGTACGACAATCGTACGAGGCTCATTTCGCAAACATGCGAATAACTTAATTATATTGTGCTATTGTAATATGTCTGTAAAAGAGTCTGTAGTAGAATTTTGTGAACAAAGCACGCTTTTCTTCCTGAAATGATGAAGGGGCGACGCGTGCGTGTGCTTCCAGGAAACACGTTTATGCGTTAAACATGAGTGTACATTTATGTATATGGGCTAATATTTTCGATTTTTCGTACAACACACTATACATTTTAATTAACGTTCGTAGGCGAGGAGTTTGTGTTTACCAGAGGAAGATAGGCTAAGTACACTACTGTAACGTTATTTTCTTTATAAAACAATTTTATGTTATTTGTACAGATATAATGTAAGTGAAAGTTTTTTGATTCGATAAATATATATTTTTTAAATGTATTTTTCGAATTCCTTGAATATTTCATGTTTATTTAGTTTATTTATATAATATATAAGATAAATATTCTAACCTGTGAAACGCTTTAAACAGACTTCTATGTTGTATTTTTCAATATTCATAAAAAAAATAAAATAAAAATATTTACAACACGCTTTTAAATTTAATAGTGTACATACTTTACTTTTTGTACTATACAATGTGTTTCGTAGTACACACAATTTTAGGTCTTAGTGTATATATAGTCTCTCAGGTTCGACAACGAAAGCAGCTCAAGACCATGGCGTGCGGCGATTTTGTGAGGAGCCCCACGATGACAATATACATACATATAAGGTATGGAACTACACGGGGACGATTCTCTGTGAACGTAATAAGTATATATACGTTGGGGGTACTTTGTACACATAGCACACGAGGGAATTCCGAGCACGTTCACTTATATCGTCGACGTAGTCGGAGAGAGAGAGAGAGAGAGTGAGAGAACATACAGAAGAAGACGCTTTTAATTGGACTTTGCCATCACGCCCACTTTTACACAGCCTTCAGCAGCGGTACCATACACGAGCACGCTTATACATACGATGCGTGTCCGAAAATAAAAAAAATCCTACGGCTTCCTGTCCATCAACGCGTATATAATACACATAATACAAACGCATACGGCACACAGCAGACGCTCGTAGGTCGATCGCGCCATTTTACCGATCGGATTACCCTCTCGATCCACTTTCCTCCCTTTAACCCCTTCCACAACTCAACAGAAATCTCCCTCGGGCAGCCGATACGCACAATTATAAAAAGTCGTTACTCCCTTCAAGAATCCGATACTTTCTCTGCAAGTACCTATACGTAAATACATATACATACATATATTTATATACATAATACTGCTACAGCATACATACACGCACGGGTTATAAATATACATATCCATTATATTGTACATATGAAGTATTAAACGTTGATGTAGGGAGGAGTATATGCGGGGGACTAGTTGGGGCGGGTCCCCGTTACGCATATAGCATAATAATAATAATGGTGTACATACAAAAAACGCATAAGTCGCGCAATGTGATATAATTTGTGGTGTTTGTAGAATACAACGAGGGCAAACTCGTATAAACGAAAAAATAGGGAAATTATTGCACGTGTTGGAACATGGGAGGGGGCGAAATATGAAATAATAACATAATCCGATTTCACGTGCGTGCAAACCGCGCGGAGAAGGCCGACGCGATGGCGGTTTTATAGTGAGACGTCAAGTGGACCTGACGAACCGAAATCGAAGTCGTTTCCGCTCCATACACACGCAGGCAGGCAGGCACGAAAAAACCAGTACACAAAAAAAAAACGGCGCTGGCTATGGGAATCGTATCATAATAGTATTAAAAGGTTTAAAATCAAGCGTTAAGATATATTATAACCACGTCAGCGTCATATTTTATCGAAACAATAATCGATATTTATGCAAGAACACAAATCAGTGTGTATACGCGAGCAATACTATACGGACATCGACTGACCAAGCCGACACACGGATCACTTCCACATTACACGCATGATATTGTTTAAATATATGACTGAATATGTCGCCCACGATCGTTTCGTCTCGTATCCGTGATGTAAACGGAGCAGCGAGTATATAATACACACACTATGCACGACGTATTGAACTGTAAAACTTGTTTCCGACAAAGTTTCTAAAACCCTTTATACAAGTTCGTGAGAGGGGTCGTCAACGATGGCTCTACATCTTTATACGTATTTAAACATCCGAAAATATGGCAAGGAAAATGTGTGTTCGAGACTAATTGACAGGATATATCAGCGTCGGCGGCGTGAACATCAATACAGGTGTTGCTTGCGAGACGGAAATTAATTTTTTTTTCTCCCCTCTAGAAATATGTCACTTTTGACAGGTAGTCGACCTCGTTTTGTTGTAAATTCTTGTACCTTCAGGGACGTTAAAAATTAAACTGTATTTTAATTAACACTACTTTTGTACATGGATAACAATTTTAACTACTGATTAAATAAATTATATTTTCATATAAACTTAATAAAGATTTTCAATAAACAAATACAAAATAATAATTTAACAATTAGAAGAACAGGTTTCATGTCAAAACAATATTCATATTAAGTATTAGTATTGATGATTGTGCGGTATAATACGATGAAATATAGACTACATAATTAACGCCATTCAACGAAAGAGAAGAAAGAGCAAAAGTTAATGGTTAAACTCTCGAAACGTATATATGTTGTTTTATCTATATAGGGAGGATTTATAGAAAATAAGTGTTTGCTCCATACAGAAAAGCGAGTTATTTTTGTGGAAGACATACGTTTTCCCTACACATAGGGGTAGATTGTGAGAGAAGATTGCCGAAAATGTGAGATCAGCGGGGTGGAGAAAGATCATGGTGAAATATATATATGTCGATCAGGGTGAAGTCGAGAAAAATCCATCGACTTCATCATGTCGTCGCCGCCAATGATAACCGACGTTGTTATAATACGAGACTCGATTATTTTAATCAGTTACATACGTTGTCAGAAGCATTTTTATCGTTTTTCATCCATAAAAACAAATAAGAAAACAACCATATACATACATACACACATCACCCAAACAAACATATATATGTATGGTATTATTCAGTATGTCTATTCTGTCTAAGCCGACAACGTCGAAAACGACGGGCAGTCTGGTCCATTTAGCTTTATAACACCACATAATTTCGTCATAGATTTTTATGATACAAATTTTATCTAGTGGAAAAACACACCAATGAAATGTTTATACTAACATGTAAACCTACTATTTTTTCTTTATATATATCTCTTTCTCCACACATTCCTACTCCCTTGAACTATACTATGATGTTTCTGTATAATATACTCGTATATATATATAGATTATTGACTTACCCCAGCAGCGTTAGCGTCCGGTCCGTAAGGATATGTTGTCCATCGTAAACTGGGTTCGGTAGTGGTGTCTAGAAGTACAACTGAAACAAATAAACAAGACTCAATAAATGATTTGTGCACACTGGCGTAAGTATTGGTTAAAATATATAAATACACAATGCTATTAACTCTGGAAAAAACTTTTGTTTGGGATTTCATTTCAGGGGAAAAAAATCGAGCGTCCAACGTTGAGCTTTATGTTTATTTTCATCCGAACACGGTTATTAAGGCCCTTTGTTATTATTGCGCAGCGCAGAGTTGAATTAGTTTTGAATTTATTTTTCGCAATTCCATCGCAGTGCCGATACGATTTATTAATCTAATTAAATCACGGTTTTGCAATAAAACTCTACAGCCTTCTCCTTTAAAAGTAAATATATACACATCTTATGTACATTTATGTACATCGAGTCATCGTAAATCTATAAAATACTTAATAGAACGCTGTGGATCACTCGGTAAGTCGATTGGTATGGAGGTATACTATGTAGACTATATATATAGTTTATACACTATGAATTTGTCCTGTGTAAAACTGAACAGAACAAAGTAAAATGGTCGAAAGGGCCGTGGATATAAGAAGAGGTGTGCAGTGAAGGAAACGCAGAGCGGCAATGCATTACTATAAGGGACGGTGAACATAAATTTCGTCAGCGTGGTATATAAACGACTGTACTAGAGTTTCTCATTTGTTCAATTGGCCCCGTCCGCCCTTTTGCGTGTTAATACCCTCCCCCCATAGGAAAATCCCGTCCATCCATCCATCTCTACTTTTACCAATCAACCCATCACACTGCAGCGTCTGAGCCCACACGGAAAGTCGTCGTATATACGTGTATAAATAAATAAATAAATAAATATATATATACCATATAATATCGGGTACGAAAAAGGGACACGTAATCTGTTTACTCCCTCACAGTGCCATTTATATTAATTAAATTCCCACGAGCCAAAACCAATATAGACGACGACGACCACTAGCCCGAGCAGTATTACATATACATAGATTCTTTTTCTGGGAAAATCGACTTTTAATACCCTTATCTCGGTGGTAGGGGATATCTCGAAGGGACGTACAAGGGGGCAAGGGGTAACCCGCCCCGACGCGCCTTAATGAAGTTGTATACTTCTAGCGGTGGCGGCAGCACTGTAATTAGTCGACGCTTACCCCACTCCCCATAATACACACAAATCCGGCTACTTAACAGGCGTCTTGCACGCGAATAGAACATTAAAAATATTAGGTACCGAAAAAAGTAATAATAATAACAATATATAATGTGTTCACGATGGGGGTTGGAAAAACTGCTCGGAGACATGTAAAATGACTCTATAATGATATTATCGTCGTAGCGATAGGATTTTTTTTTACATATACTTGTACATTCGCTTATAGAGAAGACTTATAGTGCGTAGTGGTGCAAGGGATTTCAGACAGTGAGACGGGAAGGGGTGCCCTACACACATAGCCATGTGATTATATTGTTTCCGGCCATTTTTGTTCGCGGACTCTTGATTGGTTGCAAAACACAAAAAAACACACACACATAAAACATCGTTTGAACATTCACACGCTAATTTTGTCGAGTGCCCACTAACCCTTCATCAACTCCACCGACCTTTATTTGACACAACATACAAAAGACAAATAAGAATGAGCTTTTATATTTTTTCCCGTATTTTGTTTTTTGAATAGAAATACGTTTTATTTTTACAATTATCAATTAGGTAATTAATTATGATAAATCACATTATATATAGGAATCCGAAAGAAAAAAACTACTGGTCTAGTTTATAATTTTAGAAATAATTGTAAACTTTATAATTTTCTTAGATTTTTGGATTTTAGTGAATTTACGTTTTAAATTGATGAGTAAAAATTAATGAATTTAAGGAGTGTAAACAGCTATTATTGAAATGCAAGTAACCTAAAATTATATCCAGTCTTTATATACAATTATTAAAGTTTTTATTTTTATCATCAACAGCGGCCGTAATTTGCACATATTACGCTATTATAACAGGATTAATTATTGCTATAGTTAAACGATGAGATATCGCTATAGGCTAATAATTTGTCTATAGCATTATTTCATCGTTTAAATCATACAATTATTGTATTTTTATTTTTATTTATTAACTTATTCTTGTACTGTTTGTACTCTTACAGTTTAAAAATATCATTATAAAATAAATTAACGCAGACAAGTTAAAACTATAATTATTGGTATAAATAATACGCAATAAAATATAAATTAAAATAATAGAATAAAAAAAAAAAAATTGAAAAAAAAATGAATTACGAGATAATAATATATACGGCTTATCAATAATCGAAGAAATCTATAACAATAATTTTCGCAGCTCTCTTCACTTTTATATTTTATAAACTTCACTAGTATATAAATATTTTTTAATGCATTCACTCAATAACATTAATTTTAAACTTCAATGACATAAACATTTTCTTCCATAAATACACATATACACACACAAGTGTACCTATGTATAAAATATAAATGAAATACGTCTAAAAGCCCAGTTCACAGTATCATCCAAAGATTTTCATCAATGTGACAATTTTTTACGGTCACTGTCCAGAGACCAATTATTATAATTAAATCTCCTCGATAAGTCCTTGAAGAAATAGGATCAAACAAAATCTGTTCGTTGATATTACACAATGTCGAAAATTTGTATGAAATAAAAACTAAAACAAGAGAGTGCCAGGCTATTAGAAAGATTAAAGAGGTGCGGAAAGTAAAAGAAGATAGGAAAAGTCATATAAGCCATCGAAGTTAAGTTAATTTTTTAAATTTTACAGGTTACTTTTGCCAAGGACCATATTAATAATTTGTTTTACATACCTCGGCAGATCTAATTTAACTTTATCTTATGATGTGTGTGTTTTGTTGATAAATTATATTAGTGTATTTGAAATAACGTAATAATTATTTTCAAGATCGTAAAATTAAATACGAAAACCGTGTTACCCTCCGACACTGACTACGAAGAAGACATCGTGACTGGTTATAAAATTATAATTAAACGGGCGATATAATCAACACTAAAGATCCGTCTGGCGGCATTTTTTTTTTTTATTATATAGCAAATGAAGTCCGAAGTTTTATTAGTAGATACAATAAAAGGAAGAAAAAAAGAAACCCACAGTTTATAATTTATTTTTTCGCCAATAATAGTGGCGACAGCGGTGGCGGTATGTAGAAAAGTCATATCATAAAACAAGCCCAACAAATAAAATAAATTGCGCATTTTTTTTTTTTTATTATTATAATCCTTATACATTACAACCAGACGACCAATCTAATGGAAAATTTAGAGGAACCTAGAAATAATGCAGCTCTTGAATAGATATATAAATATTATATTAGATCACCTATAGTCACAAAATGTATTATTAAACAAGGTTCGCACCTATAGATAAAACAAGAAATATAAATATATATTATACTTCACATGATCGCACAACTTTAATATATATATATATAAGGTTTTATTTTAGAACCGCAGTACAAAGAGAATTTTTACTATATGGAAAGAGAGAAAAACAACACTTATGCAGAACTGCTACAGACATATAATGAAAAATGCATATAAAATATACCTACGTACAACACGCAAATAACAGAAAATGTATAATTAAAAACGAAAAAGTGAAATACTGTCAAAGCGATCAGTAGTATACCTACATGTCCACGCGTACTCGTTCCCATATATATATATATATATATATATATATATATATATATATATATATATATATATAGATTCACGTATATGAAATAATAAAATTAAAATAGAAGTTATCATAACTGTAAACATTTAGTTGGCAGATTCGGATGATTTGTCAGTAACGGTAAAAGACATGAAAGTATTCTGGAGGGTGAAAACGCGCGAATATGTCCTGTGCGTTTTTGTAAAAGATGACGATAATGAATCATAACAAGAGGCGGGCCGACATGTGTCAAAGTTAGATGGTACTACAAGTTTTCCTATAACAGATTCAAGCACATTCAACCCTCATAAAGGCAATGTATAAGCGAGGCAATAAAGGAAAATTATTTATTTTCTTATTGTATAATAATATGTCCTTTACAATGAAAAATCATCAGCATTTTATAGCTCTTCATTTAGTTTTGTTAATAGGAAAGTGTTCAAAATCGTCATCCCATGTCTGGAACATAGCCAAGAGTAACGAATTTAAAACTCGATAAAAAAAAATAAAAAATAATTGGCAATATTTCGGGAGATTTCTTAAGAAAGTCTTAGTAAAACTCATTTTCTCAATGCTAGACAACGAATTGATGATATTCAAACAATGATGCCTGAATGTTAACATTCAACATCACTAAAAAGTAACAATACACATTTGTATCAGGAATGATACGAACAAATATTACTAAAAATAATCTTTGATGAGTAACTTGTGAATGCAAATGTTGTATTAATTGCTAATATATATGATAACAATTGAAATTAATTCGGATTAGTGAGAAAAGTATTGTATGCAAGCACTGCGTATGATACTATTTCATACCCATACCTGAGTACATTTGCGTGGGCGTCGTCGAGAGTCACATGCTTTCGATAAACGGTGAAAACTTTTCGATACAGAGAGATTCATGACTAAGAGGGAAATGAAAAATACCAATAGAAATAATAATAAGAAAAAAAAGACGGATAGAGAGGATTTTTTGCGATAAAAGTTTAGCAGATTTGTTGCAGCGTGCGGCGAACCACCACGTGTAACAAAACAGTGTGTGCTCAAAATGCGGGGACAGTAGCTGTGGCGATGGCGGTGGTTGTGAATCGATCGGCTAGCTTTTCAACCCCACCGTCGTCTATACAGACGTGTCTCTCTGGGGAATACCTCAGTACTAACCTCACACTAACCATTGGGCGCGAACCCGGCGACAGAGAAAACCGAAAACGACAGTGACGACGATTCAACAATAGACATGCGATTCTTCATCCCGAAGAAAAGATATTTTTTTTTCTTTTTGCAAAAACTTTTTAATGCACAAGTGTTTCAACGAAGGAGAACCAAGGAAGAAAAAGTGAGAGAAAGAGAGAGAGAGAGAGAGAGAGAGAGAGAGAGAGAGAGAAAGAGAGAGAAAGAGAAAGATTAGATCCGTAGTCGAAAAAACATGTAGTGGTCGCGAAGTTTTATCCTCGTTTACATTTATCGGTAAAGTATACGGGAATAAAAAAATAAAAAATGTACACATAGAACTTTACATGATAGATCTTTTCAGAGCTCACTTCGAACCAAATATTATTCGGATTGATCGAAATATCGACGTTATGAAACGTTGAAACGTATAGTATTACGAGAATTATTATTACTGAAAGAACGCGGTTCAAAAATAGTTCGGTGAGAATAATGTCCGAAAATAAGAGAGATGCTGTAAAGTAATAAAAACATAATTACTTTAGAACATGCTTAAATTTAGAATTATGGAATGGGCTATGAACAACAGCAATTTTGTCGGACCTACTTTTATTTCTACGATTATTTTTAAACGAATTGCTGGAAAAATATTATGGTGTGAAATGAAAAACGACATTTAAGTGCAGATTCGTAGTTTTTTTTAACAACATTACTTTTATTTACGTAAAAAAAGCTTTTACGACAACTAATGAAATAATAACAAAATGTTGATGATTTTTATTCAATTTCAAGTTTAATTTTTATAAATCAAGTCAAACAATAATTATGAAGTAAAAAATTTAATTTTAACAACTTGTAAAACAATTTGTATCAATATTTTTATAATTCTCAGAAGGATATAAATAAATTCGATTAATTTAATGATTTTTTAAATTCTAGTTTGATAATATTTGAGTAAAAGCATTCATTATTTTTAAGGAATTATAATTATTTTTAATTATTCTAAGTATTCCAATGCATTAAAATATATTTATATAAAAAACATATATAACAACTTTTGTTAATACTTAAGAAAACTAGGAGAATTTGAATTCTAACTTAAAAAGTACAATATTTATATTATTATTTGTATTTTAATATAAAAAAATCGCATCGCTATAAAGTTTATAATTGAAGATATAAAATTTATAAACATCAATAAGTGCTTAATTCAGCTTAAATTTTTTTATTTTCTAGTTATTTTTTGCTACTTTTTTTTATATTTGATTTTATTCTTTAATTAAAGATACACATAGGTAATTTGAAAATTTTATGAAATTATTATAACAATTTTCGTAGTTTTAAATAATATATTAATTTATATCACTTCATAAAAGTTTCCAAATAAATTAAAACTTTTTGTAGGACATCTTTCTTAAATATTTCTCGAGAAAAGTAACAAAACAATGAGTTTTAAATTAAAGTTTTGAAAAACATTACAAGCGCAATATATATACATATATTGAAATTCTATTAAAATCCGAAAACATGTTATGGTTTATTGACTTTTCTATAAATTTTATATACATACTCGTATATACAATTAAAGTTGTCATTATTTTTTAAAAATCTTGAAGGCATATTAAAATGAAATACACGATAATACAAATACTGTTTACGAAAATAGCGTTAAAAATAAAAATAAAAATGTGTGCTGTACATACTCAACAAATATTTATGTTATACTTCGTATACATAAAATCAATACAAGGATGTTGAGGACAAATTATCACGAGCATTATATACATGTTCGTATATTACTTGTTAAAGATTTATATTGTTCCGGAAAAAAGGGGTAGAAAGGGTAATTATCAAGGCTCAGCGGCACAGCACATTAACATATCCGGGGGCAGGACTGCAACGCGTGCAATACACGGAAGAGTGACGTATACATCCGAATCCTATAAAACGGTCATTTCTCGCCCTCGAGCTGTTCGAAAGATAAAAAGTACAACCAATGTTTCAGGTCGATAAACTTCGCCGCACGTGTAACTACGTAAATATAATATCCTATACGTAAATACTAGTATTACAAACAACACGTTCACACAATGGATAGTATATATATATATATTTTTAATGTTAAATAAAAACACACCAGAGAAATAAAAGATGGCATTCAAATTTCTCTTGGCATTTTTTATCAACATTCAGACGCACAAAATATTGCAAACTCAGAATTATTTCGAAAGAAAAAATTGTTATTTTTATCATTACAAAATTTCTACGACAACGGACCGTTAGGAAGATGCAATAAAAGAGGGCATAGCGTAAGTGGAAAAACGATTCGAAGCTGCTGTACTTGTGGCTCGCGGTGATGCGATAACCAAGCGATTTTCTCATGTCGGACAGTAGACGCGCGGAGAAAATGGAGGAGTTGTCGAGAAGTGTGTGAGCGGCACTGGAAGTGAATTTTATTAAAATTGGATTTCTCGCGATCTGGAACGCGATTCGTATTCGATATTCTACGATATAATATCATGTGTAGCACGATATTATACGTATGTGTACGTTTCTGCTGCTGCTGTTGCTGCTCACCACAGAACCGACCACCACACTATACAATAATAGTAATAATAATAATAATAATAATAATAATAATATCATCTCAATCTCACGAGAGCACGTGTGACGCGCGACTCGCGTGTAGGGTATTGCTTCCAAGACTGCAGTCGTGCGAGGTGAAGTGAAACCCCATCATTATCGTCGTTATTGCTCGTTTGAGTTGCTCCTCACTTCTTCCCTCCGGGCAACCTACACGTCTGCGCGTATTTTTTGTGCATCCATAAATAATATATATATATATATACACATATTATTTAGTGTACTTCGGAGAGCACAGCAGTGATATCGAACTTTACCGCTGACACTACTACAAGCGTACGTGAGTAATATATTTAATACATCCGAGCGCCACAGCCCGAAACGAATTTCTGTGGTTTTAATAAGCCGACACGTGTCTTTGACACCTGACTGGATGTAATGCACGCACAACGCGCTCTCGCACACAACGTCCTCCTATCCTCTCTTCAAGGTGGCTCTACGCACAACAGTACACATGTATTGTACGGATACGATACGCATACCATCTACGTGCATTATCGTGTTTTGTCGTCATCGTCACCACGCGCCCACTCATCGTCACACGAGAGGTCGATTCCCTCCTTCCCCTCGTTTTTCTGTAAGTTTTTTTTTACAATTTTTTATTTTTATACTTCATTCCGGATAAATCACCAGCGCACGCGTAATATACGAGACAGAGGTGTCTGTTATTATTACAATTATTATTATTCGTCGCATCGTAGTCGTGTGAAAAACGAAATTAGTAAATTAAAAATTACGTAGGCGTTTATACACACGTACACACACGCAGATTGCGTTTAATACACGACGGCCCGTGTTAATGAAATGTGACTTGTTTACGACGGGACTTGCTCGAAAAGAGTTGCGTGCGCGCATAATGTGTCGCGCGTATCAAGAGAGACGCGTAACGCCGCCGATCGCTCATTAGGTATTCCACTTGTGCGTGTATATTGTATAATAATTACGTAGGCAACGCGCAATACGGTTGACCGATCAATTCATGGTGTCATTTAATAGCGCCGCTGCTTACAGGCAGCGAATAGTGGTGTGTATGCGGTGTATGCATACATATTTAGGTGTGTGTGTTTACTTGAGAGAGGGTGAGAGAAAAAGAAAGAGTGAGAGAGAGAGAGAGAGAGAGAAGGAAAGAGTTGCGATGATCATATTCGTCGCCGAGACTAACGCTGAGGTAATTATGTGAGCGTATTTTTTTATCGGTCAATCGTTTTGCTTTTTTACAAACTATCGATATTTTTTATTTATTGTTTTTTTGTACGCTGCGGATGACAATGACGATTATTATTTTTTGCCTGTATGAATTCAATGTCCTGAAAAATACACAATAAAAACGCCATAATTGAGCGACGCGATATTGTAATAATGTGACAAAAGTTTAAATATCCGACTAGAAAACTTATTATAACGAGTAACAAAAATAAAAACCTTACTCAGTTGAAAAAATGTTTCAAAGAAATGTATATAAAAAATGGTTTTTATATAAACGACAAAAAAATATATAATATAAAATATTATAATAAAAACAAAATACTCGGAAGCCTGGAAAAAACATTAAGAGCTACAAGATTCCACATTACACACACACACAAATAAATATTTAGTAAATATATATATATATATATATATATATAGATTATTTAAAGTATGCGCTATGAGAAAATAATTAACTACATATATGCAAAGCCAGTCGAACAATCCAGTGAATCTCAAAGCAGCCGCATTAAACGCATGTATGGACATACAAATTAATACATAAATTAATATAAAAACTTATAGTATATTACTGTACAGAAATAACTCGGACTGTTAAAGCGCAAGAATTAATTGATACAGCATGTAGACGTAATGGAAATTAGAAAAACTTCAGACACTAAAAAATGTAAGTATCGAAGGGTAGTTTGTTCAAACTAATTCCACCTGCTATGACTGTACATATACGAATTTCCATTGTAAAAAGGTTTATACTAATGATCGAGATTAATAAAAAAAAAAAGAAAATTTAATTGCCCAGGTTGTAGACATTATATGATATTGAGTACTTCGCATTTATTACATTTTTGGTATATCCATTAATCACAACCACCCTCGCTAAAAATAATTATTGCGATGGCATCAAGACTACGATAATGGCAATATAAGTTCGTCTAGAAGTCGTTCCTAAGAATTTAAAAATATAAGCGTTAAACCTATCCATATTCCCGGTAATTATACATCAACGACGACACCGTTGCATACATATTATTATTATCCGTTGTCGATTAATTCCCCGAGGTGCCATTCGTTTTTAGTACATTTGTTGTTATTATTAATTTTGTTGAAGAACCCGTCATGTTAAATACATGTACTATGTGCTGGGGGCACCAATATAGTGTTTGTGTACGAAGATTAGTCAGTAGCGGTCAGCAACATCAGCGCAACTGTGAACTGAACTTGACCTCTTCTTGAGCGATAAAAAGTAGCTAGCAATTGCAATGGCAACATACCGCGTATTGGTTCCATACACCACCACCATCCCTTCTATAAAGATAGGGTGTAAATCTTCGAAGAGGGTAAAAATGCAAACAGTTGGCAACGTACGGTGGCAATTCCCATGGGAAATAATTGCAGAATCCCCGAAATGGGCAAGTGGTTAGAACAACAAATATTAATTAAGCTATTTATATTCATAGGGAATAATGGGATCTGTTTAAATTTTTAAAACATTACATCTGTTCTTTTTTTAATGAGAAAACGGCTTGTACGAATGAAAATTGGAAAACTATAATAAGAAAACAGCACCATATTCGTACTTAATGTCACGTTATGCTGTCATCTCAACAAATAACATACATACATTCGAATGCAGAATTTTAATTTTAAATTGTTTTACCATAATGTGTTGATTTAATATACATTTTACGTCTGATTTACAAGCACGAAAAACTAAAATATCGTTAAAAAAAAAAAAAAAAAAATAAAAAAAAAATGAGAATTATAACATTTTATCTTGAATTCACATTTAATTAAAGTCATGGTAACCAACAAATTTAAATACTTTTCGTTTATTGTGTTATTTAAATGTTCAATTTCGAGGGTAGAGTTACACTAAAAACTATATAAATCATGCGTTGTTCAATGGTTTCTTTGTTGCATAGCAGGGAGCTAAGTTTCACGGAAACACTAAATAACCAAAAAATAAATGTTGAAGAAAAAAAAAATGTCATCATTAAAACATCCGATATTTTAAAAAAAAAAAAAAAAATGTTCTCGTAAAATACAATGAAAATATGCTTCATTTTTATTTTTACCTTTGGTATGTTTTATTCACTTCCTTAAAAACACCGGCGATAGACCACAGAACGGGGGGGGGGGAAGAATAGGATTCGAATTATACACACACCTATAACATATTTGTGCATAATAAATGGTCAACAAGCGGATTGTAAAAACAATATATGTATTCGGCTGATGGTAGGGTATTAATACGTATGTATGTGCGTGCATATATATAAAGCAACAACGACGCGGGAGTTGGAAAATATTTGTCGAAACTTAACCTATCGGCTGCTGTCCATAATGGGAATAAAGTACATTAAAAATAATAATAGTGCACCGTCATAGAACTAGTCGTGTCATGATGGTCCGACAAAATATTATATTATTATTATTATTATTATTATTATTATCAACGCACCGTGTTTTTCTTTAGCCATCGTGTATTTGCGTTGCGCTCGAAACCAGTTAATGTGTATTCCACCTTTATGCACGTATAACACGTATGCGCACTATAATACTATAGAACGTATTACTTCTATCACGCTGTATAATAAGACTTAACCTTTCTCTTGTGCAACTACTATGCGCATACAATATAATAAGTAAAATTTAAAAAAAAAAAAAACAGAAAAATCACCAGGGTAAATATGTATGAACAAACCAACGCAGCCGAGATATTTAATTGACTAACCGTTTGACACACGCAAAGCAATATACACCACGTGCGTTTATTTAAACAATTTAACAGCAAATAATTACATAAAAAAAGACAAAAAAAGAAACATGTCTAATATAACAAAGACATTACTACGATGGTGTTTTTCTCGCGGGTGATAATAACTTTATTTAGGAGAGACAACACAATGCATATATTTTTTTTTTACTTTTTTTCCGTCCGGATTAGGATACGCTACACGTTGCGGTCGTTTCGGTGTGTAGGCGGCGACACGGCCAGGACTGTTCCTATATTATACCGTTGTAAATGTATACACGCGGCAGTGGATACCGTGAAAAAACGATTAACACGCTACCCCTACCGTGATCACAATTATTGTAGTTTTAAACGGGTGGAAAAGTAATATAATTTTCGTCTTTTGCTCGAGCGGTGGCAGCGTGATGACCGATATGTATGAAGATGTCGGAAAACACCACGCGCCGGAACAAATTGCACCGGATACACAATTATTATTAAATATTCCCATCTAAAGGAAATATCATAAAGATGAGGAAGAGCGGCGAGGATTCTACGGTTCATTATTATTACAATTGTAAAAGGAGTATTAAAAAGGAGACTGAGGGATGTGCGTGACTACACTCTTGCAGCGTATGATAAGAATATCTTATGGTTTTTACGTTTCAAGGACCACAAAATAAAAAAATTAAAATTAAATTTTTTTTAAAATAATTAAAATTATGCGGGAGACACGAAATTTCTCTTGAAATTATTAATACATGATCTGAAGCTCCAAACGCTAAACAAAGGACATGATTTTTTCGACTTTTTTTCCTCATTCGGAATCAAATAATGACGAGGTTTGTTTTATATATGAAATATATTTTAACCCACTACAACAGATTATGCATGTATAAATATATATTTCATACCTTAACTGCAATTTACGAAATGACTTCATTCTTTTAAAATATTAAAAGAGTAGGATTTTATGAGTTTTTTAATAATTTTCCGTGAAAATTAAAATACAACAATACAAGCATTTAGTACAAAAAGTATTCTACCCCAGTGAGTTAAATTTTAAGAGCTATGCGCGTTATTATTAACAATGACGTATAAATTAATTAAAGTTAAGTGTATAATACTATTATAATATGCGATTCAAATAAATTATATGGCGTATATATTGAGATACGGTCATTGGTTCAGAATTATTCGACAGTTAAAAGCGTATAGTTAATAATAATAATCAAAGGGAATAATAAACTATATATCATACACGTTAATATAGCAGTAGCAACAGTAATAGAAGCAAAAGAAATGTACTAAATAAAGGAAACGTTAGAGGAAAAAAGTGGGATTCTTTGATGTGACCTCCACGAGCTACAACTGAAACGGAAGGCTGTTCGCCGTGTAATTTAATTACTCGTCGGCGGTACATTCGGAGAGGTTTGAAAAAAATCGAAATACGGTATATATACTATGTATATGGCCAAACATAATACAAACTGTTGTCGATTAAAGGGACGGCCGTAGCAGTAATGTTTATCGCATGAGGGGAGGTGGTAAAAATCAGATAAAAAAAGAACATCGGTTTGGCAATCACTGTGAGAATACATGTATATACCGGGACACAGGTATAAACACACACATTGTTACCTTCAACTACAGACATACAAGCACAGGACCATATAGTTGTTTTTTTATTCGTACGAGCATTAGAAATACAATCGTTTTATTATTCGCTCTCCACAAATAAAATCCATCCCTCGTTACCACAACATTTATCATAACATAATATCGACACACACACATATAGATGGCAACAGGTGTAATTTTAGGTCTGCGAATTCCACAACCGTCGTTTAATAAACCACGTGTGTATATAATATTGTATACATGAACGATACACGTATATACGCATAGTAAACGTATGATTACACATCGGGTCGGACATAATTCAGTTTGCCCGCCCGCAGACCGTTGTGAAGAGCTGGGTGATTCTCATAGCGTTTCCCGTAGCCACCAAATAGAGGCACCGTAAAAGCGTTATATGCGCCGGGCTCGCCGTCCACAATCAATCCCCCGAACGGTACTCACCGACTCCGGCAGGCGTTCGCGATCTATACGTAGTAGCGTACAAAGCAAAGGTACATACGTTATAATAGCATTAAAGCTAACGAATATACATACATATATATATATATATAAATATATAATACAATTATTATTATTATACACGAATGGCATTTCGCTTGTTAGCCAATCCGAGTCGTTTAATAATAGTAATCTCTGAATGTTTAATGATTATTTAAAAAAATTATTCAACCGGTTCTACCGTTCATACACAACACACACGCTGGCGCGCGCCCGCGCCGCTGTCCTGGTTTCGTTTCCGCTGCAGACCACTATGTATTTAAACATTATAAAAATATTATATACATTACGTACGCAAAAATATTGTGCGAACGATTGTGGTGTGTGTGCGATGCGGGTGCATAAATATACTTGTGTTTATTATATACCTGCTTTTATATTATAAAAAACTAAACTTTTTGTCCGAGTACCACCAGATTGAATAATAGCAGATAATGCTTGGAGAGACATGATATACAAAAATCTAACTTAATATTTAAGAGTATTTACGCACGTCTCCCCAGGACGTATGAATATATAAGACTGTTACGTACTAAAATATTTAGGAAAAATTCTAGCAATAGGTACGGAAATACTATCTAGATACACTTATCCGTAAGTATAATACATATTCGTATATCTGTAAAAGATACATATGTATAATATATATATTATAATAATACCGAGTAATGTATTTGCGAATTAGGAACTATTTCATACGGAAAATATTGTCTAAAAAGTGACATACATTTGTATTTTACCTTTCAAGTATACGAGGAACTACGCACTGATTATTGTATTTTATCTTTCATGTGCAAGACGAACTGTACATTAAATTCTATTGTTCAACGGATATGCAAAAAGTTGACGATAAGATGACCAAGCACACACACAAATGCTGAACCGATCACCTACAATTATTATTATTATTGAAGATATATTTTACAGCTGGTCAGACTATACCCAGCAAACAAATGTGCTATTAACAATATCATCTCGATTAACCGAACTGGTTTCGGTGTACTCGACACGCAAGACCGAATTTCCTCAGAGTCTACTACGTTGAGGAAGGTTTCCGAGTGTTCGAATAAATAAATAAATTTCAACACCATGTCACAAACAAAGCAGGGCGCATTATATGTACTGCAGCAGCTAAAGTATTATTTTATTCTCACGGGATGCACTCCTTCACGTACCACGCGCCTTCGCATATACTTGAATACACAACGAAGCACACGATATATAATAAAAATAATAATATATTATGCACGATATTGTGTACTATTAATAATGGTTATCATGTGGTTATTTCATGTCATACAGTCGGCAGCAGCAGTAACGACGGTCACGGCTAGGCCTCGGGGCAAATGTTTATATATATATAAAATGAATAAACGTATTAATTGCTTACGAATAACTGTGTTTTTGTTTAGGAAAGCTATATAAAAATAAAACGAAAATATAATTAGGTAAATATTATTATGATTATTATTCAGAGGGGTGACGTCAATTAACCGAAAACATATGAGGTCTCGTTACTAATTAACCCAGTTGTGCCCCAGCGGCCTATTTGCTCGCCAATTTATTAGTGCAGTACGTCTCTTTCCTTCACACGTATACACACCGGCCATGCGTAGACCGAAAAAAAAACACCGTAATAATATATTATATTCGCTGTCATCGCGATTCCGGGACATTTGTTCCGAGGTGGCGTTTACAAATGGTCGGTGAGGAAACAAAGTCATTGTTCTCTCTACTCGGTGGCTCTGGAATTTTATTTTTATACATCCCATATAGAGGTGGAACACACACTATACCGACACACGGATCACATATATTGGTACACCAAAGAATACACACACACGTATACACGTACACACTACATACGCACGTCGTGTTAACTCGTTAATATTATTCTTACTAAAAGGGATCAGAGTGACTGGCTTAATGAGACCTCTGTTAGTATTTGTGTACACATGAATATATATGTATGTGTGTGTATGTGGATAAACAGGGTGCGGACGGCTAATTTGTGTTTACGGCGTGTGAAGAGTTATTTCCAGGGACGCGCAAGATAAGAGGAGAGGATGACTGCAGCCATATGTGCGTCACTGCAGACAAATCTCATAAAAATGTGGTTTCTTTCTCCATTGAATAATTGCAGTCAGATGCTACCCACACGCATGTTTATCTTACAAATATTATTATAATATTCGAAACGTTGACGATGAGTATAACACCGAACGAGCTGTCATCGTTTTAAAGGTAAATTGACAGAATATTATTGTTTTACTGTAGGGTATACACATTATACACCCAATACATGAACGAAGAAAAGAAAATTAAAGTTATCAGCAGACTGGGAATAGTAATATGATTTTAGTGGGTATATCGATTTATTTCAACTCCTAATTTTGCAAATCATTTTATTTTCCGGCCATAAAAGTGAATAGAATATACAGGCTACGTGACTGTTGTTAATAAATTCACTATTCGTTCAAGCTCTAATTAAATGGAAATTAAGAAGTTAAGTTAAAGAGATGGTGTGAATGATATTTAATATGGCTATGTTTTGTGTTGCGTATATTATTATTTTCACGGGTAAAAAGTACGTATATAACACAAGAATTGTAAATGTGTGATTATTTGTTGTACATTTATATAATTAGGCAAATATATATATAAGCATATATGTATGTATACACAATAAACATGCATTATAAAATGGCTTTACAGTGAATAATTTGGTAAATTAATGAAGAAAAATAAAAATGAATGTTTATAGAACATTAAACAAGGACCAGCGGCAGCACGGGTTATTATATAGTAATTTCAATGAATTGTGCATGTTCAACGTATGGTTCTCCCTATATATTTCATTGAATTATTTATAACTTACATTTTAGACATTTTGGGTATCCTAGCTTGGTCGTTATATGTACAGAAAAGTCAAAACCACTGACCGTACACCGAACCGCAAAAACAGATTATACATTGATACAATACTGCATGTAATGTACATTATATTGCACGCAGCACATTTAGGAATTGTTCTCGAGTAAATAATCTCTAGATGATACTTTCCGATTCAGATACTTCACACAAAACATGGTTAATACATTTGCAGTGGTGCATTTGTCCTAACTATTCTAAAATTTGTCGATTACAAGTACACGCGTATTTTAATTAACATGTAATGTATATTATACATAATAGTCAACTATAGTATATAGTATGTATAAATATTTACAATAAAATATGGAAGTGAAGTTTATCTTTTTTTTATATGTTTTATTTATGCATAATCCGAATCCATTACCTCTTTCCCTACATATTTGACGCAATACACTGAGAAACAAAAGCAGACAAATAAAAACCATTTAGATCGTGGACCGTCGACGATGATGACAACTAGAAAACCTGTCTCACGATATTTATACATTTAAAAATAAGTCTAGTGATATTTGAGCTGTGGATATTTAAAAAAGCACTCTCATTAGCAATCCTTTTTGAATGGATGTTGGAAGCCATGCGCGATATCTATCACTAATAATCTGTCTCTAAATCATTACCACCGATTCGGATAAGACTGCAATATCATAATAGTGTAATATAGTGAAATCGGTGATTATTGTATGTTAAACTATTTTCGACGTTATCGGATCACACAACACAACCGTGACCTATAGATACCTAACAGCAGTTATTAATGAATAATAACGCGAAAAGGGTTTTGTATCACATATTGATTATTATACACTGTTCGTAATTGGGTCGAGTGTAATAATAATGATTTTCACGTTAAATTTTTTTTATTAATTTGCATATGAACATATCTCGATCACGAAAAGTATATGTGTGTGTTTATTTGTAAGAATAAATGTTTCAGACAGAAAAAAGACATTCGGGAAAAAATACGTAAAAAAATGTAATTAAAAAATATATAATATCTACAGTCAAGATATATATATATATATATATATATATATATATATATATATATATATATATATATATATATGTTGTAAAATAAATGTCAAAATAAATTAAATGAACACGATCTATAAGAATGAGTGTTTACAATATTTAACATCTTGTGCGTTTTATGCACTTGAACTACTTTCACAAGCACATTGCTTCCAGGACAGTCAATACATTATATGATTATGATTATTGCGCAAAAGCGATCTGAATTATAGTCGTCAAGAGGCATCGAAAATGATACATACGCCGCATTAGGTTATTGTGTAACACGTTGCGACGAATGAAAGTAGTTTAACGTTTTTACAAATTAAACTGAAAATGCACACGAGGCCTATAGATTTTAAAAACGACCGCAATAATATATAGTATTTGTTTTTTTCCGTATCGCGGAAACAATGTGTAGTCCGGCTCGAGGATCAATAATTATTATTTAAATACGAAATATGATTACAATTAATGGACTTTATATTTTAGTATATTATAATTTAACAATTTATAATTAAATGGTTACATAACAAAATCAACACGTGACATGAATCGGCAGTGTTGCCGACGTGGAGTAAATTAGAAGTAGTAACTCGCGCCTTTTATACTCGACTCGATCGATATAATTTATTTAGCTAATCGATAATAAAATTCAAGTATTCAAACATAAATAGGATACAACGACGTTTTGCGACGATTCCGTTGGCTTTAGTGATAGATCGTGCAAATTGCACTGTCGAGGAAATTAAATTGCTTTACAAGTAGCTGAAGTAGCGGCGGCGCGATAGGAGCAGTACAGCAGCATGGAACTTGCGAGCATAATTGAATAACAGTAAAATGTAAAAACTGTTAAATCGAGAATCATCCAGCTATAATAACAAGCATGGTGATACTGGAGAAGAAAAATAATCGTCTCACGAGAGATAACAAAACGAATGGCGTCTAACAAATTCAAAATACAGAACCAAATGGTCTAGAACGAACGTAGATTGGTTTTCCGAGGAAGTCACCGTCTACTTATACGCGGCAAATCCTAGCTCACCAATCCGTGTGCAGCGACATGGGCCGGTCGATTTTGTTGTGACGATATCCCGTCGTTTACGAGAAATCGAAAATTTTCGAAAGAAATCTTCTCCGAGAATAAATCGTGTTATACGAGAGATATAAAAAGAACAAAAAAAAAAAAAAACGCTTCGTGATGACGGACCTACCGGTGGCAGCAGCGGCGACAAGTTTGCCCCAGTTAATGCACACGCACACGTTCGAGCGTACACAATATATTCTCTCCATTATAATATCCTATAGGTATATACAGTTCAGAATAACATATATATATATATATACTTGCGTACGTATATAATAATAATAATAATAATAATAATGGAAATATAACGTTAAGAAACGACGACGCCGCCCGTCTCGACGCGTACATGACGAATGATTTACGTAGCAACATCACGTGAATCACAGTCATAACGCTCATGCCGTCGCCGCGCCGCACCGACCACGCCGCCGACGGACGGATGAGCTCGTAAATATTGTCGGCGACGGTGGGACGGGTAGTAATAACACAACGCGGAAAACGTGATACTCCTCCATCCCGCGCATCCCGTCCCGTCCATCGTGTACGCAACGGCGCGCACCTTCACCACCGGTGCGCCCCGTCACCCGCCGCCCGTGTTTTATATCGATCGGCCGGCAATCACACGAGAAACACACACGGACCGTCGCCGCCACCACTACGCGCCACCGTCAACCAACCGACCCTCTTTGGAGATTCGGTCGCGCGAAGGACGCGTAGAGACCCTGGAGGGGTGGAGGGGGGGTAAGGATGGGATGGGAAGGAGGCACGGGAAATGAGGGCCAGGAGAAGGCGGTGGCGACGGTAATGAGATTACGTTTCCTCGGCTCGCGGGCCCGCAGCCAAAACCAACACGTATGACACGGTTGTGCTCTGCACATACACGAGCCAGCCCCGCGCGCTCGCCGCGACAACAACGAACAGCGACGTCGTCCACTGGAGGGTCGTGTCGTACCGCGGCGGCGAAGTAACGACCAGACACGACCAGTGTACGCGGTAAACTCCTCTTCGACGTTTGCTCTTGCAGCAGACACCCGTCCAGAGGAGCAAGTTTTCCGACCGTCGGTCCGTTTTGGCTAAACTTTTCAAAAATTGCGATACGAGCACCAACGTTAACGTAACGTTCGGTACATGTTATTATTCCGCGTTTGTGTTTTTGCACCGAAACTCGGTAGATTTTTATCGACAGACTAAGAATGCCGAGAACGGATTCCATCGTTCAAGACCGGGTGTTCTCGATCCCGTTTCAATTTAAAAACCCGACCGTCCCTTTCCCATTGTGTACAGGTACCTCCTTACTACTCCTCATACACATCGTGCACGATAATCATATTCGCGCAATAGTAATGTTAACCAAACAAAACCGAACGGGCGATGTTCGCGTTAGTTTTATTTTGTATACACGCACGACGATACAAATAACAACACGCAGAGGGATGATATGAAGGGCCACGACGAATCTGTCTACCTGAAAATAAAAATAAGACCTACGTGCACAATCGTGAACACACGTTATGTTAAAATTAATTTATATCAACGCATTCCTCGCCGACCGAATAGTTTTATTAGCAGTAATCTGATTACGAGTAATACGAAATACCTAGAAGGGGCAAATCAAAATGCTGTGTTCCTCAACAATCTTATTCTCACGTCCGTTTTCAAATCGTTATGTATTTATTTTCTAATTTTTTTAATTGGAGTCTCGTGGGAGTTCAATCTGTTTCGTTATTTGTTTCTATATACGTGCTCGCCGCCGCCGCTGTCCAGAATTAAAATAATAAAACAATAAACGGATTGTCGAGAGAGTCGAGAGGAACGTATGAATAAACAATAAGGATACACTACATCTCCTCTCCGCGATATGCAGGCGTAATAAACGTTTTCTACTCCCACGGGCGGCCCGGTTACGTGTATATTAATAAAGTATATTTTATATACCTATACGATTTCTGTGTATACATTTTTTACTTTAGTTGTTTAGTATAATAATAATAATAATCGAAAAACGCGTCAACGTCAAGTTAACATGATACAGAAAGCATTAAGAGAAGTAAATTTATAGTTAGTTCTGTATTAAAAATGTATTGATCTGGACGAGAAATGTTTTTATTTTTTTTTTGAGAGAGAATTCTATAAATATCTGAACATATAAAGTTTATATATAGTGTAGTGTTCCGAAATTTATATTTTATTGTTTCGTGGAGACAATTGCGTTGTAATATGATGGATTTGAAAACAAAACAAACTATGTATACGGCATACTTAATATTATATGTACTGACGGATTTTGTGAGTTTGTAAGTTTAACCGACTCTAAGTTCTAAAACTTTTGCAGTAATGTAAGCTCGGAACGATTCCATTTATGAAAAAAGTATCAGACCAAAGATCTTTATTCGTTTCTTCCCTAAGCGATTATCAAAAATCACGGTCAGATAACACTCACAAAAACTATTTAGAATAAAATGTACGTGTATATATATATATATATATATATATATATTATTGTAAATAGAACGAAAATAGAAAAACGTTTATAGCTGAACGCGTTATGGATGGCACCAGAAACGATTTAAAAAGCTGTTAGCACGTTTCGCACGGCGGACCGGAGGAAGAGAAACATTTTCTCCCTTTGCGCAACTACCCACACTCTCCGTATATATAACTATATTTGGGGCGAAATCCCGATACATTTATATATTATATACGAGTAAATGTAGCCGCGATAGTCCACATATTGTGTTTCAAGACACTGCGATTACGTTCAATATATCTCATTTACGACCCATTTGCCCGTTTGCGCGCTTAATGTTGGCGACTATATTTTTTTCCCTTCACACGGAAAGCTCCCTCGACCGATGTCCGGCGGCCAAGAATGATGGACACATTAGAAGCGTTTCGTGGTTTCTGTCCGTCGCCGCGTAATGGACGTCATAAATGTTATTGCTTACCGCAGCCATACACACGACACGGTAATATGCGCACAGTGCATATACACATACGCATCGTGCACATAACATAATATTATACACATACGAAAGAGTAGGCCGGGGTTAAGTTTTCTCGGGAGGGTGCCATGGGGGTCGCCACGCAGCACACACACACACACGCATTGACTGACGAATAATAATCGGTCGCAATGAAGGTATATGATATACATGTAGACACAGAGAGGAGTCCTGTATTATATACGCACAGCTATATAGACGATAATGGCATTGGGTTCTTACAGCGCACGCTGTACGCGTATACCGTATATGTAATAAAATATTATGTTATATACGAGCGGTGGAGAAATATGTTAAATTACGTAGTGTGTGTTTATATTTATTTATTTTATTTTATTTATTTATTTATTTTTTTTTTTGTTTTTTAAACGGCTCCATAAAATGATACGGACCGAGAGAGAGAAGCGAATGAGAACGTCACGCGCGTTTTTATAGAGACTGTATTACAGTATAGTGTTCTGGCGGCGACGGCATATAAAAACCGGAAGGTGGCGGCGGCGGCGGTGGCGGCGGTGGTGGCGGGTGGTCATGCGGGGAAAGGCCCCGGGGAGTCTCCGGGCGCATGTTGATTTAAGAATGCGCGCACGAAATTCGTTCCTACTGCGATGATTGGCCGTCGCGGGCGCGCGCGTTCACATTATACCTACGTATTGTATGTGCGAGTGCGTGTTTATAAAGAAAATGAAAGATTAATACGCACGCGGCATGTGTGTCTTAAAAATACAATAATAACACAAGTAATGGCAGTATAGTAGTCGAATCTCATAGTGTATAGTTGTAATACGAGTAGTAGTAGCAATGTGAGTAACACAATATATGTGCACTGGTTATAATAATAAACCAAACGAAACAATTGATGTTTACGAAAAAAAAATGACGGACGTTTAGATAACGAAGTGGAGTTGTCACTGCATATACCTACTATAAAAATATAGAAAGAAGTTCGACACACAACTTTCGAGACATTTGCACGACAAAAAAACGATAATCATTCACGTCAGACAAACCGTTGACGTATATGATGAGCCGCTCTTGAAATAACTTCAGTGAAAGTAGGATGCATTAAGATATAGAAGTATAGACAATGATATATGTCCGAAATACAGTACTTAATCGCGTCTTCCACTAGAAAATATAATGCAATAAAATCTCGTGAGCGTCGGCGTTATTATTAAAAACTTCTAGAAAGCATATAGAAGACAAAAATAATTGTTGGAGTGCTTTAAACAATAAAAATTATATAACGAAACATGATACTTGGAAAATGCACCATAACGTTTTGAAACAAACGTAACACGAATTCGTACAGCAAAAATATACGATGAAAAAGTTAATTAGTTCTTTACTAAACGAAGTTGTATAAAAATATAATTCGTGTATATGTCGCTTGGAAAATAATAATTTTAACGAAATGTGATATATATTACTAAAATGACAAATTGTGATCTTAAACGTCATCATAATATTATATTACCTTATATTACCTTTTATCCAAACATTAAACCACCGTGTGATTTAATACGATATTAAAGTCAGTATAATAAAATTACTATACACTACTAAAATATTATGTTATAAACCTCAAACATGAAACGTGACTGCAATTAACTTAATTTTTAGGTTTAAAAAAAAAAAACTTTCATAAGGCACTATAAGGTATGTGCATTTTATTAGTATACAGTCAGAAACATGTTTTTACGTGAGACACGTGACATTTTAACGACCGGATATGTATTTTTTAAGAGAACCGTTGAATAGATTTCCATGCATTTTTTTCCCAGATTAATAATATTGAACTAATATTTGTCAATCAGTACTAAACATAAAACAACATATTGCATAGAGGGAAGTGATTTTGTACAGATAACACACGAATCACGGAAGTCATTAAATTTTAGTTAGTTTACAGACACGCGTAGTCAAACAACATTACAGTGTAAGTACACAGTGAGAATTTCGTTTTTGTTCACGTTATTTTTTCAAGATCGCCCCCAATAGCGAAGAAAACTGAAGGGAATACAATCAAGTGCTGAAAAATAACACCATGTACACGGCGTATACTTGTGGACAATCTACAAACAGCAGAGAATTGAATTTTGAGACTACACGTAAAGACGACAGAGATAAGGGCGAACAGCAACGCCAGCGCAACGGCAGACAATCGAAATACGATACACCTCACGTGCAGGCCGCTAACAGAGCGAGTCGTACACGGGAACTCGAGTGGTCTTTCAAGTGTGCCATATGTCGACGATTTCTGAGGTAAAATAATATTACTATTGAATGTAATGCACACAACAAGCGTACTCACCGTGTTCGGCTCGTCCGGGACTGATGATCGCGACGGCCAGCAGCAGAAACGCTGCTGCGAGACAGCGGTACTCGCAGTGCATGACGGTGGCAGCGGCACGGCGGCGGTGGTGGTGGTGATGGTTGGTGGCGACGGCTACCTTCTCATTGTTGAAACGTTCTTTCCTGCAACAGACACAAAACGAAAAAATAAATATAAATGTATTTACATACATGTATGCGTATGAGTAAACAACATGTAAATAACACCATTATATTATATAAATCGTAAGTCGTATAACAATTACACCACACGCGGCGAGGAGAGTCGCAGCACGATGTAATATATGTTTATACATACGCTGTGATCGGAGCGGTGGACAAGACGCGCCGGAAAATAGCGATGTACGTGTATGTTTTATATAGGGTAATGTTGGTAATCTATAAATGTACGTTTAAATAATGACTTATAGTCGCCTTTGAAAGGTCTCATTTCACGTATTATTATAATTTATTTTCTCCCCTTTTCTTTTACTTTATTTTTTTTTTATCCTCCCCACCATTGTGCTCGGCGGGAGTATTATCTTCGGCATCTCCCGCCGCCGCCACTCGTGCGCGCAAACTGTCCGTCCGGTTTCCAATTAGTGTCTTTCCGAGCTGCCGATGTTGACGTTTTTACCTTTTGTTTTCCGCGCACTTGTGTTTATATAAAAGACGATTGTCCAATAAAAGCCGTCGTTTATGCGCGCGCATAAAACGAATTGTCACCCGCGTCAGTCCATTATTATATAAATTGTGCGAATACATATACATATATATATAATATTGGTGTGCGCGACCCGTATTACTCCGGTTAAGTTACTTTGCAGATGTGCAATTTATTTCTGTTCCGAATCTTTTCCAACCGATGAAAAATATGTTATAACTTGCTGATTTTCGCGTTCTTAGTCCCGTAAATCTGCAGGACGGAGTGGCATTAAATCGCGAGCGCGTGTACATTGACGATTTTTGACAGAGCACTTGTTTAATGATAAACAGAGAAACCTGTCTCCGATGGAAATTGTTTTCGTCATGAATTCCTATTACGGATATTGCACTGGATATGAGATCTAGAATCTCGTCCGTAATAATGGAATATATATTTTGTCCATAATTTATAACGAAAGAAAAAATATAACTGCAACGACGTTTCTCGGCGAAACGAAATATTATCGTAATAAAAATATATGTACACATATTTTTGCAGCTGTTAAGCCAGCCTAAAATATGAAGCAAAAAGTCAGACAAAAGAGCTACGGCATGCTGATTCGTATTCCTAGAGAAAAGCTAGGTAATACGAAAATCTCGAGGGAGAAATCATTACCAGTCTTGTCAAATATTACAGTGTCATGGACTCTCATCTACTGCCACTGAAACCAACGTGACTTACAACCGTTAAGATAATATAAAAATAATGATATGTCAAGCCGTCCGCAATTTACACACACATACACACACACACACATATTTATATATATATATATATATATATATATATATATATATATTGTATACGTGTGTGTGTGTGTGTGTGTGTACAGATTTTAAATTACACTCGTCGAAAGATAGAGAGGTTGAAAACACGGCAGACGTATTGTGTTCGTTTTCCCCCCAACTACAATCCCGGAAAAGTGTCTATACTATCGGGCTGCGGTGATGAGAAAATGTGGAGTAGAGGTACAAGGTACACCACAGACTGACCGGTATATATGTATACGACAAATTCGGTCCGACAACGACGACTTATCCGCTTATAAGGCATATGCTGTCGAGCTCGCGCCGATACAATGCGACTAAAATAATAACAAACTCATTACTGGAATGGTCGCGCGGGCGGGAAAGTGTCCGTGATTTATGGGTCGACGTGATAGCGTACGGTGACGGCTGCGGCGGAGGAGCAGTAGGGTCAAGAGAGTTCACCGGAGTACTTGACAAATGCTTCGTTTTTTTCTTTTTTTTTTATATTTTTTTTTATCGGCAGACGACAATCTCGTGTGAGCGGACTCATATAAACGCACACACATAGTACATACGTACTATACGTATGCTGCACACAATTAACAATTATTTTCTAGTGCATAAAAAGCATACAGAAGATGTGTGTACCTATATTATGTGGTCGCATATGTGCTTATATGATGATCAGGATGCGCGATCACACGCATACATATATATATATATATATATATATATATACATATAGTCGCACGCACGTCTATCAGATAAAATGAACGCGTTCGCCCAGGCGAAAAATATGTTTCCATCGATTGTATAATAATAATACAATATCCTCCTCCACGTTAATAACGCTCCGTTTGAAAATACCATTACGCGGGTCTGATGGGATTTCATCGTTCTGGCGATTTGCTTCTTTTTCGTTTTTTTGTGGTCTTGGTTGTGGTAGTGGAGGTTTCATGATTTTTTTTTGTGTGGGAGCTACCCTACCAGCGTCGTTGTTAGTAAGCGTATATATATGAAGCTGCAGACACTTCTTCCTTTTGTGTTTCGTCGATTGACGGTGGTTGCTGCTACTACTGCAGTAGCAGTGATGCGTGTCAAAATCGATTCGGACGTGACGTTTTAAAGGGTAACGCTTAAGAGATTCAAAAAAAATCTCTCCCTTTGCTGATTTTGCCTTCCAAGTTAAACGCAGATTGCATATCGGGTAGTTTCTATAGTATTAACATAATAATTGTGCAACATTGGAAATCATTAATTGTAATACCATTGTTGCAAAACACGATGACTTTTTTAATTGTCTTAATTCAATTACTGTAATAATTGTAATCATGACCATGTAACGCGAAACAGGATCAAAACTAATATTTTTAACTCGTTTTTTTGTTGAGTCAACTCTTTTAGACATTTTTGTAATTTTTAGCCCAGTTCATAAATAATGTAAATAACTAATAAGATTCTCATTTCCATGTCAATAATTTTTCCAAAATATAGTATTTCAAACTGTTAAATCAGTTTGATCATAAATCCTTTTATTTATATTTGTTTTTAAATAGTGGTAGTAATTCGACAACTTAAACATGAATAGATATCGTATTATACGAGTATATCGTAATATATAAGACGCATTCATTCAAACACAATCACACACACAAATATATAAGTGAAATGTTTTTGAAGTATCCCGACGTGACCTTCATGTAAGGTACTTCAGTGGGATCTATTGTAAATACACATCACAATTAATTCCAATAAGTAAAATCGATGTAAAAAAAAAAAAATAAAAAAATGTTTATCGTTGTACAACGAACGAACAAACAATGTAAAAAGAAAAACATTTTTTTTCCGCCCACGCGCGAAAAAGATATGTGGTATGTAATCTAAAGATATAAAAATCGTGCGCCGTCTTTTCGAAATATTTGTTTTTCTTACAACATTTAATTTTTTAATAAATTTGACAAATTTTGTCAAATGAACGACAAAAAGAAATAATATTTAAAGTCAGTAAATATAGTTTTCATTTAAAAACTTCATATGTACATAAATATATATTATGATTGCAGATTGTGCACATAGAGAACATAAAGCCACCATCGGTGTCGGTGTAGATTTATTTATACGGATCAATTGGATTTGCGATCACGCACATAGTATATTATGTATATTACTGTAGTAACGGCGCGAGGTAAATATGGAATTGGATTTTAAGTGTCGACCGGCAGTGGTTTTTATCGCAGCACACGCGCATTCTACCGTTACCGTCGCTGCCATCGTCGTACTCCAAATTATAATTGAAAATCAGAATAATAACAATAAGGTATGTGCACGTCGTTCGTGTACATAGGGGCACATACGGCGCACAATCTTGTACACATCGCTGTGTAGTATTAGTATCCGTAAGAAAACCGCGTACACCGAATGTTATCGTACCAATACACTAACGCTCGCATACATATTCACACACTCAGGCACGCACGCACACACGGGCAACAACAATACGCCTACGATTGGGACGCCAATATTTTATGCGTACAACGATAGATAGATAACCCGCTCCGTAGATGGCACACACGTTGCAGATGGACGATTGGCGTGCGTATACGTGTGCATTTATGTATATGGACGGTAATTAAAATCAAAAATAAAAAAAAAAAATAAAAGGAAAAAAATCCGCACACCGGAACCCGACGCCGTCCGGCCCTAGCACGGTAAACGTACGCGAGCATACGGTGTGTTGACGACAGACGATTGCGCGACGCGATTCGCAATCTTTTTCGGAGAGAAAAATAAAATAATAAAATCAAGGGTAAATTGGCCGCAGTGCTTGTACAATCATCACAATACTGCAGCCGCTGCCGTAACCGACAACCGGGACACGAGCACGAAGACGGTGAATCCGAGGAATCCGAGGCGGCGGAGATTGTGTATAATGTAATATTATAAAAGAGTGTGCGCTGAGAACCGGTTTGTCTGGGTTACCGCCGCCGTCGCCACGGCAGCAGAAGCACATACACACACGAGGAGAACAAACAGACGGGCTCGCGGGCCACCGGACAAAGCCCTCTCTAGAAGAATAAAATATATTTTTATAAGACACCGATGGAAAACGAGAAAGAGAGAGAGAGAGAGAGAGAGAGAGAGAGAGAGAGAGAGAGAGAAAGAGAGAGAAAGACGGAAACGGAGGAATAAAGACGAAGACCAGAGAGACCGGTTAATCAATTTCTGGAACGAACTGCAGCACGCGTGTGTGTGTGCGTGTGTGTCTGTGATCAATTATCGTTATGTCATACAATCATATACGCGGGCTCCCATGATCCATTAAAAATACCGCGTTCGTATTATACCTTTATACATACATATAAGTATTGAAATGTGTGTGTGTGCGTATGTGTGTATGTACACATAAATGATAGTAACGTATATTATGCAGCACATAAATGGAAATTATTGGTGGAAAATGTACGCTTTAAATCCGAACGCGTGTTTTTACGCGCATCGAGTCGTAGAGGTTAATAGGCAATTACGCGATTAAGATGTCTTCGCCGTGAATTCGTCGTCGGCATCTGCTGCTGCTGCCGTCGGTCGTTCTTATTCTCGGCAACTTCCGTGGAGGTCGTGAATCACGAAATCGCCTGTTAACGTCACACTCATGTCGATGCTCTACTATCTTTCTCCCGTCACGCTAAAGAATGCAAACGCCACCAACCCTTCTACGTGCGTTTTTTTTTTTTAAATAATCATCCAGCAGTGGATGTACTAAGAAATTGAAATGACATCGCGTTGTTCGAAATGCGTAACGTCAATCGAACGACGTTGCTGTAAAACGTGTCATTGCATTTTAAACCTTATTGCCAAGGTTTACATGCCATCCAATAAACGTGAAAATGTTACGACCAAAGTACCTGCACAGCAATTACAAATATCGATATTTGCGCGGTGCAAGAATAATCAATTTCAAGGATCTTCTGTAAACGCACAAGTTTAATATTATTATACATATATATATATAATATTATATATATATATATATATATATACAGTAAAACCTCTCTATAACGAAATCACTTGGGACCAAAAATTATTCCGCTATAAAGATTTTTCAGTCATAGAGAGGTAGAAAATAAATCAAGTTTCAAAAATGTATGTATAATGTATGTGTTAAAAAAATTATATTATAGGTAAATACTTCGTACAACGTAAATTTATTTATTTAGTAAGATATAATGTATGACTTAATATTTAAATGTGTTTATGTATAATACTAAAAAAAAAAATATTTTACACGGTAACATATTTGTACCTTTTTTATAATTAGAAACATAGTTTTTAATATGATTGTTTTTTATGATTAAGAGCAGCACGTTCAGCATATTCTGGGGCTTATATATTATATGTATGTAGTAGGTACCTACATAAATGTAATTTTTCTTTAAATAATTTTATTTTCCGTTTAACAGAGAGTATTTTTACTAATTAGATCTCAAAAATTGCCCGTTTCCGTTTAGTAAAGGATCAGTCTTAGAGAAGTAAATTGTATACATTATTTGCACCGGGACTATTGAAATTCTCCTTATAACACGGAAAATTTCTTTTAATAGAGGGTCTGTTATAGTGGTTTTACTGTATATATATATTATACGATCCAACGGATGAAATTAATTTACCAAACTCCTGAGATTAACTGTATGAAATGTATTTCACGCCGGGTGTCAATTAATGGAAAGTTGGTTTTACAAGACAAATTTCTACTGGAGTTTAATCGGCTGCCACTATTGCCGATCAATCAACGACAGGGCGCCTAGGAGAAGAGGGCTAAAACACCATGAGCTTGTTATCATTTATCCCACCTACCAACAGAATGTTTAATAGTTTACCCCTGCTGATAGGTAATGCGGTGCGGTGCCTAAATATACAATGGCACTCCGAATATCTGCAGACAAGTGACTTAATAATAGAATTGTTATACAGAATACCCGAAAGGGGTAAAGTAATTTTAAACTAACAAAATCTCATTAACATTAATTTAATAGTTAAAACCGTGTTTTGGTCCTACGATTAAACTTTTTTACATCAGTGATTATCATCATAATCACAACATTGAGGCACACTTATTTATTGCCTTTCTTATTTTAAATCGGGTTTTTTTTCGACAATCGCTTACAAATGAGTTATACGCCATCATAACATATAAATATACATATACATATTACGTTCAATCCGTAAAATTCTATCTAAACTTTTTCAACTCATTTCCGTCAGACGACTTTCTCGTTTATTAAAAGTACCGCCTGAAATGTACATCTCATGGCCCATACACAAAGAATAGCTCTTTATAAATCGATTCAATTTATATTTATGTCAATTTTTTCCGTATCTAGATCCCTCTTTTAAATGTCCTCTTATTAATCTGGTACACGCCATCAGTTTCCTTTTATTTATAATCCCCTTCGAACGTGTATTCGCGTCGTACATTATTTGAAGCATTCTTACATTTTTCCGCCATCGATATCATTAGAAAATTTCAATATTTTCTTTGATCTACTCGGCATTTCCAGAATTCAGCATGTACTGTTGAATACAATTGGACATGTCCGACTCCTTTTTGGTTCATTCGCTTCGTTGCCTCACTCGTTTTTTTAATGATTCTGATACGATATAAACGTATATACAAACACTAGGCGACGAGTTAACTTCCCGTATCTCACTGCGATCTAGTTCGATTGTTTTCAATATTTTCAACACGTCGTCATTTATACAACTGAAAGAGTGTGTATATACACAATCAAAGCTATACATAATGACGTAAATGTATAATGCTGTCCGTTATATATTCTGTATTGTTTTATTTTTCAAATATAATTTAATTACTCTTGCATTACAATTATCATCATAATTATTCTTTATTGTTTCACGATTAGAAATAACTTAAAGTAACATAACAATGGGATACATTTTTAATATGAGTAAATCTATATAATATGTAGTATAAATGTCCATGTTCACTTGAATGGGTGATAATGATTTTTTTCGCTGATTGGCCTCACAATACTATTCCACAAGATATGTTCGATTATAGCATTACACCTACAACGAATAATATAATATAATATACGTCTATCACAATTTATGGACATGAAATTAGATAAACGAACACTGAGTTCGTCCGAAAACCCAATTATTGCGTACGTCACATTTCGACAGCATACACATTCATAAAAAACTTAAAGTATAATAATCAACTACCTCATTTTTACATCCAAAAATATCGAGTGGTCATGAGTAAAAAATAACCATTTTTACCTTAGGGTTTCATTATATCGTTATACCCAAACGCATAATTAAACGCACATATTTCTGTTTTGTTCTCTGGGAACGTAACGTGATTTATGTAAAAAAAAAAATAAATAAAACGAATACGCAATAGAAGCAACAGAGTTATTAATTGTCCTATGTCGAACTCGGTGGGGGCCATCCGTCAGCTAACAATGATGGAGCTCCCGCGTTTTAATTTTCGTTTTTCATTACCGAAGTATGACCATTAGTAATAACAGTAGTAGTAGGTACCTACTACTAAAAATACTACCGAATACCTATAGTATACTTCTAGTTAAAACAAAATTAACAATGAACATATACAGATTACACACACACAAACACACACGTACACTCACATGTACGTGAAAAACGATAAATTACTACGTCTACGTCCTACGCGCGACACTGTCGACAATCAGCCGAGTATGCAGCGCCACCAATCAAAGCTTCAATAATAATATGCGCTACTTACAAACAAATAGCTCTTTGTTTATAGAGAGAAACTGTTAACGAAGTGATTTGAACTTCGCAAAATGCACTCCATTGAAACGACGGTTGCGTATAACTATCATTAATACAGTGTTTAAACATTCCTGTGTATGTATATGGAGGGACTAGAGGAAAATTTATGATGAAAGAAAATTCCAACCAATCGATTTTCGACCAACACACAAACTTTATACATATACTGTGTGTTGGCTATATATAAATACCGTATAAGACACATTATTGGAATACTATAAACGATAAAAGTGTCTGTATGTTTTCGAAACGTATAAGGTCATACGTGTATCTACCATGTAAACCAAGCGTGCACAACCTTTTTCAACTTGCGGGCACATTCGACATTTATATTTATACTGCGAGCCATACATATCCCGGTTTATTTTGATAAAATATTCAATAGATATATTTTATCTTATCATTATTATCTTCTTTTCTTATATGTAGAAGTCGGGTAGAAGATATGGTAAATTTTAATACAAGAGGGCTGAAACCCCCGAAAATACAAATAAAAAAAAATCCACAAAAACGATAAAGATGATAGAACACACAGTGAAAAATATTTAATCAAATTTCAAAGAATTCCAGAGTAAAATAAAGTTTATTAAATCCAACAAAAGATAGAAGCATTTAAAATTAAAAAATTATAATCTAATGCATATCAACGAATTTATTATCAGTGACATATATTTATAATAAACACAACATTTTCCGATAAACAATTTACACTTTACACTGATTTACAACTTACAATGATACATAGTATTTAACTGATCATAGTCATGGTCAACAGGAAGGGACTACAATTATACTCTGGAGAGATTAGCCCTGCTCCTTTAAATACATTCCTGGATGTAGTTATACAAGCACCATGATTTATATATTTATATGCATAAATTCTTGTGCTATGACTTATGAGTTATATATTACATGTAATATGTCTGTGTAGAAATGTTTCAGTATTAACGTGATATAGATTTTATCGCGTATACCTATAAATATATAACACGTGTTTTATCTTCATTTTCGTCATCTCCCTTGTATCAAATATATAGGTAAATTATTTATGTGTATTCATTAGAGCATTTAACAAGTTCTCATTTCAATAAGCGCTGCTGTTTATTCTGTTATTTTAAACTATTAAATGAAGATGGGAAGTTTAAATGGTTTTGAATGAATTCACACACTTATCATGAAAAGGTACATTAATGTAGGTTATAGGTATATAGGCATCAAACACATTTTCATTATTTGATTACAACTAAAAAACACGCCGATCAATATCACCATGCAGCCGTACACGTTAAATTCATACGTTATATTTTTGTATATTGTTCTTTGGAAGATTTGAAAGGAAAAATCCAAGTATATTTTATTTGAAAAACAAATTTTTCTTTCGTTTGACAACGGTTCTTCCGGCTGATAAATCGAATGTGCCCCTGCCACCTACCCAGGCCTCGGGCATAATACAGAAGATTGAACAATAGAACTTATGTGTGTGTGTGTGTATGTATGTATGTATGTATGTATTTTTCAAAGTTTTCCATTCCCTATATATATATTTATTCTTTTTTTGGCCTCGAGCCGCTGGTTTTCCCTCTCTGTCGACAATTTATTTACGTGCATTATTTTCGTTTGCCCGATTTTTATTCGCCCTTTGGCGTTTTTCTTGAAACTCGCAGAGCTGAGTACAATGCGCGACTGGCAAATGCGTTTTGGCCGTCCAAGCTATTATACTGCATTGCGTCTATTACGCTCACCCTCTACTACCTTATCTGTGTGCCAGCGCGAGTACTCAACTGTTTCCACTTGAAACCAACATCGTGCGAACATAAGTAATAAACTGTCTCGAATTATTCAGAAACCTGTCATTTCGATGTGTGAAATCGATACACGCGACGACGACAATCACAACAGCAACAAAACTGATAATATCGAATATTATTTTATTATCATACTATAAAACAGAGAGACAACATAAAGTGTATGCATACAAATGCCTATTTCATGAGAAACAATCACATATGGCTATCTTTATTATGCTGAAATTAAGTTTTCTATCAGTCTTTTATTTCTTTATTATTATTATTAATATCATAATTTTTTTTTTCTTCAAAATGATTGATATAATTTTTCTATCCGTTGCTACCATTATATTATTAAATTACCATAACAACTGTAACAGTAACATCTGTACAAGGAGTATTATAATAACAGCTCATGCAACACACGCTCGTCTCACCGGACGAGCATTCATGGTATTATTTGCGATTTCCCATTGGATAAACATGCGATAAACATTAAAAGAATAAAGAAAAATATTAAGTTTTACACAATAATACTGTGAATTCAATATTAATTCTGTCATTTCACCGTTAACATGGAATTATTTATGTGGATATTACATTGCACGTAATTATTACAATTTGACACTACTAAACACGCTACTGTGCACAAATTCTTAAGCTGAAAGGTTTGATCAACTCATATTCTATAACATTTCAAAATTAATAATACTTATAAAAAACTGAAACATAAACAAACTTTAAACAAAAAAGAAAATAAGACTAATTATAGATTAACGCATCGTTTACTCTGTATAGACGACTGAACCAATGGATTATTAAGATCATTCTAATGAATATAATATTGAACAAACTCAAATCAATTAAAGTTCAATGAATCATCGCAATAAAAACTGTAAAATAAATTTCGACGAAAGTGAAATTAAATATATAATTTATGAAGGAAATAAATAAACAATAAATTGAATATTTCGAGAAACAAAGAAATTGGAACGAAAGTGTAAAAGACAAAAGATCATTTATGAATGCCAGTTTCCTTCACCCCACACATCAGTTGACAGACAGAACGCGAACAGCAGCACTTGGTTCATCGTCGATACGTCATAATTGGTCGTGGAAACGTTCGAGTGAAAAAGTCATGAGAGGGTGGCGAATTAAAAAGGATCAATCAATCATGGTCTCATCGATCATAAGATACATACGGGCGGGTTCCATTTGACAGATGTCGAGTATAAAATTGACCGCGATCGCAAAATCCTCTCCTAATCTTTTCTGCCTTTAATATTATTTTTACGCGTCAAGCTTATTTCAACTAAAATCGGAGTTGTTTTGGTCACGGAAAAATTATTCATAAATATATAATAAAAGCTGCATGAACGTTTACACGCATATAAACATACGATGAGGAATTAATAAACAATATACTATATTTTCTACATAAATCGCATACTATTTTGCTAATCGATTATTTCGCATAGGCCAATAAATGAGCTATGAATTGTTTAAATGTATGAGATGTGACTGCTATTGGAAACCAAAAATTGACTTTTTTGTGTCATTAAATTAGGACGATTGAATTCTCGTTTTTCTAAACGTTATTATAGTTATTGCATAAGGTGATAGACGATCATATAGTACGCTGGTATTTTTACCGATGTGAAAGTGTCTAAAGATATTTTCCTAAAATCAGTATGTAATTATTATTTACAACGACCACGAAGTTCCCTGATGCCTGCCGGGGTTAAAATTACTTTCTATACACCAGCTATTATGCATACTTTCAGCGAGTACGATAATTTAATATAAGTTTTCGCCTCACTGTGCGATATTACCTAGGATTCATTATTCTTCACAACTTGAATGCGAGATCCAACTCCTATAACATATTTGGAAAAAAAAATTCGTTTTGTTTGATTGTAGGTGTGCGAATATAATTTGTTTATTTTTAACGACATATATGTATGTATGTATAATTATGTATAATACAAGTCGCATTTGAATTATGGAATACTAAAATCATGGCTATTTCAGGATTACGTAATTGAATACCAAATGAGCCGTGTGCATGTTAAATTTTGACGAAAATAGATAAAATTATACAAAAAAAAAGCATAAATGATGGCATACACACCTCGATCATACAAAAAAAAAACATGTAAGCAATTAAAAATTAGCATCTATTACACTGTTTTATTATAAAAATGCAGGTACCATTCTTTATCACTGCGATAATATCAATTATAATAGTTTGTTCGACTACTTATTCTGATAAGGAATAAATAAATACGTCAGATCGATTAATCAGTATAAAACTATTATAACCAAAGTACATTATTTGTTGCCTATAAATTAAAAAAGATAAAAAATCCCTACAAAAATAATAAAACTCTCACATATCTTCTCATTTTAAAATGCCGAGAGCTGCCTCCAAAAATATATGGCCAATAGAATAATCAAAATTGCACATGTTAAACGAAGTTTACACTAATAAATAATGTGAATATTTGTGTTGTTACCAAATATGGTGTTCGTGTAGAGATTATTCACAATTATTAAAACGGTCCAGCTGGACTCAACCATTTTTGGGCAGTCATCCCTTTTTCACATTACCACTTATATATAATAACGCAATATGTTCGAGTTGCCCTTTTGTGCACGCAATACCGTCACCTGTTCCGTTATGTTCACTTTACCACTTCTCTATCTTCTGCTCGTCCATCCTACTATTTTATAACCCGACTACATTATCCCTAAAACAACTTAACGTACGCGTTATTACTTATCTCAAACTTTCATTCATATAATTAAAACGTGTGTCTAAATCGGTATTGGTAGAGAAATCTAAAATAACATTATATAAACGTGTTTAAAATTTTACCTTTTACCCATCTTTATAAGATTTTTGATTTCGTAAACGACGACCTGGAGGGTTATCGTGTACGATATCCATCGACAATCACAATGTAACCGCAAACATAGTATTATAATAGTAAGTAGTTATACTCGCATAAAATACGAGAAAGGCGGTTCGTCACTACTTTTGTTTGATATAATTGCAATTGAAAAAATGCAATTTATTCATGTGTTTAAGGGTGATAATTTAAAATTGTTGAAAAAAAAAAACTTTTAAAGAAATTGTCAAGATTGAAATTGTCGTAACAAATTAAATAAATATTTCTAAAACAAATAATATCCAAAACTGATTCAGTAAACTGTATCGAAATTGACCCAAAATCCATACCGACATTTTTCTTCAAGTAAAAAAATAAACTCTCACATGATACAACAATATTCGATTGAAAACAAATCCGGCTTAAAGTGGTCATTGTGGTTGACCAGTAAAAAATATATATATATATATATATATTACACGACGCATGATTAACTATATACGTACATGAAGAGAACCTGAGAAGAATATGATATCGAAGGCCATTTTTGTAGGTAGTCTTTTCTCAGTATCATAATCTTTTCATCGAACACCAAGTCCAATAATTAATTATAATATTGATTTTTTTCTTTTAACATTTATTTAATTGCATGTACGTTGTAATGTATACACAACATTTAAGCTATTGATCGTATACTCGCTATTATTCATAGACATTCATGTTAAACTATATATTAATTGATCGTAGCTTAAATGCACAGAACATATTCCATGGCGTAAATAATTAACTTGTAAAATGTTAAGAAGCAAAATAGCATCAATCAATGGTGTGATCGTTATATACTAAATAAGACATATCATTTGCACTGTTTGAGGTGCAATTTATTCAAACCAATCAAGATGACGTAATTTATTTATTTATATCCATTTATGATAATTATCTTTTATAAATCAATAGTGCAGATTTAAATAATTATTCTTGATAACATTTTTTTTTCTTTGTGGTAATTATTTTCGTCTTAATGTAAATATAAAAAAATAGTATAACATTTTTTATATTAAAAATATATACATAAAATGTATAGTAAAATATTATTTAAAAACTTGTTTCGTTCAAAGATCATAAGAAAAAACAATTTCACGTTTCCTCATCAACATAAAGTAAATGGATGTTAAAATGGACACAGTTTGTTACTGTGGATTAGTAGACAGAGCTTACCTATATTATAGCTGTATTATAAAATATGTAAATACAATAAATACAAAGCTTCACGTACAATGTTTCAATTAATAATTAAATTCTCACACTATATTTTGGTTAATTGATTCATACACACTTTACTTATAGTTTTTATAGATATTATATTTATTATATATAGGTTATAGATTTTTTTCAATTTTTTTATTAAAAATTAAAAATTATTATTTATATTACAATTTTCATATTTCATGACTCGTAGTTTATTTTTAAATACAACGTCTGAAATGCCTTAAATTCAATATAAAACCAACTCGGTTATAATAACGTTTGACTTTTAAAATCATACAAAAGGTATGATAAAGATTCATATGATATTGAAAATAAATAATAACAGAGTTGGCTTTCAATACTATACCTATACACTTCGTATGGTAAAAAATCGCACAGAATAACAACTAAAATTATAAACCTATATAATTGGTTTTCAATTAGTTCTTGAATAGTTTCTGAAGGCCTTTGTTGTACACTGAAGAACAAGGGAGTCGATATAATAATATGCGTTCAATATCTGATAGGTAAACTTTCCATGTATTATGCGTTTAATCGCTATAACCGTCTGTAGTGAACTTTTTAATTTAATACATTAATTACGAAATAATTTCATCCACAAGTTTGACGTTTAGAATGGGAGGGAGAAAGAGACGTTTCAAATTCGCTTACAGCACCACGCGTGTTCGTAATTACATCAAAAGTGACTTAAGTTTTAATGTGCGAAACTAATGACGTATGTCTCGAAACCACATATCATATAAACCCTGAGAACACAAATACCAATGAGGGGGAGGGGTCGTAGCTAAGACATTTTTATACGATTTATAGTAAATTTAGTAGATACATATTTTCAATATTCAAATCGAATCATTTGCGGTTCAAAATTGAGTTGTTAACATTTTGAACTGGTTTTCGATAACAATAATATCCAGACAAACTCTCGTATACAAGCCCCCGTACGTTTTCGCATAAATGGAATTCGCTGCGCGAAAACCGCCATAAAATACATACACAGACACAGACACACACACTTACACATACACGCTGTTTATTATAATATGTGTACATTTTTTGTGTTTGCCACTAACTTCAACAACTTCTAACTACCCCCATGGAACACGCACACACGTACACACAGAAACACGAGCAAACGCATACAATTGTGTCAGTTTTTTTTTATTATTTTTGTTTTGCCGCAATGGTTTATGGCATCTTTGTATGCAAATAATATTCTTTACCATTCATTGGCCGCTGCCGCTCGCATTCTTTCGGGAAAAGAAGAACGAGTACGGAGAAAAAACAACACCGACCACGTACCGTTACACCAATGTGCGAGTATATGCATATTAATATACAAATGCACATACGCAGCGCGTGAAAATAAAAAATAATAAAACATCTACGCCTTTTTTGAATTCAATGTATATGTTTATTTTCCCTCTAGATTTATGTACAAACAACTAACACCAGTGTATATAGGAATTTATATCGGCTTGTAAAAATTCGCCGTCTGTACCAATGTCGCCACCGCGCCTCTACCCTCGCGAGACAAACTACCATAATTCACCCAACGTCGGCTTTTCATTTTCTCATTTTTTTTTTTTTTTTATTATTTTTATTATTATTATTATTGTTATTACACACTAACAAATTCCACTGTCTATGTGAAAAAAAACCTCACGTTGTCATTGTTGTTTATAAGCTTTCCTCTGTTTTCACAGATCGATCCTATACTTTTTCAAGTCCCGCCGTCTTGTCCTCGTAACACTGAAACTATGGGAACGTGTTCAATCTTTGCTCAACGTAGTTTTCATAATGTAACAATTGCAATGAGAGCTTTGAGCAAAGAGATAATGTTTCATATTTTTCAATAGCGGAATAATGTTTTTCAACAAACAATCGTATTCATATTTTTAAGGTTTCATATTTTTTTTCGATTTTCATAAAGAAAGTCTGTTATGCTAAATACAACACAACGAAATCAAGGAATAATATAAATCGTACATATTTACATGAATAAAAAATCAATAAATATTTCTAAAGGAAATATTACGTTTAATTAAAGTTGTTCTCCAAACAAACAGCTCAAAACATTGAGAGTATTATTATTGCCACAAAGGTCTATAATTATCACTAGTAAATTGAGGAAGTAAAGATCCATTAAATTCGTTGGCACTTATTTTACATTTTAATCATTACCAACGGTTTTTGGTTAATTTATACTAGATTACTTTATTTTATGTTTTGCAAACTCATTAATGAGCGTACAAATTAAAAATTATAATTCTGGATTTATATTTGTTGTTAATAATCGTTATTAATCATATCAAGGCTCACTGTGTATAGAATTTGCAACACGCAGTCGTTAAAATATAAAAAACGGCACTTTTCTGCACCGAATGCATTCCCTACGCGACGATTACGTTATCATTTTAATGTGAATAGTCACACGGCTGTCGTACAGTTATTTCCGGTTTGTTGGCTAAACGTACACTGACCAAAGTCGCCATTTTGCCCTCATTCAATTTAAATGTTTTATGCCCGCCTGCACTCATTAACCTTTCCGCGGTCATATTTCTACACGTTTTCCTCCACTTCATTTCTGTATAAAAAATATACATCTGTACGAATGCAATAACATTATATAGGTATAGAATGAGAAGTAATTGAATTAAAAACAGTTGAAAGAGCACGGATGATAAAAATATTAATCAAGGAGACAGCTTCAATTACCATTAACTCAACGAAATCAAATTATCAAAAATATTAAGGTCTGCATTTAAAATAAAAATGTAAGATCGAAAAGAAAAATAAAGATTAAAATATCTCTCTTTTATGACGTAAAAGAAAAGTAAAATGTATAAAATATAATTTGATAGTTAAATTTATTACGCGAAAGAAGTTTAAATTCGTGACTGTTAATCATACATTGGTTATAAGCTTAAAAAAAAAAAACAATCTAATTTTTATTTATAACTATATATTATTTTTACTATATAACGAAGAGACGGTCATTACTTTTAATTTTTAACGACGGAAGAAAACAAAGTGTAATAACTAATAACAAACACACTTCAGTGGTATCTATTTTATTTTAGTTATTATAAACTCGAATTTGAAAAAAGGGTCGGATACGTTCATACTACCATCTGGCTCACATGCATAGCCTATAATATAATATGCCTTTTTTGCTTTCCTATATAATTATCATCATCATAACAGTGCAGTTACGTTTATGATGTCATACAAATAAAAAACCCGTTTGCAACGGTGATATTTTACATCGACTGCATCGCACCACCATAATATACTGGGTATATGATAGTGTTGAACAAAAAAAACAAAATTCGTTTGAAATTCAAGCGAAAAAACACAAAAATATACATACGAATAATAATAATAATTGAATAGAGGACGATAAGGCAGCGGTACTTGGTCCATTATACAAAATCGTGATATTTCGCATCTGGAGAAACTCAAAAATAAATAATTGTTATATACAAGCACTTCAGCTCTAATCTAAAGTGCGTCCGTCGTTTTAGCAAGAGTGGTAATGGTAATGGCGTAGTCGTATTAGTATAGTAACTGTAGTAATAGCTATTCGTGTAGTTGAAGTAGTAGTAGCAAAAGTGGTAGTAATAGTAGTAATGCATATAGCGCAGAAGACGACGACAATAATAATTAATATATTATAGCCCTCTTGTCATAAACACTGGGGTATAAATCTCATGGTCCGCACATGCATAAATACATACACGTGCGTCTGTGAATGTATGTGACAGAGAGCGTGCGCATGTGTGCGTATGTTTGTGTGTACACACCGGTTGCATTTCTGCTGCTGCCACTTATTACGTCCCCGTGTGTCATTCCGAATGATTATACGGATCCACCACCACACCGACCGCTACCGCAGTCATTCTTCCTATGTTAACCTCTCTCCGTCGGTCACCCACTTCTGCGACAGCACCTCGCAGTGATAAATGCGCCGGCTTATCGTATATTATTGTCTTCTTCGTGTATGTGTATGTGTGTATGTAAATACTTTCTAAACGGCCTCGGGGCCGCTTTTGTCGACGGTCGGTCGCCGATAAATTGATTCACGACGGCAGGCGGTAGCGGCCTACATGTACAATAGACACCGGTCGTACCGCAATAATTATTATGAAATTCATCGACAACCACTGTCGACAGTTGTCCGTATCGATCGAAATTTCATTATTATAATTATTGCGCGCCCGATTCTTCGCCATCGTGCTATAGATACAGCTAGATACAGCATACAGTTAGACTGAAAATGAGTGAAAATTTAAAAACCTTTTCCGTGTCCATGTTACACGGCGAGTGAATAAATGCACTTCGAACGCAGCCACACAAAATTACGTCTGTTATCGGTTGTATACATTTGTTTGGTGTATATATACACGTATTATTATCATTATTACATTACGAGTGCACAACGTAATATTTATCCATACATATAAGAGTATGTGCAGCAAGTAAGCAATTCCGTGGCAGTCTGATTTTATCGATTTTCGGTCGGTGGTGTTTATAAAACACTCATTTCGAAATATCCAAGGTAGGTATTATCCGTCACTTCATTGTACTAGTAACGTACAAAATTTATACATACATATATTTATATATTGAAATCATTAGACGAGTTTCTGTACAACAGAGTTTCAGCGTTCTATATTATTATTATTATCGTATGGTAAGCGTTCTATAATACAATACACTCGGTGCCAGTGCAGTACGAATATTTACGTCATATAGCAATATATATATAGGTATATATAATATACCTTAATATTATAGAATATACGAAAAGAGGTGGATTGTTCGTGCTCGTCGAGGTAGCGTGACGCCCAGCATCCGTGACAAAAACTGATTGTATGAAAACCACAAGGGTGGCGGATCAGCGGCAATGACTTCGGTGGAGGTGACGGTATACGACGTTTGGGGGTGGCTTGTCTTGCGATTTGCATAAAGCTACCGATAAAGCCGGACGTCCCCTCCGACAGGTCTCCTGGGAAAAAACCGGATGCTCGGCGATAATTTATATGCGGCCTCTTAAAAATCCACGGGCAACAATTTCAGACGGTCGTACGCCGATAACGTCAGTGGCGCGAAATTAAGTCGACCGGTGCCGATTCCAAGGGGAAAGTTCCAAGAGTAAAAGTTTGGAGATAGCCTTATCAATTTTATTGCGTGTCTTATGCAAATTTAATCTGTTAAAAATGAAATAGATCGCAAGGATAACTCACTGTTATACGATGAAAAATGAAATGTACACTTGAGCGCAAAGAACACGCGAGTGTGATAAACTTTCAAGAATATATCACTCAGTACACAATTATCTTTCGATATTTAAATTTCTAATTCAAGTATATATACATATACTTATATATTATTATTAAAATTATATTTTTCAAATGCTTTTTAAATTATATACCATCAAAATTGAACTGAAATCAAATTAATAATACCTATACAACAGGTGATCTAATTACACTGAGAAAAAAAGAAAAAAGAGTAAAGTAATCAATTGAGCAACTAATTTAAAATAATATTAGTTATTACAATTACTATGAAATTTGAGATCATTATCTTTTCAAAGAATGGCATTATATATTGGTATTTACGTTAGTTATTAATCAATTATTTTTGTTTACAAGTTGTACCTCGAGTCGTGCCATAAGATTATCATAATTATTAATTTAAAGTCATTAATCAATGTCATTAGACAATTTATAATCGAATAATATAATAATTATTTAAATATTAAATCTTATATTGAATGCATTACGCAATAAGTGACGTTACATTTACGTTTTTTTATATTATTTTATAGGCGATAATTTTCAATGTTGTATTTTGTCGGCACTTATTTTAGACAAGTAACCGAAATGGTGATTATAATTTAAAAACCAATTTAATGGCATGAAAATATGAAACTATAATATGTAAAGATAAATATTCAAGTTTTAAATATACTAATAATAAAAAGGTATAGAAATCTCCGAACCAACTATGAAAAAAGAGAATTTATAATACCATTTAAAACCATCAAAGTGTTATGAAATACATTTTGGTTAATTCTATTGATTAACACATTGTAATGAATCCAATAACCTAAAACATTTTAGATAAATTATGCATTAAAAATTGGCATTTGGCATACTTAATAGTGAATTTAGTTTAGCAACTACATAAATAATAATGAATCACACTTAAATTGTATGAATATTACATTTTAAAAATCATTATGAACTCCAATGTACATATAATTATTTCTTATGTATATATATATATATATATATATATATATATATATATATAAAAAATATTGCCAATCGAAAACTATTCAAAAGATTCAATTGTATAAACAGATTTCATAATTGTATATTACAAGTATTTTATTAGATTTAAAACTTCCATGAAATAATATTGTTACATTTAAATTTAATTTTAATAATACCTACGGAGTATTCAAATGAATTTTGTAAAACACTACACAAAGAAGTCATTATACTTCTATAAAACATATAAAGAAAATGCATTAAAAAAAAAAAAAAAAAAAAACAATGGAATATGTACTGAATATGTTAAAATCATACGTGTACATATTATACATCTTTTAATAGCGCGTTTTACGCGTAAATGTTAAAATCTGATGAAACGTTAACAGGAAATATACAATTATACACCATAAAAAAGTTATATGCCTTTTAAATTAATAAACCTTTACAAAGAAATATTAATTTACATAAACGACAAAAATAATTTTAATTACTGTACACTTTTCTGTTCACATCGTATTTATTCACCTATAAGACTACTACTACAATAACAAAGTAAGCTGCACCCAAGGCCATAGACAGGAGGGGGATTATGGTTTAGATCCCTCTAAAAATTGTTCTTAAAATAGAATTGACTTTAAATGCCTATTAAATTTAAAATTTTAAAATTTGCTAGTCAAAAAACATATTCTTTACTTTGAAACTCTCAAAAATATTTTTCTGGATATGGCCTTAGCTGAACCTACCAAGTACATTATAGAAACAAATGTTTTTACATACATACATTAGGAATAACTATTTTATTCTAAACGCAGGTATACCGGTTATTATCAATCTGTAGAATACATGTTAGATACTTATAAACTTTTAAAACAAACTTTTATAATACATAAGATACTAGGTAGAAAAAACATTTTCGAGATGGGAGGGGGAGGGATACAACTTAATTTTATTTATAAGTATCAGGTATTTTCGTCATGCGACAATTTCGAATTAGTATTTGCTCCTATTCCGCCACTCGCTCACCCAAGCCACCGACCAATTGTTTGCACGGAGACGCCGTTGTAGTACATGCAAATGATTTAGAGGTTTTAATATATCTCCCTCCTCCGCCATCACGTCATGATTGCCCACGTGCATTATTATACAAAACAGAGCGGCGCACATAAATCAAACTAGCACGTTCCCGATGTCACTTCCGTTCGTCCACCCAAAATGAGCGGCGGGTATTATGCTATTATATTCGCCCCGCTGCAATTGTGTGCTGGGACCGGCAGGTTGCGGCCACGAAACGTACACCGCCGAAACGCGAATACAGAACACATCGTGAGCAAATATCATAGTGACGTTTTGGGAAACACCTTCGCAAATATACGCAAAAAAAGTCGAATCAATAACGGACCGTCAGCGGAGGTGTAGGCGGCAGTGGTAACGGTAGTTGCACGAGGGTCAAAATTATTATTGTTCAAAAAATGAAGATCGACCGGTAGGTATACAAGGTATACAAGAGGTATTAAGCTGCCGACACAAGTGCCGCTCGTGTTGTTTAAAAAAAAAAAAACTACTATAAGTGTATTACGTTATAAATCGAATCCATATAACTGCACATGGATAGTGTACGTCGTCTGCATTGACTCACAAGATGTAGTAAATATGAATGTGTAAAGAGTGGACTTTTCGTTTTATTTTCATTTTTGCTGAGCGAGAAAAAGGTTTGTGAGAATTTACTGATTTACAGCGATAATGCCTACTCGTTTACCACATAGATTTTAGAAGTTAAAATTGTAAAAAAAACGAGTAAAAACTTTGACGGTCGAGTAGTTTTATAAAAATAAAAATTGTAAATATTTAGTCGGAGGCTGATAAGAGGTAAACGCGACACACATGAATATTCATCAAACCGTTCGACACCGTAACATTGTCGTTTAATTATTCTCGCGGTAGACGTGATGATGATGTTGATGCAATCACCGAGATTGACATAAGTTGCCCGTATTAAAAAAAGTTATAGTTGTTCACGTGCTACACATAGTCATTGTTCTTCATAAATGCACCGGTCACAGACTGCGAAGAGAAAAAAGTTTCCAGTCGACAACATGTCAATTAATTGTGGGCTTCCAACCGAGTTGGTGAGAAAAAAAAAGCATTATTAAAATCTAATAACGTATTGTAGAATTATCGGACGGTGGTTGTAATAATGGGAAAGGTAGGACGCGAGCACTGGGAGCGCTGCGGGCGCGCGGCGTGCGCTCGGTCGCAACGCTCCGGGTGGCGCACGCGACTTGTACATAAAGCGCGGCGCTTACAATAATATCAGCAGACAACGATCATAAATACCGGCCGGCAAAAATCCGGAGTGCGACGATCGTAAAAATCCGAGTCGTAAACGAGGCAGTCGGAGGGCCGTCGTCGTCGGATGAGTACACACACACACACAGATGAGACACGCACACGTACAGGCATATACAGAAATACACGGTCGCGCGTAAATCGTGTGTTTATAAAATACATATTTATGTATTATGATATACTGCACATGCGGGCGAGGTAGTTTTTCCCTTCCTGTGCACATTTAACGCTCGTCGAGGAGAACGACGGACAATTAAAACAGTTTTTTTTTTCCATTTCTACTTCTTCTCCTCCGGAGAAACAGTTGCGTGCGCGCGCCATCGTTTGGAATGCCGTTTCTCGGTGTGTACCACACACACACACGCTCCTCGGTCAGTCGTATACACTCGTATGCACGCGCGCGCCACGCAGCCAACACACTCGCACTACGATGTATACATATACTCGTATATGTACATACAAAAACACGCGCGAGCTCGCGATCGTAAGTTACATCAGGTGCGCGTGTGTGTATTTATGATTCACGAAATATGTTAATAAGCGATGTGATGTCTAATTGAAAAAGTTAATAATAATGGTTTTTTTTTTCGGTAATGTTTCCCCGCCGAATAGTCTCCATGGCGGTGGTCTCGTCGTCGTCGTCGTCGTCGTACTCTTATCGATTATCGACGCGTCGACCCAAAGTATCTCTCTCTCTCTCTCTCTCTCTCTCTCTCACTACCTCCATCTCCTATTTTTTCTTTTACCGTCCTCAGTATACGTAACGTACCGACCAAGTAGTACATCTTATCGTACGTACAGGTACGTGCGTATAAGTGTACGTACACGACGTAGGCAATGTCAATCAATCAACGACGTTTCGGGGGCGTCCGGCCTGAGCTAGGACTAAAATTGTTATTTTGAATAATGAAGTTTCTCGCGCGAGCCGTGGCAATATGGACCCACCGCCACTACAGCAGTATACCACGCGCGCGATATTAACCCTTCGGCGGCAGACGAGGAATATTGGCCGCGCGCGCAAAGCGCAACATGTGCTCCGGCGGCGGTTGATTGATGACCGCTGACGACGACGCGACGCCGCCACCGCACTGTTGCGCCGCTGCCTCGTTTTCGCAACACACACACACACACACACGCATACAACCGCGCGCGCGAGCGGATATTCTACACATATACATCCCCTTAACAAACATTTGCTGCTTTTTCGACTTAGTTTTTCTTCCCGCGACCTATTGCTACCCCGTATTTTTCAACGAAGCTGATGGATTTCCAGCGCCACTTTCCGCATCGTCGAATGCGTCTCACCAGTCAACATAATGCTCTCGGGAGAACGTATATGGACGAGAAGTTATCGGATGTTTTCAAGCTTTACTGTAACACATACACAAATTGACAACTCGTACCTATATGACTGGATTGGATTTCCGTCGAAATGTGATGTAGTACGTCCATAAAACAAATGACATTATGAATATTATAAAAAATCGTTTAAACAATTGTGTCGCGTTTATAAACACACGTTATCACATGCTAAATACGCTTCGTGTTGTTGTCTCTCTTAATCCAAGATCTTCTGGATAATTGGATTATTTTTATTTCAATAAATGGATCACACCACGACTGGTATTGTTAACTTGAATAATGGTATCGTTTTTAGATACATCGTTGATCAACTCTAGGCGTTTGCGTTAACTAAGATGACTTAGTAATACAATAAGTAATAAACATAAAAATCCTGTGTATCGTACATAAAATAATAGATAGACTTCTGTGCTGGGTCATTCAATTTACTATAAATGTGTTCAATAAAATTTGCGTACGTGGGGAAAGGTCAAACTATAAAACATATCTGAAGAACGTTAAACAACTGGTTTTAAACGCGGTACATAAAGATACACGTACTCGTACATATAACTAAAGTAAAAAGATCAACAATAACAGCTCGTTAGTTTAAAACTTCAAGCCCGTCCTAATACTGTAATATTTTTTTCGGATTATGACACTACAAGTTCCTCTTTTCGAAAGTCTGTAACAATGGGTGTAACTTTAGACAACTGTTGAATCAATTTATTGCTTGGAATACAGGGTATAATTCAAAATAATACGTTCTTTGTTTCAAAATTTTCGTAAATATATCACAACAGATTTACGATTGGGCAATATATTCGAAAATATATATAATAATAACACAACCGGTAGACACGTACGGTTTTAAGTGTACCGATTCGTGTACCCACGCGGCCAGAGAATAAAATACCTAGCTCAGAAATTGTGAGATACTGCACATGGGTACAATGTACACAATTTACTCGATATTTCTCGAACCACTAAAAAAAAAATTAACTGATAAAATATCGAATCCCACACCCAGCTGGATGCCTTATATTTATTAATTCTCGGGTTGTTATTTTTTCCCATATTTTTTGGGACGTGTTTGTTTTTTCGTGTGTCCACGATGGTATCAAATTCGTTGGTCATCGCGCGTGCAGCCGCCGCCGTCGCCGCCGCTATCGCCATCGCCGTATGTTCACGCCAACAACCGCGAGAAACCTGTTTCACTGGAGACCCGGTATTGTGATTTATACAAGCACCGTCTTCTGAATAATGACCGGTGAGCCGGTTATGACAAGCTCCGGAAGAAAAAAAATGTGTGCAGTGTCTGTATGTATGTGTATACATAGTACATACTAATATTATATCATATATACAGTATATACGTACGAAATATAAACTATTTTTTTTTCAATATATTTTACTTTTAATAAAAGAGAGGGAAGAAAAAATTATGCAGACGTTAGAATAAATGTGCTTTGGAGGAATTCAATGATATAAAAAAAAAAAATATGTATAATAGATTTTGCGCGCACAGACCGGTTGCCCGCGGAGAAGAGTTCCGGATTAATGATGTGGTTCGTTCACACAACAGAAAAAAAATAACAATTCCTTTCATAAAGAGAAAATATATTAGTTTGTCGAAAATATGCCACAATGGGTTAAAGAAATTCAACAATAATATCTGTAAACGAAATGCATAAGACATGTTCGGGGTGAAAATCCAACTAACAAAACAATTAAACTCCTCTATGCACTAATTCGAATAATTAATACAATAAATTCCCAATAGGTTTATAAAATATTATTAAAAGAAACCAAGTCAATTAAAGTTACAAAGATTATACAATTAAAAGTATTTGTTGTCTATATTATAGTACATATAATACACCTTATTCTAAATAGATAGTGCGTTATAATATAATGATATATAGATATATAGAATATTAAATTATGAAATGTATTTTTGGAAATCAAATTGAAAGTAAAAATCTGTAATTTCATACTAAAACAGTATTGAGTGAAAGGTAGAACTATATGGGAAATTAAATCCTACGTTTATAAGAAAAAAAAAACATTATAATATATAGCATAATTATTATATTTTATACACGCAATAATTACACGGTGAAATGTATAATTTTATACCAACATTGTATATTTTACAAAATGTGATTCACAAGGAGAGTAAAATTAGGAATATTCATATTATATAAATAGAGGTATATTATTTTCTACAGATTTTTACTAATATATTTTATAAAACAAATCCCGATTTTGTCGCAAAACTTGTTTAAATAAAAATAGATAAAAATATAAAATAAAATATAAATCAATAATAAAAATAAAGATGTGTCGTTTTTACATTATGCATAAACTATTGAGTGATTAAAATTAAAACAATACCTATAATATTTAAAATATAAAAGTTTATTTTACGACACATGTTAATAATATCTAATAATCAATGATTCTTGTATATTAGAGAAACACAATAGATCGATTTTAATTAAAAGTTATAAATGAAAACGTTTATATCATTAAATTGATTCCAAATAGTCGGTAAAAAAATGTAATAATTATAGTCAAAAAGATAAATTCACAGCGAATCTGCAACTAGGCTTAACTTTAAAAAAAAATAATTGATTTATTATATACATTTCAAAAATGTTATCAAAAATGTTATGTTAAAACCAATAAATAAGCATTAAGTAGGTAGGAGGTGAAACATAAATATTTAGCTTGTTTTTGTGTAGCTTATGTTATGGATGTATCTACTATAAATCTATTGCATACACATAGCATTTTTCTTAAAAAACTATTATCAACATATGAAAATACACTGTTCTAAGTAATCAACAGATTATTAGATCCTCAATGTCAATAACACAAATGGCAATGATGTCAATAACATGTTAATTTATGGTATATATAACCTCATAAATTATAAAGATAGATTATATTAAAAAAACAATGAAATGTTTTTAACCAATAGACAACAACTAATAAAGTGTTCTTAAAAAAATGAGTTATGTGGTATACATAACGAGTTTACAATATGAGAAATGTAAATCTATACCAACATAGCATTTGAAACAACAATTTAATATTTTTTCTCGTGCTCAGTATTTATATTTTTTTCATTATTTTTAATAAACTGCTATAAAATCACTATTAATAAAATACAACTGTATATTATATCCATCTTATCATATTTTCATTGTCAAACGAGAAAAAAATGCCATAACGCCTACTCATTTTTCTAAATATATTTTGGCACTCTTCTTGATGGGAACACCGGAGGTTGAGAAAGGTGCAGCCAATTTCGTTTTCCTCATTTTTCACTGGGCTCGTTTTACTCCGCCATAGCACAATCTCTAGCCTCCTGTCTACCCTATTTTTTTCATCATCGTCCCCCAGAGTTATCTTGTGAATACAAATGAACCGCATTACCAACGATATTTCTCCTCTGGGAGTATATGAATGGGATGAAGTAAAATATAGAAGTAAAAATAATAGCGACATCACGAAGTCCCTGGTCATTAGTCTCAATCCTATATAGTGGCCAACGGAACGTAAAAACTTTTATTATACATTTTATTGGTAAATCTCATTTGGAAAATTAACTTTAACGTTTACCTCCTAAAATATTAATTTTTTATTATTATAGTTGTTGTTAAATAATGCTGAATATTAGTAAATAATGAAAATTTTTTTTTTCAATATTTTATCAAACCAATCATGTAATTGATTAAATTTTTGAATGATTTTGTAAAAATAATTAATAAAATGGTAAAATTGTAATAATCACAAATTAAATATTTAATTTAATTTAGTTAAAATTGTTTTAAGTTTTGTAATCAATTAATCAAAATTATCTTAAAAATTTAACGAAGTAATAGGATTATAATAAAAAGTAAAATAATCCAATTATTTTAAATTATAAGTATATCTAAGTACAACATAATACGTACTATAATAAGTATAGCATAGAGTCGATAATTTAATTAATATATTATGAACATTAACATACGTATTTATTTAACTGAAAAGTAATATATTAAATTTAGTGAATGTTTTTATACATTCGTATAGATAGTAAGAAAAAACTTATAAATTATAAAAAAACATAAACACTTTAAAGATAATATTCATCTTTTAAGTATTATATTTTTTTATTTTTTTTTTTTTGTCAACATAAAACCACGGTTTATTATGTAAATATGTATAGACAATTTTTTACTTAATAAAGCAAAATATCAAACTAAAAATGTACATTATGATATACATAAAAATATTATTTTCAATATTGATTTACTCTTTGGAAATCATGTGCGTGCTGTAACTTCAAAACTGGTCTGATATAACCCTCTCTATATAGCCAATGGGTATTAGGCAGCAGCTGTATAGGTGAAATTATTATATATATATATAGCAGTGTTTTTATTATTTCATTTTTTTTTTCTTTTTTTGTTCTTTCTAGAGAAACGAAAAATTCAACTCTACTTTAAAATCAAACACAATATAATATTATAATGTATAATATAATATAATATAGCATAAAAAGTCGAGCGGTACACGTTTAGGAAATGTTTAAACGTGCGCGTAGGGAATTGTGTGCACGTTACACGGCAGTGCACCAGAGGAATGTTTTCAGAAAAAAAACACCGTGTACGCCATAATCTGATGAAAACCATCGCACAAATACATATATACATGTATACATAACGTAATTAAGCAATTAAATGCTTGTAAACGTAACATTATTAATTGTTATTACACATACGTTATTAAATTAATAATTTTAGAATATATATTAAAGAAAAACAAGTGAACAAATATTAATCGACAAGTCACAATAAAAGTCTATATACTCGATTTGTGTTAAATTCATAAGCTTTGTCAACTTGACAAGAGCAAAAATTATTTTAGAAAAATAAAAATTGTTCAAACCCGCATTATATAGATGCCTATATAAAAAAATGTTTAAATAATAAATGTTATTAATATTGCAATATTACACTACCTGGTTAACGTACAACGTTAAAATGTTCGTGACAATCGACTTACCTGAAATACAAAAACAATACTTTTATAAATAAAATCTAAACATAAAATGTGTACAACAGTAATCGTGAGACAGTCGTTAAAACATAAAAGGAATGTGACATATTTATAACTCTAATCTTTTTATTGTAATCGTGTTTATTTTTCTCTAAATTCCAGACGAAAGCGTTTTATTTTGTCATCAGGTTTGCTGATGACAGAAGAACTCAACAGACAGCTCTCCCATTATATCCCAAATCATGTGACGACGAACATACCAAAATGTTTTTTTGTTACTGTATACATATACGAATAAACGAGGCGAGTACGTTTGTATAGTTTAGGATATGATGGACCATTTTATGAGAATATTAAAGAGAAAGAATTAAAGTAAGACACAATAGACACTTAGTTCCCATATTACATATTACGTTTTAGATATTAAGTAGTTAAACATAAATAGAAATTTGAGAAAATTACAATAAATACTAATGAAAATTAATAAAACAAAAAAAAGATGAGGTAGGTACCAAATCATAATAAAAAAAAATGTAATTAATAAATAATGCTTTTTTATACATTGCATTAATATGTATCAGTACAATATATAAAAGGTATTATTAATATCTAAAAATATATTAAGGTAAATAATTTTATTATACACAGGAAAATGTTAATAAATGTACATGGCTGTTAGAATATTTTAAATTTTCAAATATACAGGATATTGAAGCTCGTTACTGATTAAATCTTTCCTAGTATTTTTATTTGAAATTTAACATTAAGACTTTGAAGTAAAATTTATATGAAAAAAATATTTGCGCATTTTGATCTTACATGAAAGTTTCGCCTAAGTATATTTTATAAATTAATTATAAATAAATAAAGTGAAATATTAATAACATTTTCAAAAGAATAAATAATAACACAAAATAAGTAATGAGATTGAGCAGAGTACGCTATCCTAGTTTAATACCATTAAACATTTCAAACAATCTGAGCCTTTTGTACATAGCTCTTGACACAACAGCTGTCTTCTAATAATATTACTATGGATATTTAACGCAGAATGTCATGCACATAAACCTCATCTGGACCGAAACAATAGACAACAAATATCTTACGCACATGGAAATGCGTCGCCATTGTTATACACAGTATCTCGTAATACCGTAATATGATAATAATATACTACACAGGATTTTCAAATAGTTAATTTAGTTTGAGAAATAATTCTCTCTTTCCTAAATACGATAAAAAAAAATTTATAAAGCAAATGAAAACAATAAACAAATAGTAGGTATCCAACACGCGTATCGGACAATGTTTATGTGTAAAAACTTTTTTTTTGTTTTTTAGTACAGAAAAATTGACATCTACTTTCGAGCTCGAAGACTAAAAACCGTATACTACAAGTTATTTTTAATTTCCCAAATGAAAAACATTCTCTTTTGATAATTTTAGGAAAATTCTTCAGCAATAACACAGGATCAATTTATAAATTTCACGCTAATGGAAGGAGAGGGTGAGGAGAGACGATTAGGTTAAAGGACAAAACGCAATAGAACCTATCACATGCTGGCGAATCTTCTTTTCCCTATTTTCTTCTACTAGACCAGGTCATACTTTCACATACACTCACGCATGCATGTATGTACTCATATATACATATATATACACAAATACATACAAACATACAATGTTTTCGAAGTGTGCGAAACGGTACACGATTTATTGCTGGGGCCCAAAGACTTGTGCACAGTTAGGACACGCGATGTCAATTTATTGCTCTTTATTCAAATGACGCGCAGCCGCTACCAGAGGTGGTTAACTGTAAAGTGGGGATGGTAGAGATGCGTTTTCTACCTCTCTCTCTCTTTCTCTCTCTCAGACTTACTATTTTATTTTTTATTTTTTTACTTTATTTTATCTCTCTCCTCGGGAAAAAATCCCCCAGCAATGGTGTTGTGTTCTAACCGCAATTTATCACAACCAAAAAGCTTCTTATCAGGGGTAAAGAAGAGTTTACACAATAATTTATCGTGCGACGTTTCTCTCGCGGCTGGTTCCTCCACCGACGAGGAATGTGGACCGGAGTGAAGTCTCTCGCGCATTTGTGTCGCTTTTGTTCGCGGGGGTGCACGCGTACACACATGCGCACTGACTCACACACACACACACACACACACACACACACACACATTTACGCACGCACACGCACAATATGCACAAAAGGCGACAATGGACATTTATACGGCGCGAGGGGACACAGCTGTTTATTCTACAGCCAGCGCCGCCACATACATCATTGAGGAGCTGCGTGCATGCAGTAGTAGCGGGAACGGGCATTAGGTGTCGCCGGTAATAAGAACGGACTAAATACCCGTCATTATCCCACCCCGGAGGTGTGTGTGCGTGAATATATATATATATATATATACACACATAAAATACCAAATGTGATGCTTTTTGTGTGCGTATATTATACATACGTTTCGTGCGGGCGCGTGTGTATATATAATAAAATAAAACATACAATATAATAGCCGGGGGCGCGCGAATTTCACGGCAATACGGTCGCGGAATTCAAATACGAGGATTACAGGGCTCAACGGTGTGGTGACGACCCGGACACCTGGAAAATTACACACAAATATCCGGTAAAGGTACGGCAGGCTGGTGCATTGAGACGCACTCGATTTGTATGCGCGCCAGTGGCCGTCAAAGAACCCGCGGAGCAAATTGCCGAAAATTATACGTCTAGGGCGACTGTATAATATATTTATTGTGCGACGGTGGAGCGTGCATTCGACCGCCATTCATTCGTAACATAGTTCGAAATACATACTGTCGCATTTACAATGCACATGGATACGTGCACACCTAACCAATATATAGGTACACATACGAACAAATGCTCAGAATTTTCATTTATTTCACACTCAGACACGGGAATTTGTATACACTTTTATGATACACACACAAATACCATGCACGACACAGTATGTTTATACGTATATAAGAATGAAATATATTTATCGTATTAATATCATGCTGCATATTATTCCTTTTCACTAAATACAGAGTGTAACATATTATTATTAACGACGATGGCTTCCAAAAATTCCGAAAACGTCAAACAACTTAAAAATACTGTTCTGCAAAAAATACGTTAATGTATGGGACGACATAAATACGATACTTAGTATGTTTTAAGTCGTAATATAACCGGAGGAAAATTTATAAGTATTTTGAAAATAACATGTTAATGGGATTATTAGAAAACACGAAAAAACCAACTTAAAGATAAAACAAAATAACAATACAAAAAAAAAAATAATAATAAAATAAGGAATTATTAAACTTAAATAAATAAATAATGTATGTCCATAATATTATATGATTTGTGAATGCATAAATAAGTATAAAAATCATAAAGTAGATATGCGTAATTAATCATTGAAAAACACTTAGTAATTAAAAATAATAGTGAAAAAAAATATTTAGAACCAAAATATTTATCAGTTCAATACTTATATTACTTATTAAATAGATATAAAGTAGGACGATTTAACTATACAGACACTGAGATTGTATTGGTAACTGATGAATTATATTATAAACTGTCTTCGAATATGTTGTCACATATGATACATATTTTGTAATATTGTATAGCCATTATCAAAAATCCTCATCTATTTTTTTTAAATTAAATTCTCCAGTTTAAAATGTATTTTTACCCCTTTCATATCGAGTCACTGATTTCATAGTGACATCAACTCGAGAAACAAATGGTCTTTCAGACGCATTTTAACGTAAACCTTACACAATTCGAGACACGTACATACACACATATAAATGCATTGATATACATTTATATTATTATTATAATTATATGTATGCATAAAATATATCATATACGTATCATATAAGCATGTATATATAAGCGGGTTCGTCGACCGCCGTCACACAGCCGCAACCATCTAACCTGCAGCTTAAGGAAGGTAATCCTATATTATCTGGTCCCCTACCAATATTCCTCATCATCGGCGATATTATACCAATAGCAATAGAAGCTCGTCGAGGATTTGTATTGCCACCATATGTCCGGTCGGCAGTCACAAAAGTACACACCTGTCCGTTCACACGGGACTCCTTTTGAATTATTCAGCAACGCGGGTTCAAATAAATACCTTCAAACCACCTAAAAAGCCTACATCATGTATTCAATAGAAATTAAATTTTAATGTTTTTATCGTTCCCTAGTGTAACAAAATAACTGTTCTGTTTTAATTTCAAATCATATAGTTTTCAATGTTTTAAATAATAGTAATAATTCGGTAAAAATGGATTATTAACATCATAAAATCTTATGCAAACGTTTAATTTACAAGATTAACTTATGAAGTTCAACAAACCGTTTTTAACATTATTTTATTTTTATTATATCATTTTTTTTTTCTCTATAATTAATATTCTACTTTAAAGTAAGCACCCAGCTATATTTATGAATTCAATGATCATCTAGATAAAAATATTACTAACAGAAGTTTTAACATTCGTAATTTAATTTTTGCTACACATCATCGAACCGTTATTAATTGAACTACGAGTATAAACTAGTGTAATTTAATTTCAACGAAATAACTAGTTTTCGTTTTAAATGAAAACATTTTAATCTTGGAAATTTGCCATGCAGTAATTATTTCTGTCAACGTACATTTACGCCATTAAAAATACAAAATATTATTATAAATTTATGTGGCATATTATTATATAGGTTTAACTAAAACATAGTGCACTTTACGTAACTTTATATACTAATATAAATATATAAACAAATATATACGGATATGATCAAACGGATTCGATATGGGCTTTTTCCGAAGAAACGGATAAATGACATTGGAGTCCTCGGGCTATTGGAATGTTAAGTTCGGACGAGTTGCAAAAATATATAGAATGAAAAAAAGGAAGAAAAATAAAACAACTCGTTATCTACAATCAGTACCTTGGTAACCGGATACCGTGTAATTATTATTACATTCTGTCGCGCGCGTCAAAATAAAAACCCAGATATGAATTGCGGGCGTTTTTGTTTACAGCGCGTTCGAAATACCACCGATTGCCATCGCTGACTCTCTTCTCCCTCACTCACCCCGCAACGTTGAGCTCTCGTGATACGCGTACGTTATATCGATCGTGATCCCAACAGCCCACCACGACGTTAAAAGGTCCCTATTCCAATCGATTAATGGTCGCTGATAAAGCGATCACAATCTAATGGTATATATATACATACATTGGTAAGAAGTAAAAATGTATGCATACTCGTGTGCAATTTTTTATCTTCCTTTTTATATGCTCGTTTTGCTGAGTTAACAGGGTCCGTTGACACCATATTGCAACGGGTTATTTTTTTTTTACTTATTACATTTTTATTAAAATACTTATCCGTTTTTGGGGAAAAGGGACCGTCAACAAAGTTGAAATTCACAAATCATAAAATTACGTAATTTAAACTGGGTACTGGGCATGTTTACGATGAACACAATAGGTAACGACGTCGGTCGCCGGACCCGTAAAAATGTTATGCACGTCAACTCTACCTATGTGTACTTGCTCAATGCCTATGGTACCGTCGCCTAGTGAATTTTTATACACCCAAGATTTGTTACTGCCAAGGGACAGGTGTGCGCATTTGTTGTTAACCAAAATATAAAAGGAGGAAAAAACAGAATTCAGACCAATGTGTCGCATTTGAAAAATACCCTATGGGCTTCTTTGTTGTATCATCAAAATGACGAGGAGGTCTTTTTACACTTTTAACGACTCCCAAAACAAAAACTACCATTACTTTTGATTAAAATATACTTTTGAATAAAATTATTACTTAATTCATGGATGTAGTTCGTGCATTATTTTTATCATTATTTTTTAAAATTTGAAATGCTTTATCACACCTACCACTTATAATCATCAGCAGAGTTATCAATTATTAAAAACTAACACAATATAATATCAATGATATTTTCTCAGCAGGAAGAATATTATTACTGCCATAAATATATTTTTCATAATTCGTTTTCACGCTTTCAAGATATCATTACGGTTCTAAAATGTAAATGAAATTAATTTTAAGGCAGCGTAAACAAAAATTAGTTTTCTACTACCAAATAACTTATAACATATGAAATGTTAGTTATTTATCAGAGTTTATGGAAAAAAATATTCAATAAAAAACAGAATATTAAAGCAAGCACGAGTATGTAAGTATACCGTACAAGATATAAAAATGTAAATATTATTCTACAACAATATGATTGTATAGATAAGATATAAAATAAATAAAAAATAAAAAATTAAAATTAAAATTAAAAAAAACTATAATGGAAACTATAACTTGCTAACTAAATATCGGTCGATTCGTATCGTATCTTAAGGGAAGCAGATAAGTAGTAGGTAGGTCATAAAATTATATTCCCGTAATCGACAGAATAGATATACAAAAACAAGAAAAGCAATTGTGTCCGGCACACGCTGTCAAAAAAGACGCTTATAATAATGTCCCCCAGGGGTAAAGATGCGGATAGCAGCTGTTATCTCTGTTATCGCACTGCTACCCTTAACAAAAAAAAAAAAACGTTACAGATACACATATTTTTTTGTCCACTGATCTGGTGGCAAAAGGGAGAAGTCGACCCTAAACGTGGTGTGTCGAGGATCTATGAAACGCTCATACGCATAAAACATAAAAAACAACGGATGTGCTTTGTAAGACCTCTTTTTAACGGAAAATACGATCCGAATTGAAAATATTACTAATAACGAGTATATTACATATTATTTATATTGTACATAGATACTCATAATATGATAATACGCATGACGACGGATGTTCAGTTGATATATGATATATTCAGAGAGGGAAAGGTTAGCGGATGGATCACCGATGGTTCACATTCGTTTTGTACGTCAGTCTCGGAGTAAACGAGTAATATAAACTGTTTGTTTAGTCTCCATCGATATACAATAATATATATGTATACACTTAATAACAATTATTTTTATATCGTTTACAGGACGTAATAGAATCACTTGCGGACTGGTGCACGTTAAGTAGCCGACAATCGAATCATTTGAGTTGATCGATTTATATATATACATATACATTACACTCGCTATACACTTATATATGGGGTCGTATTGGGTCATATAATACAGAAAAAATCATGACGTCGACAGAACATCCAAAAACCGCGTCGAATTAAGATCCAGCCAACCACCGTAATAAATTAATGGATCAATACCTATAAATGGTTCGGGCTACAATCCACATATGAAGTTTTTATTGAGATGATGGTGTGTATGTATAGTTGTAATATTCAAAGATATATTTTTGACGACTTATTGCGACTCACATAATATATAATCTGGGTTTTATTTGTTACTTCTATGTCGCATATTAACATAAAATCAAAAATGTATTTATTTTTTTTAAAATTATTTAATAGGTCAGAGTTCTTCTGTTCTTCTTATTTATCAACTATGGTTTAAATTTAATAAAAATAAAAAAAAACCTTTATTTTAAAATAAATGTATTTCTTCGGTATCAATTAAAGATAAATACATTCTAATACACCAAAATATTTATAAACCATTACTGACACTTAATACACTTCAGCAAACTACATTTATTCATCAAAATAACGTATAGTGTAACTATTTGACTTTGACCGAAATATGTAATATAGTATCGTAAATTATGACATAACATTTTTTTATCAAATACACCAATGGTTTTATTGCAAACATTTAAAGCGTATAAAAACCAAGATGCAGAAATGTAGTATTGAGAATTTATTTCACTCAAATCGTAATGAAAATGTGGTTTACTTAAAGATCTCAATTGAGAAAAAAATATTCAAGATTTTGTTTGAAAGCCGTACTATTTTATATTTCTTCTAAACTATCATTCGCAGAGTTTTTACCTGTACAATATTATTTTTTAATTTTTTTTAATTTTAAAGGTAGAAATTATGCCCACAGGAGTTCTTTTTAATTCATCGACAAACCCCCCATCGAATTTAGCCCTGCAATATATAACATCCAAAAAAAAACATTGTATAACCAATAAATGCTTTAATTCCAGAATTAAAAACTATTAGATATTAACACGTAGTTTATATAACAATCAATCACTACTGTCTTCGAACATTTTCATTTTAATTTACTGCTAATGACCTTTGGTCCAGATAAACGAAGGTAAACTTCAATAAACAATAATTGCATGATGATTAACTTTATAGCAGAGAATATTGTGGTCATGAATATATATAATATATTATAGATAAATTATAACTCATTTATAAACATAAAAATAAAAACACATTTAAGTGCTGATAACACATAGTTATTACCAAAATTAATTATTTTGCAATATATACATTAAAACCATATTAACACAACTAGATTATTGAAGTATTTTTTACACTGTATAATATACTATATATATTAAAATATACATTATTTTTATAAAACAATAAGAACTCAAAGAGAGTATAGCCATTAACCATAATTCTAAAATAAACAAAATATACAATTATATATATATATATATAAGAAAAATTAGAGTCATTGAACTTTTGAAAGATAATAAACGCAATTTAAACTGTTGGCAATTATGAATTATGATGGATCGTTCATCTTTTGATATCCATGTATCACGTATACCGTTAGGCGTTAATCATTTAATCAAGATATCATTGTACCTAAGATTAATACTAATATGGTATTGAATGAATATACAGTTTATAAATATAAATATGTGTGTGTGTGTGTGTTTGTGTATAATTTAATCATAGGATATATATGTAACATATATTGTATACGTGTGCACATCCGTTTTGTAAGATTAAAATATAGGTTCAACATTTAATATAAAACAACTATAAATATATAAGTATATTATATAGGTAAAATAATCATTGTAAGGAAAATCAAAAAACCATGAGAAAAAATGCATATACCTCTCTTTTATTTTGATTCATTAAGAACTTAATGGAAACGGTCTTTATGCATAAATACTCTTCAAAAAAATGTTATAAAATTAATTAACTACAATTTTCATGCCGATATTTTTACTTTAAAATTTGTAAAACAAAAACTTTAATTATTAACATTTTTGTAAGATTACCAATTTGATTGTGTAAAAATTTAAAAATGAACACGAATTAAAAAAAAAAAAGAAGTAGTGAATTTATTTTCCCACACAACAAGTAAACGTACACTTTTAAACACAACTAAACATCCAAAAGGACCAAGTATTAATGGTTTTTTTTCTTTGATTATTACAAATATCAAAAGCCAGTAGAATTTGGGAATAATATACTCACACGTTTTTATTTAATTTACACGAAGAGAAGTCAGAAACATTGATTTTTCGATTTTTTTTTGCTATTACCACTTTAAAAGAACGAAGTGCATTTTTACCGAGGCTACCGAAATTGATTAGTTTTTCATGCTTAACAAAGTTCTTTGTGAGCAAAAATAAACTTCAAAAGGATTTTTTTTCTTTTTTATAATTTTCGACAATTGTAGTAAAAGTGCTACATACACAAAAAAATGTATAAAGATCGCTTTGAGAAAAGTTTGCATTAATAAAATACAATACAACATAATTGAAAACCAATTTTTGTAAAATATAAATTATAAATATTATATTTTATATATAAATATGATAATTAGAAAAAATTCAAGTTCGTGAACGTTTTTTTTGTCCAGTCTCCCGTTCTTGAAACTCGACCAGATTGTACATAATTTTAAGTACCTAGAAGAGTTAATCTGGCGTAGGAAGCGATTTTTTTCTTTCTTCTTCATCTCTTATTGTAATTTGTCAAAGTCACCGACGATAATGATATTCTTTGCAGCCATGTTACAGCGATGTACGCGAACGAGATAAAGAAAACACCGACCATTACATTATTGTGTATGTCAATATGTACCCAGAAAGAAAAAGTTCCCAACCGGTCTTTGATGTAGGTATTATGCATATTTTTATTTGACACGTTGGTACTAGAAAAAATAACTTATCAGCTATAACATGAGAAAAATCACTTTCTGGCTAAATTTTAATAGATATCTACATAAGTGTATCACTCAATAATATTTTTGAAATTTATATGTTTTTACTGTCTATTAAATAACTAAATTATCTTATTTAATATATTTTAGCTGAATAATAAAAGTCAAGTATTATTGCGTACCTTACTAATAAGGATTATTGATATAAACATTGTTAGACAGTTTTATTATAGTTGTTATTAAAACATTATTATGTTCAATATTTAAATATAATAAATTAATAATTCCATTTATTCTGTAACCAAATTGTATTGGTTTATTAAATAAAAATTTTTAATACCATAATTTTAACAACTAACCATATAATTGATAACAATTAAGAACTACATAAAATAAAAGCTATAATAAAACCACTAGAACGACTTTACTAACTGTTTTCTAAAAATTGTATTAAACTGGCTACTATTATTTTGGTCTGAAAAAAATCCCATATATGCAAATAACACACACATATATATATATAATGTGTCTACATATTTTACATACAAAAATAATGTAATCATGTTGACGGAAGCATGTTTTTTTAACTTACACTATAGAAAATTGAATTTTAGTTCTAACCACGAGGATAATAGAAATTTCCTTTTTTTTAAATATTTGCATTATAAATATAAAACACGACGTAAGACAAAAATAGTTTTTAGTTAGTTGATAGAATAGTTTATTAAGTGTTTATTTTGTTTTAGGAAAATTTGTCTCAAGAAGTTGATTTCTTAAAAACCAAAAATATCGTAGAAAAGAATTATTTTTATATTATAGGTACTACTAAAAATAATGGATAAAAGGAAAGGAACATGTAATATATTATATGGATGAAAAAACACAGCATAAGTTTACATAAAACAAGCCCAAATGTTAACCCAGACAACCACTCCACAAACAGTGACATTTTGCAGATACCCTAAATTCCATAAATTAAATAAACAGAACCCAATTACACATCCCATCGGTCATTTTCACCTCTAACATTTTTCTTTTTGCACAAGTTTCTTCTAATTTGTTTTATTATTATTATCATCAAATCCTTTGAGCAGTAAACGCTTTCTAAATTAAACACCTAAAATTCATCAGTCACCTAAATAAGAATAATTAATTACGGAGACCTCCCTCTCCCCACATTTTTACCTACCACTCATAGGTCTAATGGCAGTGTGTTATACTCGTTGGGGAAACGATATTAAATCGAACGCAGTGCTATGTTTGGTAAGGGTTTGTGCCTACAAGGCGTCATCAACGATGTGGGAGTAGCAAAGACAATTGCGATTTATAACGCTGTTAACTCACTACAGTGGTCCTTTTCCCTGTTTTTACGTACACTGTATATTATACTGTCTTTAGGTTTTTATTGCTTTGGGTAAACGCGGGAGGAAGGATAATCCGGAATACGCAAAAGTCGATTTCCCTTGGCTCTTCAACCTACACAAGACAACGTTAAAGAAACTGAGAAATATATATTTGTGAGTGTATTATGTTTGTGTGTGTGTGTGTGAATGAGAGAGAGGAAAAAAGGATAATCCTTTATAAACGTTCTTTTTTCTTTTTCATTTTTTTTTTAATATTAAACTTTTTGGATAAGTTCACTTTCCATCAAAATTTGAATTATAGGCCAATTGGTTTTTGCATTACTATTTGTAATTTCATATTGTCTAAATTATATTCAATCTATACAAATGTATTTAGCGTAACAGAATTAAACGTTATTCATACGAACACTTTAAGAAGGAATTGTACCGAGGTTGCTGCAGCTATTGCTGTCATAGTTTATATTACAAGAGATCGTGACTGAGGTTTATTGTGCAACCGTAACTATTATTATTGCTAGGCTTTATGAACAGAATATCTATTTAACTTTCTTCTCATTATCATTCACATAGAAGTCTCTCGCTATAGATTGAAATGTAAAGTTGATCCATTCGAAATGTCTTATCATCGTTTTATTACCTACGTCTTACTATACCATGTACCTATACTATATTATCAATTATCTGACTTCGAAACATATTACAAGATCATAAACCATCTAGTATAATTACTATTGAAATATTTAACCAAACAACATACTAGGTGCTTGGATAGTAATACGTATGTTATGAAACACAATAAAATGTATGCTTGTATGCTTTAAATATACAATTACTTATTCGTTATGCATTATAAAAATAACTAGGTACGAAAATAGTCAAATAATTAGTGTCTCTTATGAAAAAATAGCCAATTAGAACTCAAAAAACACCACTAACGAATAATACAAATAATTATAGGTATATAATAGTTAGTAAGTTATATATAAATATTTCTGATTCTAACAAATTATACTACAAAAAAATATTTTCAAATATTTAAACACCTTCAATTGATTAACACTGACATATTATTAATTATATTTTATATTTTATTTAGTAAATATAATGTATAGTGTTTAAGTTATAAATAAAGAAAAATATAAAACCTAATCAACACAAAAGGAGCGTTAGAAAATGTAAATACCTATAATTTAGGTTTCAAATGTTAAAACATATAGAAAACAATTAAGTACAGTTCCCTCTCTAAAATAAAAATATATTCTTTACAAAAAAAGTTATAATTTTTGAATAGTATACATACATTTCATACTAATATCTACGCAACTGAAGGTCATAACTTATAATAACAGAAAAAAATAATTGTTCTATTTTCTTATCAGATATTTTTAAAATAATTTTGCTACACTGCCTACTCTGAAATTATTTATTTATTAGGACTAAAACGTTTTAGATTAATAATGATGAAACTAATCAGTAACTACTTGTACTATAATATCCAAAATCTTAATATTTATCATTGAATAACCTACTTTATAAATAAATATTATAATATAAATAAATAATAATAAATATTATAGTAAATATAAAATAAATATTATAATACATCATAAATTCTAGAGATAAGTTATGAGATTTAAAAAAGCAATATATAATTAAACTTAATCGACTAATTTAATTAATTAAATTATTTAAATATTAGTTCCTTCTAAATACTAATATAATGCTGAAGTCATACCATACATATCACTGCATACATTGTTTCAAAGTTTGTCTTATTCCGAAATTCTATGACACACTCTAAGTTTTTTCACGAACGCTTATGCCGGGGATAATTGTACATTTGGCGCCAAACCAGAATAAAAACACGTATAGTAACACCACATTTATTTAAAAAAATGCGCCAAGTTTAAAACATAAGAAAATCTACGGTTGCGACCGTGCATTTTAAATACCTCAAACTACATTGAATATTGTTGTCGTACCGGTTCAGCGAATAATATGCTTACTCTAATTAATATACAAACGGGGTTTGGTTATTCAAATCAATACCCACGTGCGCTTCAACTGTAGCATTAAAAAGTATTATACCATACTGCATGTTGTAGTTATCAAGAATTTAATGGAACGTATGAGGTTCCATTAGAAAAACAGTTATTTAAAACCCTAGTTAGAACTAATATCATAGCTCACGAGAAAAATTTTAAAAAATTATTTACTATTAGCTAATTAACGATAGGGTAGTATGAATATCAGAAACTATTAAACACATTATTGAGAATATAATGTTTCATAATCATAGGCGTGCGCGGACTTGAACTTCAGTGAGTACCTACAATACTATGTATATTTAATAAACTATCATGCATAAATAATTAAATAAACATAACTTTAATCTATATACATATTTTTAATTTAATATAGTTGTATATTAGTCCCAATGAATATGTTTTCCTCGAATCTCAAATACTTTTCACAGATAGCTTTAAATATTTATAATTTGTACTTTTGTAGTCAAATGTATAGTTGATGTAATATCATAATAACTTTTTGGACACAAAAATTTAGAAAATAAAGTTTTATTTTTTCTATTACGAAAGAAAATTTATTTTTGAACAAATATTTTAGAGTTAACTACATTTAATTTGAGCAACATTAGTTTTAAAATATGAGCCCACATTTTTTAGACTTAAATTATAGAACCCTGTTCACAACATTTCGGGGGGGAGCACCCAACACCCTCTATGCTCATGTCTATGTACATAATTATACTTATTCAACCAAATAATTTACATAATTAGTTATTTTATTAATTAATATTATTTATATATTATTAGTTTAAATAATTAATTAAGTAATAGAGTTTACACTATTGTATCGAAAAATAATGCATATTCATTTAAAATTAGCTTATATGTTTTGCCCGCAATATTATTTTTAGTTTATTCATTTACAATTTATTATATACAATCCTTCGATGGTGATTGTACGGGTAGAATATTGAACTTTGGGACACACAACGACAATGTGTATCTAACACCTAACGCTCGACTTCTACCCTCAAGCAATTGTAACGACCCCCTCCCCACAAAATATTTAAGAAAAAACCAATTGTCCGTTTTACGGTTCACTTAACACGAGGGTGGGTGGACACGATTGCACAGATTGCAGTAGGCGCAATACCTAGCCGGGAACAAATGCATTCAATTTATTTTTCTACTATTAATATATATATTTTTTTTTTTTTTTATATTATCATTTATTTACGTATTATTTTTGTTCCATTGTGCGGTAATAGAATATCTTGACGAACCCATCATATCAGGTTTCCCTCATTGCTTATTATGCGATACGTGAGCGTCTAGCCTTTTTTACATAAAAAACACACGTACACTTACACACGGAGTACGCCATTGTTTTTGAGCGGGTTGACAACGAAAAAGAAAAAGGAAACGTGTACGGAGAATATGGCCGACGGCGAATTGCCTGCCAATTATATTATGTCATGCATGGTAGGGGTGGACAGCAATTTCCCCCGCAGTCGATGATTTACCACCAGACGCTTTCTATTGTGTAATTAGAGGGGAAAAAATAAAATATATATATATATATATGTTTTTTACTGTTCAATATGAGGAATTGTGTTTTATAAAAAAAATACATATATTGTTCACTAGTTGCGTAGTCTGTTGTGAGGGGGGAGGGGGTAATGGGCTATAATCCTCCCCTCGAAATGTCTCTCTTGTTTTGTAAAATATACAAAAATTATAAGACATATGTATAATGTTATATCATGTCGTCATTAAACAATTTTCACAGTTTCAATAAACTAAATAATAACATATTTTATATTTAAACTTATATTTAACCGACTAATTAAAACAAAACAGTTGGTAATGTAAAAGAGAATTAAGATTGAAAAACCCCCCAATATATTTTTCTGGCCACACCTTTCTTTTTCACATATTTCTTTACAGTTATATAATTAGAGATGGATATAGAAATAATATATAATTTATATAAATATACGTATAAACACTTACATTTTATAAATTAAAACGTTCGGCATATCCCCGATATAATGACTAATATATGATCCACCTGTTAGAAGGCATACATATATATTGTAAATACATAATTATATAATAACATTGGTTTGTATCAACTCGATGGTTGGTTATAACGTGGGTCGTATATACGAGCCATATGCGTCGATATATATCATGGCAATTAGTTTGTGATGTTCGACCAATTATACTATGAATTATTGTGGTCGGTTTCTTAAATATTTTCATTATATATAGCTATAATGTCTACATAGAGACAAACATTTCTACCCCTCCGGGCTGTCTCATCCCTATTTTCACATTTTACGCATCATAATAAGATATATAAACGCCGGGACGGATACAACAAAGTCCATCAATATTTAATAGACCATAATTTTCTTAAAAATTAGTATTTTATTATTCTGTTCTTTTTTTTTATTATTCGTGTCTATGAAAACTGTGACACACTAGAAATAAACTAAACAGCTAAAACATTCATGGCAATCGTGTAAATAAATCAAGATGAAGTCTCCACTACTTAATTTACGAACTTGTAGTAACATTAGCGACATATTTTTGTTCGTTAATAAATCACACACACACACGAAGATATAAAATATCTGCTATTTGTAGCAAATTCGCATGAATTAATCACTAGAAATTTGTATTGCCCTTTGAAATTTATTATTTATAAGTTATTAATTAATGATAATCATGTTAAATCTAAAACCCTTCGACGTTTTTCAGGTAGTTATAAAATATAATGTCATGAATGATTATGCTACCATTAATCATTTATAACTATGAAGTTCTTATCAAGTTTTGAAATATTACACAACTTTATATTATCAACTAATAAAATAACAATTTTTACTTGAACTACAAAATCTTCAAACACCATAATTTAATGCTCTAAAATTTAATTACCTATGTAAATAAAAGTGTTTTCGATGAAAACGAATTAATATTAATTTATATTCTAAGTAAATGTTAATAAGCTTCGATGCTATCTACCACCTATTAAATATTCAATACTTACAAAATTACTTGTACAATCATATTCTATAGGATTGCACAAAAGATTATATGAGATCTTATGTGAGTATAAATCTAAATATAATTTCAAAAATATAGTTTTAACTCAATATTGAATAAGTTTTTAACACTTGCGATAATATTTTTTTTTTAATTAGCCGATATAATACACCATACAAAACAAGTTCTACATTATGTTTAAGGAAATTATTTTTTTACAAAAAAGATTCTAAAAAATAATTCACTAGCTAAAACCAAATTAAGTTCTTTATATATAGTTGAAAAATTCTGTAATCTTAACTTATTTTCGATTTAGTTCAATAATTATGATACGTTCATTAAATTTCTTTTCAATCCAACAATTGCTATTAAATTGGAATTAAAGAGTATAGTTGATAAACCGGTTTTTGTTGACAATATAAACATATTATAAATTAAATTATTCATTAATAATTTTACTTCATAATGTTATAAGTACCTATATACTTACATACAGGTATATCAACAGATATACAAAGAAAATAGTACTAGTATTTACAAATTAAGATAAAACAAAATATTATACAAGTTTTAGTTTAGTAAATTACTCGGTTAGTTAAGCATGTTAAGAATTTATTAAATATATTATTATATCAATTAAAACTTAGAAAAAACCTTATGTCATCCATTTAACTAATGAAACGAAAAAGTAATTTTGGAAAGAAGAAACAGAGTTTAATCTATTCGGTCAATGTTTGTGAGTGAAAATGCATGGGTGACCGAATGGATAAAAGGAGAAATATTTGAACCTTAGAGAATAGTTTTTTTACATTATTCAGCAATAATATATTAAATAGAGTTTACATCTGTATCAACTGTATAATTTATTAAGTGAGGTCCTTCCAACAGTAGTGTGAAATCCTGCCTGCGTGCTACTTTTCCATCCATAATAACTGAGCGCGTAAACCAAAATTCCTAACTGTACTTGTGTACTTATAGTATTTACATAGCTCAATTATATATATAATTATGCATATTGGCTATGGCACACCCAACATATATACATACACAGTAGTATACAAATTCAACTTGTACATTTATTTTTTGGTACAAAAATATAAAGAAAAAATAAGAAAAAAAATAGTTCAAATGCAACTAACTGATAACCCCTAGCATGACATCGGTGGCTTGTATTTCCGTCTTTTCACCGGATCATCCTCGGACCATTAATAAATGGAAAAAATACACACAGACGACCATTAATCTTCAAACGAGCGATATGTTTGTGTACGTGTAAAGTCGTACAAAAACCATCCTCCCACCACGTTTGGTATTTGGTGTATAGTGTGTTAAAAAAATAATAATAATAAAATATATATTATATTCCTACACTACGGATCGATTGTACAACCTCAACAATAATTATTTATTAACGATCTAACGTCACCACCGGTTTCAATAAGCAAAATTTGGTTGGTGATAATCAGTCTACGAAAATATTCGCGATATTTTCTACCCATGTTATCATTTTTATATGTGCTACATATAATAAGATCGCATTCAGTCATTCAGTCATTTATTAAAATACAATAATAATACGTTCATAAATTTTATGAAGAAACGAAAAAGTATTGTTAGAGTGTTTGCTTTTCTCACACCACCTTCGAGTTGTCACTGAAACCCATATATCCTTCTCTCGATCCTTTTTTTGTCCAATTCAATATAACTGTACATAAACCCTAGGGGACAAACGGCAATGGTTCAAAGAATTTCCGTATGACGTTTTTTAATCCCCTATCGATCTCAGAGCAACAGTCCTTAAATAAATCATGTCAAATGACGTGAACAAGACAATATAATAGTACAGTAGTAAACATTACACATATAAATATAATTTGTTATGAACGAATAAGATCTTTCAATAATGGCAATTGTGCAATTCAAAGACAATATTAATCTTATAATAGTATTATTTTAAAACAAGCAAGTATAATGCTCACTAAATGTATTTAATCAAATTTATTACGTACATACTTGTACTAAGATTTTAAATGATCAAACCAAAAGTCCATCAAAACACGCGATGGAACCAGAAAAATTACTTTTTATGCGTGTTTTTTAAACATTTATCAAAAAAATTAGCTAATTTCGGTTATTTTTACTATTCATGGCACAACTTTGAAATCGAATTAAAGATAATATTAGAGACTCGGAGACATACTCCAAAACGGAACGTCGACAAGACATCTGTTCCACACTTAACATTATTCGTGTCCATTGGACCGTCTACATAGTATAGTTCACCCAGAGAAAAATCGGAAAAATAAAATAATTACGCACAGGATATACACCCGGGGTGCAGGTGCCTGGCCTACAGACCTGATGAACCACGACCGTGCATGTGACAGATCCTTATGTAAGCGACGAGCGGCAGTGATAGAACAATGCGTCAACGACGAACATATTTTTGTGACCGAAAACTCGTAATTTGTACACCATTGTTATCCACGTCGGATGATGATGAGGAAGTTTTTTTTTATAAACCAAAACTCTCTCTCACAGCCGACAATGTTACAATATACGCCCATGCGTGTCATGATCGTCTTTTCAAAAAGAGGCTTTACCCCTAACCTTTTATTTTTCGGCATTCCTTGACAACGGATATGTACGTCTGTGATCAATGAAGACGAACGACATTATAATTGTACAATTCATTCGATATTGGATGCAATACATAAAACGGCCATCTCATGAAGGGGAAATGTGTGTTTATTTTATAGTTGTTTTTTTATAAGAAACACCCGCAACCGCTTTGTTTTCATTTTATTTATACACGATTTTTATGCAAGATTCATGATCATAAAATGTTAATAAACCATCTATCTATGTGTATTTTTTAAATAAGTTATGTATGTCTAAAACAATGAGAAAAAATAGTTTCAAAAGAAAAAAAATGTATATAAATATGTAAAAGTATACGGATTCACAGTAAATGACTGACAATCATAATGTTATTGGAACGGTATTAAAACATGTCAATTTTATACTCGATTTTATATAACATCTAGCGCCAAAGACCAACATTGGCTGAATACGATTTTTTTTAACATCATAAAATAATTTAATTACAGTTAGTTATTAAAGTTAAAATATTAAAACATATTTACTTCTCGGTAATTACAATCACAAGTTAAATTTATTTTTTGTTGTATAACAATTGATATCAACAGATAAATTCAACAATAGCGTGAACATTTTTAAAAATATAATTTAAGATTTAAAATATGATGAATAGAAACTTACACAAATTACTAGTGCTTTACTAAATGTTACTAAAGTTACATAATGGAGTAGAGTAAAAAAATTTATAATTTATATATATTTAATATTGTATAATAAATATTAGCTACAAAAAATTGAAAATCTAATCACTAATTTATAATAATGCCATCAATCCATCCTATATTTAAATAACAGTCATCTAAACGATTAGTATGGTGTATTTTAGAGATATTTAATTTGCTTTAATATTTTTATGAGTACATAGACGGAGATTTCTCACGATTTCAAACGAAAAATTACGACGCAAACAACTTAAAATGATTCATCGACACAAGTACAAAGGATGAAATACCAATTATTTAGCTTTGAGTTTTTTAATATAAAATACTATTCATTATAAATGGTTAGATCATTTTCTTTTTTTTTATAGTAAGGGGCGTTAGATTCTTTTTTTTTCTGCTCCAGGGGTGAAGTGGAAGAGGTAACAGAATTACACGAGAAATGATATTCGATACACGAAAATATGCGGATTCCGCGTTACACGAATGACTTTCGTTTGCTTCTATGCATTATTTCATGGAACAAACTTACAAGGGTGCTGTTTATTGCATTCCACGGCGGCAGCGACGACCGATCGACCCAAGCCCGCGGCGACCAACCAATCGCCGCGTACCTATATATGTACATATGGTATAAACATGAAATATAATTATAACTACAAGAACAAACACCTATTTGTATAATAGATGGTTTACAGTATTTCAAAGAATATATTTGTGAATATATTCTTTTTTATATATATATATATATATATATATATATATATATATATATATATATATATATATATATATATATATAAATTAATATAATTGTGCATATAATGCACAGCGGTGTTGTCTAGTCCTTCGGTTTCTATCAAGAGCCGATATTTTATGTTTCAAGTACACCATATAATTTTGTCGTGCACAGACCATTTTTACCTTTAATATTCTCAATATTTTTTTTATCCTTTTATTATCCATACATCAGTTTATTATATATAAATAAACTTGCCTCCAAAAATTCATAGAAATTTACATCAAGAAATATTATACGTATTACAATTCTAGTTCTACATTATATTGGAAATTTCCTAGTAACGAGTTTTGGGCAGCATCAATATAGGTATCACCGTTGACTTAGAAATAATATACACCAAATATTCTTAAATAAGTTTTTCTCCAATGAATCTACTCAAAATATTTTTCAAAGGCAAATTGTATATCAAGTATAAGGACTTATATATTAAACTCGGGAAAAATTTAAAAAAATAGTATTCAACACACCTGCAAACTACAGCATGTGTATTCTGATAAGTACTATAACTTCAAGAATTTTATACTAAAATTTGCAGTGAACAAATATTTATACATTTTTATAAAATCAATCAGCAAATACTACTTTAAGAAATAATATAAAAATTATAAACACATTCAACGAAATATCTCCAATTTAGTTTATTAATAAATAATGGGTTATTTGAACTTATAAATATCTACTTTCGATCAACATAGAAAATATTTATAACATGAAGATCATAGGTCAGATACCAACTCATAATTTCAGTAGAGTGATAACAATTATTTTTTATTGAACCTAATAATATTATACCTAAAATTTAACGTGTTTTAATTAGAATGATTTGTAAAACTATAAAAATTTCAAGTATTTTTATTAAGTACCTAATGAAATTTACATTTTTTTTCAATTATTAGCGTGTATAATTATTACATTAACATAAAATCGACACCTGTCCAAGAACACCAATAAACTTATTCACCTGTCTGACATACAATTATCTACCAATGTGTTTTAATTTAGGAAAAAAATTACACATAATATGTGATGTTCCGTTTTTATAATTAATTTTTTTTTAGAATTTTTATATGTCCAACGTTCAAACAAACTGAAATTTAAAATAAAAAAATCGCTTAGAATACTATACAAATCATGTATAGTTTAGATACATATATATAATTATACTTCAAAAGTATGAACTTAAAAATTAGTTATCACAAATGTGAACTATAGTAAAAAGTATGTACAATACCAAAGCAAAACAATTTCCCACAGTAGACGCGAATGCAAGACTACGCAAAAAAATGTCAGGAAAAATTGAATTTTTTCAATTGTACCATCACAAAAATTACGTAAAAACAATTAATTGTTCATCAACCAATATTTAATTCATTGCAGTTCCTTTAGACAAAACAAAAAACTCCAGGAAAAATAGGATTGAAAAGTAATAGTATAATTGTTTACATTTAAATTCATAGGTAAGTTATATACAATCATCTGTTCGACCAGAGTTACTATTGGAAATATGGAATTTTATCACACGCAAAAATATGTAGACATAACGTATGTATATTATGTACAAAGCGAGGTACAAAGTTAAACTGTTTAATAAATGGTTTTTATTACATTTATGACAAAATGTTCTAGTCGGAAGTCAAAAGGTAGATAAAAATCAAAAAAAGATCGTCCACGCCAATGTTATGAGTAGACCCATTCATAATGGATCCCAGCGAGCAATAGACGAGTCGTCGAGTGCACGTCTGGGGGAAATTTCGAAATCGTTGAGAGATGGGGTGGCGGCGAAGGGTCGTGTGCGCTTTCATCTCCACCAACGCCACCGCACTGGGCGAAGGTTCGGCGGCGAAATAAAAGGGAATCGCGATGATCATAAAATACCGTATTCAACGGCAAACGAAAACGCATCAGTACTACACCCGGGCTAGATTATGTGAGCATGAGTGTTTAAGCGAACCGGCAGTTAGCGTAAATTTTTATCGTATTTATTTTGGGCATGTAGTTCGAAAAAATTGAAAATCGCGTGCGTATAGTGTACATTTCGAGAACGGAAAATGAATTGTTATTACAGCGCTCACCTAAACACCATCCATATCTTATCGGTAAAAAGCACTCGGTTGATGACCGGTTCGAAAATACGTTGGGGCAGACTCGATAGCGGAACAGACGTGTCGTAGCAGCGATTGCCGCGACGAACTACGGCAATCTTAAACACGGGTATATTAGCTCGCCTACTAGGGTCGTAACACTCACGAATATTTTAAACGAAACTCACCTCTAAATGTTAGAGCGTTTTATGCGACCAACGGCTGCAACTGCTGCTGCAAGTTGTTTCAAGTAAATCCGACAACAGTAGTAACAATAATAACAACAATCCGAAAGTCCGATGACTTTTCTTGGCTGCGGGAAACCGGTTTGGTTAATAATTTTTATTTTAAGATATTTTTCCCCGCAATTCGGTTTCGCTGGGCCGTGAACAATAAATTATATATAATATATTAATAATACATTTATTTAACGCGCATGCACACTCGTCGTGAATTATTATTATCTGAAACGCACTAAAACCATACACGCGATTCGGAACACTAAAAATCGGATTTTTTCGCGTAAACCCAAATCGATCGGTACACCGAGTGAACGATGATAATGACGGAGGAAGATAATAATAAAATAAAATAAAATGAAATTCACAAACACGGCACGGGACGGAGGCGACGTCGACGGAGCTGGAACGTAACAACACGACGGCGACGACGCACACACGACGACTCACGAAACAGAACTGGCGAGGTGCCGACGATCAGCGGACGGGCTCTGCGGCGACTAACCCGCTAATCGGTCGACGAGTCGCCGCCCAATGGCACGCACTCGTCGCGCATTTACCTCGACTCGGGACGCGTCTATTATAATATTATGTACCTACCACGCGCGCATTTCCCCCTTTGTATTATTATTTTGTTAGATATGTTACCGATGTTTATTTTACGGGAATTTATCATGTTGTTGCATTACGTTTATTGAGATTTTTCAATCGATGTCGACGTTTATTTAGAAACATTGTGTAATACGTACAGCGGCGCCCAAGATATATTCTCTAGACGTAGCAATGTATTATTACACCCACTCACACCCCGAAACACTCAAAATAGAAAAGTTTTTTTCTATGTTTTATTGTTTGTTTACATTATGGGTATGATATAAATAATAGCACTGGAATACTATTAATCATGAATTATACAATATTATTGTTATTAATATTAATAACAATAATAATTAATATGTATCAAGTTTATTATTTTAACTTACATGTTACAGTACTCACCCACTCCTAATTTTCTATGTGTCGCAGCTGCTATTTCTAGCAATAGGGTTGGGCTTCAACGTGTAATTATATTGAGGACGTAAAAATGTAACATTACCAACCTACAGCTTTTTATTCAAAATTTGTATTTCTCATGATTGGTTTGGGATAAAGATAAAGACGACTAAAATAATTTATATGTTTTATCCAAAGTTTTATTGTATATTAATTATCAAATTATAAGAATGTACTTTAATTCAGAACTTTGAAAGAGAAACAAAATTATTTAAATATTCTTATCGAGTTTAAATTTAAAACAGAATAAGAATTACTATTATCAAATTATCGTATTTTATGCTAGAAGTTTTTGAGTGTTAAAGATGTCTATAACTTGAGAATTGTCTCTTTACTCGTAGAGTGAATTTGTTTACAATCGACCGATTACTTGCTCAATCCCATATTATTTATTCGATTTTTTCCATGACTAATGTAATTTGTTTTTTATTCACAAGTGGCAAAACTTTTAAATTAATTAACTGGAAATAGATTTATATATTTATACCTAACCTACTAATAAATCAGACGTAACTACAATTTTGATAGTATCACATTTAAAAAAAAAATCCATCTAATAATTTTGTATATACGTTTTGGCCGTTTTATTGATATTAAGAGTACAAAAATGTCGGTGTCACCAAGATGCGTTAACTATTTTGTATTAACGACCATTAAAATATTATGAAAATGTAGTAGATTTTTGGGGAAAATTACGACCATCATACATTACATATTTTATAAGCCTCAATAAAAAATCATATTGTCCTTTTCTCGGCGGTCCTAAAGATAAAAATAAAATAAATATGTTCTACGTAACCGCAACTGTCGTAAATCATATCACTAAAAGTAAATTAAAAATTAAAGATGTACAACACTGAAAAAAATATATTTAAAAAATATGAACTTTCTTTAAAATCATTATTCTTCATAACTTTTACAGAAAAAAATGTATAGCATCTTACGAATTTACCAAAAACATAAGCTTAGATTTATAAGATTAATAATTTGAAATTCACTGTATTTTTATTCGTATAAATAATGATTTTTTTGCTTCCTCTAGTTAATTTTGAAATGGTCACAATCGTCCTATTTAACTGAAATTCTGATTGTTATGATCCTTCATTTCACTCCTCCCACAACTGTTACCGTTACGTACAGGATATGTACTATGATGTTGGTATAATTTCATTCAACAATCGAGCATTTGGTAATCTCGTAATTGGATCAGTATAATATTAAAAATGCAATAATTATTTTTACTCGTTCTTTCTAAACGTGGTTTTAACATGTGACATTATAATATCGATAAAATATGTAGATGTTATACAACACGTATATAATAGCAACGAAATCAAAAAACTAAATAAAAAATAATAATGAATTAAAATATGACACGTGTGTGGTTCATTTTAATTATATGCTCATACGGAAACATTGTATTATTTAATATTCGTGCACCTTTTTTGAGCACACTACAATTTTATTGTATTGGCGATACGAAATTTGAATAATACTGATTTGTCAGTTCATTGAGACGTACTTATTAATCAGAATTGTTAATTAATTTAACATAATTTTTATATTTGTTCACCGAAAATCGATACAATCAGCAAATGTATTTATTAACAACGAAATGTAAACTAATGTTTTGTCTGTTTGTGGTATCATTCAAATTAGTGCCAAAAATCACGTCACATTACAATATCCACTTGATACATACCACGCAACAACCCAATACGGAATGTTGTCGACCTGTAAAAAATTGTAATATACCCAAACCTTACTAATTTGTTACGAAAAAAGAAAAAGGAATCGAACATATACATATATATGACAGTATTTATTAAGAAAATACGTCACGATGTGTCAAATGCGATTATTGCCTCCGTTCATTAATTCGTTCGTTCAAAAATGTTTTTCATTTTTTGTAATAAATAATCGAAACGACAGGGAAAATCTGTTTTCATGTATTATTGGACAAAATCATAAGGTTAGATTCGATTACAATATAACAGTGAGAATTAAAACTACAATCGATTACACAAAACATTGTTTTCAACTAAGAAATTAAAATCATAGCGTGTAACTAATTCGATTTCGAACAAATGTTAAAACTACTCTCGTGTACATTTGCTTTATTACCAACTATATAGCTTTGTATTACAAAGAACTTTTATCATTAACATTTAATTCTCTCCGAGTATTCAGCGGGCGACTTCTCTACCCGTGTTCCCGTGCTACTTTGTACAACATTATATTATTTCCGCTGATTATACTAAATGTTAAGGATTGCAAAATTCAAACGTAAAAAATATTTCTATACTCTTGTGGTTAAAAATGAAATTATAGGATGGTAAAGCTGCATCTTTCCTAGATCAGATGCATAAGTTTATTTTTATATTTATTTGAAAAACGAAAAACAAATTCATTGTTTGTGTATTATAAAATAAACCTAAGACATTAGGTAATGTAAGCAATATTATAATTTGAACGCCATTAAAATTCATAACGTACGGTGTCTAACTATTTACAATAGCCTAATGACTAGAGACTTTCACACTGTTCAATTAGTGATTTACTTTAAGTACTTATTAATGACGTTTCGTTACATTTATATTTCCACTGTTGGCTTTTATACTGCTCATCATTAGTCGGTTCGGAAGATCAGAATAGTAGGAGGGACAAAAGCCCCGGGTTAACCCACCGATGGGAACTTAAAACCCAGATTGTGCCACGGGACGGGGGGAAGTTTTCGGGATTCCGGAAACGATGCTCTCCGAGGTTGAGGTACCTACTTCGGTAGCAACGCGGTGGCTGCCGGCACAAACGCTAGACAGCGAAAAAATAAACCTCAGGACCCAGTGGAAGGAGATTGCGAAACCCAACACAGTTTTCGTGATCGCTGTTCTAGACGGCTTCCGACTTTGGTTCGGTGCTGGAGGTCCCTACGACGACCCGGGCTCATTGGATTAACCTCATCTGCGATCGTGCGACCACGGCTTTCGAATAATGTCCCGCGCTAATGGAAGGCGCTAGGGCGTGAATCCTCGACCGTGAAAACTGGACCTAGTTTTGGCTTCGAATATTTCTATTAGCTATAACGTTTACTATTTATTCTTGATTTTTCCGTCAAAAACAGAATGAAACTACATTGTTTTACATTCAAATCCCGTAAATATTAAACTTGTGTTTTCGTATGGATTGCTTTGATTGATTTATTTCCCGAACCACTACGCAAAATAAACAATCGTCAAACAATCAGTAAACAATGAATGACAACGATCATACGTGAGTACAATAGGTACAATTTCACACTGCACGCAAAACAACCGGTCAGTCTTGGTACATTTAACTGCCGTAAGAATGATTCACATTTCAATCATCATCCGCTACAACGGAACACAAACCGAATGTCTTTTTTCATTTACAATGTGTCAGCAAGCCCGCGACCAGATTTGTAAAGTGATTTTTTTTTTATGCGTAGACGTCTAATTATGATTCGTGATTACATACAATTTTATTTTTGTAGGTCGTGTCTGCACGTGTATAGCAGTCGTTGCCGATACAGAACTACTGCAGTTTATAATTTGTACGCCAATGTAGACCAATGCGCACGTTATGCATTCGAGACAAACTTCCAATAATTGCATTAAGACTTGATCATCCTGAATATTTTTATCTTCAGACTAAGTCAGTAGCCTATTTACATAAGACATAATAACCTGTGGCGCGTGTGCAGAATGGTAAAATTAAGTTTTCTTGAGTCTCTAACCTCAATGGCCGTAATAAACGATGTATATATTATATTGTGTTCCTACATCAAAATATTCACTTAGAAGCAGTATAAGGCTATCGCTACATGTACATCGAACAGGTGATGAGAAGAAACTAAAAAAATAAAACTTGCTGCGTTAAAAAACGTCAAAAAAGTTAAATGCGCCATACGGATTGCACCGTAACGCAGTTAACACGTGATATAATTTCGAGATAAACTGTGTTGCTGCAGCAGTCTGAGAGAAAAATATTTATGAACGAAAATTAATACTATACCAACTATGGGTACGTCAAAACCATTTAATGTTTAGAGAAATATTCCAGCACAAATTTACTATTACAAGAATATGACTTACAACATTTTAGCATAACGGTTTCTTTTAATGATTCTTAATTTTTGTAGCTTTACGAATAATAATAGGTCAACGCCGATAAAATGTATTTAAAAAAATTAATGTTTCTCGTTTCACCACGACGGGTACGTTAAATAATAATTTTAGTAATACTAATTTTACTGTCCATGCTATGTTTTAATGATTTTAATTAATCAATTAACCGCTCACAGTTTTTTTGGAATATTTAATTTATATGGATTAAAATAATTTTGTTTTTTTAAATAATTTAACTTTCTTAATATAAATCAAATTGTGTAAATAACCACGAAAAAAGTTTTTTTTTTTTGAACATTATAGGATTTGTTTATATTTATATATTTTAAATTCCTTTCTACGATGCACAAAAATGTCTCGGTTCACTTAAATAATTTAAAGTTGTTTTTCTCATTAAAGTTAACGCAAGCTGATGCATAATCTGCCGTCTGTTCTTGTTTAATCGTTACAAACGAAATAAACGTACATACTTGGATACTCTTTATAACACACAGATTATAATAGATGTGTTCTAGAACTTTCCGTATTATTTTGGACAAGTTTAATCATAACCACCAAGTTTTTTTTTCATGTTAAGTGAATAATATTATGCGTAAAAAATATTCTTTCTAACGAAATAATTTGTTATAAACGCTTAATATTTTTTCCATAAATTATTGTTGAATTGTCCGAATTTAATTATTTCATAAAAATTGTTTCAGGTTTAATTTATTGCTATCATTCAAAGCGCTCGAATATTATGATCTTTACCGAGAATCATAATTCATAATGTAAACTTTTTTTTTTTTTTTATTTTACAAATGCACATACACAATCTATACAATTTGCACAATAAGCGTATAAGATAAGAGTTAAAAAAAAACATGGATTGCTTGAAGAAGAAGCCACCCATTAGTGGCACTTACTTACTTGACGTTATAATGTAAAATAATTTTATATTTACGATAATATAATATTGTAACGAACAAGTGTTGCGAGATAACAATATTTTCAATAGTTTGTATAACTGATAGTTTTTATACTTATTTCAAAACTGTGATATAATTAATTATATTAGGGTTACAAAGAGTTGTTTAAAACTCACAACATTGTATTATTAAAGTTTTAGGGTAGCTAGGATTTTAGCAAAGGGATACTTTTTGACTTCAAAGATCATTTCTTTATGGATACAATTTCTTCATTATTTTCTCTTGTTTATTATGAAATCGATTTTTTATTAAAAAAAAAAAAAAAAAAAAAAAAAAAAAAATGTAAGTAGTTATTAAATTTAATTAATAACTATATAAAATGTAAGCAAATACAATTTCAATAATTATAAGTAATGAGTTTATATATAACCTAAATAATATACACAATTATCATACATGTATAGGTCACCATTGTGATTTATAATTATTTTATGATCCAATTTAAATGTTAAGTAATTATACATTTTTAATTTACTTTAATTATCACATTTATTGGATTGATCTGTTATATACTATATTATGTATTTTTATGGATGTAAATTTTCAATTAAATCAAAACCCACTTTTGTTAGAAAACTCAATTATTAATTCATAAATGTAATACTCTCAAAGCTGCGACTACGTATTCATGAAACTCCGCGTATGATAACTGTATCATTTTACAGTAATTAACGATTAAATAACATTATAATTTATATAAATATATCTGAACCTATTTATAACATGGTCATGAGTAATTATGGCATATATCAGTTTGCTTGAAAACATGAAACTTCTAAATAATCATTTGTTTAGTTTTTCATTCGCACTATAATTAAAATATTATCGTTTCTGTCAACTGATTAATCTATTTTATGTGAACAAATTTTTTAAATAAACATATTTACCGACATTTAGTTTTTTTTTTAAATATCTTGGTATCTCGCACATTTGATTATGCTTTTATTTTAAGTAGCTTATCGAGTAAATATAACCACACAATGGATTAAAACAGTACATTATGTTAACAAACATAAAATAATGTATACTGCGAGCATAGTACACATTATTATGTTCACAGTGTACGAAGATTTTATCTCGGAGTAACTGAAATTCGTAAACGGATTTACTATGGATAATTCGGCATTATCCGATACGCTGATCAGACTAATTTGGCTTGTAAGTAAATAAAAAAGACCAATTATAATTTCTTTAAATGTTTATTGTATTCTTATTACATCTGAGATGTAGTTTACATTAATTCGTCGACAGCGGTCATTGTAAAAACACGCATTTATGGTTATTAGAAACTCATACACATTCATATATAAAGTCTTTTTTTGACCAACACTGCAATAGGCACGAATTTAACGGTGTCAGTTAAAAAAAAAAAAAAAATAGAATTTATACTATTTTCAAGGTATTTTAAGTTCATTGTTCGCGTACACCCTACGTAGCATGTCATTTTTACCATTCGAATAATCTATCAAAACGAACTGATCTCTTCTTGAAAATCCGTACCTCTATCAAATGAAATAGTTTCAAACGTCGCAAACGTATAGAGACTTCCAAACATTCACACGAGAAATCTCGCCGGTCCTATTAGACATGTATACATACCACGAAAGACTTCATCGACGGTCATGCCGATTCATACCGATTCGCGATTTGTTATTGTTCGAACACACCACTAAACGCATAAACAGACGGCAATACGAGACATATTTTCGCTGAAACGATTTTTCATCGGATTAAAAATGCCCGGGACGCGTCCGGAATTATTGGCATTACGCGTCGTTTATCATTAACCGCTTCGTCCTTTACCTACGGAGTTCACGTCACAAAGGGTCGGTCTCGCACGCCGTCCCGCAGCGCAGCTACAATACGTATTACAGACCCTTATTCTAATAGGATATATTTTCGCATACACCGTACCGCGTACGTGCGTTCGTCTTTGTGAATATGCTTTATGTCCAAAGACGACCAAAACCCGCACAAGTCCCGTGTCATAAATGCCCATCTTTCCGTCACCCGCTCGCAGCTCGAGAAATGTCCCCCGCGTGCGAGTGATGACATAACGCGTGAACCTTTTCACCAGGATCTGCCACACACGTGCTGCAGACCGGATACTTTGCGGTCGATCTCCATGACAAAAATACTACGGGAACACCGTGCGAAAGATTTAATACGGAGGACGGTGATTTGTATACGTACTTCTATACATTGCTACACCCTGCGGTGTGCTTACGAATACACAGAAATGAATGCGTCTTCTACGCCGAGGTACGTTTTGTTGGCTCATATTTGAGGGAGTACATAAAAAATTATAGCCAATATTTGAAAAAAAAAAACAATGGTACTTTACAGACGATTACGGGAATGGAAGGACGAACTCTCGACCACGCCCGTACGTAGGACCAGTGACGGATTTATAAGGGAATGTCAAAGGGGTCTGGAACCCAGCTCAGATGTCGAAATGAATAATATTTTATACACATACAAGGTTGCCTGTGTGTGATTCAAGTATACCGGTATAATATTATGTTGGAGTTCGATAATTATTTGATAAAGCGGTCCGCAAACCCGCGGTAACGGTAATTATTGATAATCGATTATGTTGCGATAGTGATTTTATTTCCATATTATGCAATGGTAATAAAATGAAAAAAAAAAAAAAATTATACCCAAGAAATAATTCTCTATTCAACGCCTACCAGGTCTGTATTCTGTCGCGCGTGTACCGTCCAACTAACGTCACTGAATAAATCACGTAATTTACTGCGATTCGGAAACGAACATTTCGAGTGCATATAATTGACCTTCCTGTTCGGGGAGTTTATAAACGCGTTGTTTTAGGGTACAACGGTCCTACTAGATTTATTGACGCGCCAGCACGGAGGTTGTATACGTTTTTCTCCTCGTTTCCTTCTGGCCGTTCTATGCATTTATCCTCACACACACACACATAAAATATATTTGCACACGCCAACTCACCCGCGTTTCCCTGTTTCTCCTTTAAACGTTATACATCCATATAATACTGCTGCTGCTCTCTAAATCCCAACAAAGCGTATATACGCCGCCGTTTTAGCAAAAACGTTATTACATAATATTACGTGCGTATAAAATGATTGTTGAAACAGTGCACTTGGATTTCGAGTTTAAAATAATATTTCAAATTTATTTTTGTTTGCGTACAGAATCGTGCGATACACGTGTATTATGGCCGTGGGGCGTTTTTCAGATTTAACGTAAACACTGCGGGTTATGACAGTAAACTATATAATATCTATACTAATAGCAAATATTTAATTTGAATAACTACAGCACGTTGTTATGATTGTTGATGTTGTTGTTGTTGTTGTTTTTGTTCACATTAACGCGGTGACAAAAACAAGACAGTACGGACAGATATAGGAATAAGTTAATTAAAAATAGTAAAACAATGAAACATAAGTATACTCTTGAAACGCACATTGAATTGATTCGCTTGATTCCCTCCTATAATTCAACAAATAAATAAGGTTTGTATTACCATGTGTAATTATTGTCATGTGACAAAACCGGATGTGTTCAATTAATTTTGTGAGTTAAAACGCATTATTATAATATGTACGTTATATATTTTTTTCTCCAGTAATTTCATTCTTCACTCAACATAACATCATGATAAAAATTAATTACCAAAATTAAAACTCACCTATACGCTTATTATTATATGTTAAATCTTGTAAAAATAGTATAACTACCTTTTCTGTACGAGTTAAAAAAAAAAAACCATTGTTAGTATCATAAAATGTATGCAATATACATGAATATGTATGGTTTACATTACAGATCACAGATGTAAATGGACGTATGGTGTGCAATACAAAAACTTTTTTTGGAATTAAAAACTCTTTATACATATTTTCTATTACTTGTTCCCACACGCGACTAATGATAGCTTACACAACGCTACACTAAGTTACTTGTAAGTTATAATACGTTTCTGTTTAATCACGAAATGTATAAATTTTATTACATCTAAGAAAAAACTGTTTTATAATTTGAATAAGATAATATTATACAAATTTTAAAATCCATTTTGTTCTATAAATATTTGAATATAAAATATGTTTTTTATTATCAACACGATGGAAATATTTTTTTTGCGCCAAATATTATTATTCAGATATGTTTTCTTAATTTTTGATGTGACATTTAATGACTATAGTTAAGACTCAGACTAATTCTTTCGGAGTTATTTCAACAAATTTCGTATAAAATTATTAGAATATTAATATTTTTTTTTTTGTCCCAATATAGTTTCATAGTTAATACGCAAGAATAATACAACGCAACTTAAGCCAATTGGCGTGAATATGTATATATTGAAAATAAAAATAAATTCTGGTGAGTACCAGACAGAGGTTATGTGTCAACTCCGTGTCTATCAATTTTCGGTACTGAACATTTTAAAACGTTGTACAAACAAATGAAATTATACCAATCCCTTATAATTACATTTAAACAACTCTGAATTATAATTCAAATGTTGACTAAGCATCACCAAGAATTTCAAAAATATTAACCGAATATCTATTATAGTAAAAAATTGTATTGTTCCCATTTGAAAGTTAAAAATGTATAATGCTATAGTATACTCCTTGTAAGAGGTACAACAAACCTTTGTATTAGATAATAGTACAGTCTTTAAGTACATACGTATTTTTGAAAATCAGAATTTGAAGATATGCATAATTTAAACATAAAAAATGGACGAACCATGATCACACTTAAAAAATCACCTTATACGATCATCATAAATTGCTAATTTTTAATTGTATTTATAAAAATTGCATTAGAATTATGTAAATATATATATGACAATATTTAATGTATATCTCGTGAATAACATTTATTTTCGTAGTTAAATTATTAATATGATGTTTAAAAAAATTTGTAAATACACGTTATATATTATAATTTATAATGTTAAAAACGTTATACATAAATAAATGAGTACTGTAGGAAAGTCTTTATGCTTCTATGTCTATATCACAACGAGTTACGACGAGAATTTGTTTTAAATTACTTAAGAACTTCCGACGGGGAAAAAAAGGTACATTTTTCATAATTCTATTAGACATTTCTCCGCCGTGTATGTATTAGTAATGAATAAAATACGACTATGGGGGATTTCCCCCCTAGGGGCTGTGGACTCGGAAAGTTTTGCCCCCTTTCTTTCAGTTCAATTTGCGGCTAGAATTAGTTTTGTTTTGCCGATCTGTCACTAAGTTCTCCTCACGAAGAAAAAACAGCAAAAAAGTATCTAAAAAGAATTCTTTTCGTTTACGCGCGTCGAGAGGTTATTAAGTTTCCCCCTGGCCCTTTGTCAGAATTACCGGCAAACTTTTTTTTAGATTCTGTGTTGGGATTTCAAAATTACGAAACATCGGTATACAGAGAGAAAAACAACAAGATCTTTATACATATATATACAGTATGGTAGAGGTACACGAAAAATGTTCAATTTAATGACAAACGAGAGTCGAAGCAAAGTTCGAGGATTGTCGAAATGGCGAAAGTTTTTTACCCGTACCAGCTCTAAAATATTTAGTTTGGACACGATAAATTCATAAACGAAAAAAAGGCAGTTAGAATAAAAAATGTGTGAAAACACGTACACTACTACATCTATTATGACATTATGTGAACAAAATATTATAGTTTGTTTTTATTTGTTTTTTTAATCCTCTGTAAAATATATCATCTATTTATGCGTTTATTTTAGATTCCGAGAAAAACGAGGAGTTTATAAGTTTTTATTGTGATATGTGTTTTGTTACCGAATCTAGACCAAAATAAGTTGTCCGATCATCACCAAACAAAAATTAAACGATAGGAAAAAGGTAATAGTGGTTTTTGATTTTTATTAATATTTTTCTGAATAATTAAGAAAAACAAAGAAAAAAAATCACTACTAACAATCACATAATGTTTTGTCACATTTTTTTTAGCTCTATGACGTGTAAGCGTAAAAAATGAAATTGCGACAAAACCGGATATTTTGACGAATTTCTATGGTACATTCATCGTTGTTATTTCATCGCGATCCTAATCGTTGTACATAATTTCATCGGTGCCGGTTCATCACTCTAAATCTCTCCAACACTTCATCGTGTAACGCTTTATCGCATACATTTCCACACTTGGCACTTGACACATCAACGCAATATTCATTACCATATAAACATACATCTGTCATTCATATGGTCGAATAAATAAATTAATTCGATTTTATTAAAAAATCTGTAATAATTTATTAGCTTTCTCTAGTTTTATTAAAAAAAAAAAAAAAAAACAGTTCAATTACTAAAATTTAAGTATAAAATTCTAAAAATCACTAATAAAAATAAAAATATGTAAAACATTTTTATTTGGAATTTATTTTATTTACTCTCATTTAAATGTTTTCGGACATCGAAGATGAAGGTCACTCCTTTTAAATAGGTCCAGATATGCTTGTAACTTTATTCTCTTACAATTCTGATTACTCTTTTAGTGGTTTCACGACTCTTGCAGGTTGTGGCGTAATACTCTACACATTTTTAAAATGTCATATATTTCTTTGTTGTAAATAAAACTTCGATAAATCAATTAATCCTTTCCTCTAGTATTTTTAACAAACTTCAACTCCATTATTAATTAAATATTAATAATACCTATAATAAACTAATATACTGATGTAAAATTGTATAATTATGTACTTGCTTAGACTATATTTGAATAATTGTATAATTAACGAAAATTTGACGAAAATGTGAATAGAAACATAACCACGCTCAACAAATAAAATAACGCTGTCACTATAATACATCTGTACCATGATCTGTATATATCATGAATTGTAATCTACCTCTAGGTAATTTTCCATTATACTTTAGATTTGCACTATCATCCGTTATTATTGATAATAATATTATACCCGTGGATTTACACATCGTATTCGATTCTGAAACCTTCTTTTAGAGTGATACTCGTATAGACTATCATAGTTAAGATAGGTACGTTACCTTTATAAATACACAACGATGATTAACCTCATGATACGGTGGAGCACGATGACATTAAACGAGTGATGCACCTAATGATCATTGTGAAATAACCACGACGAAACAGACGCGACAAAATACCGCGCGATCAACAAGCACGTAATAAAACGACAACGATGATCTGTCGCAAAATCAGTTAATATCAGTTAGCTAAATACATTTGCTTGTTTCGAATAAATTTAATGAAATTCTTTCTATTCATAAGCATTTGAAATTTGGATTCGCTTACATTTCAAATGCCTTTTTTTGCGCGAAATGTAGAACCTATTCAATTAAAATACTTGGTTCTTATACTTCATTAACTATCTTAACAATTATAAACTTATTTACCAAACCTCTTACTCAAAATCGTTTTCTTCAAGAGCAATGGTACTTTGGTTTCAAGTTTAAAAGATAAATAAACCCATCCCTGTGTCTCACCTGGCCTGGTAGTCACACCCTTCTAAAATGTATGCATTCGCTCTGCATTTTCCACGAAGAACATAGAAATCCAACTGAAGAATTATAAAGTAAACAAATAAATAGTAATAAAAATTATTGTTTTTTTGACCGATTTAATCTTTTCCGTGGGAAGTAATTACTGACTCGACCTAGAGAAATATAGGCGTTTGCCTTTCAAATCATACACAAATATAAAATAATATAAAATATACGTCAAAAAGTAAATGCACTTAATTTCCACTTCGTTTCTCATTCACATAAACATAACTGTAAAGTAAATACCTCGTTTTACGTGCATATAGGCATTACTATTACAGTGTTTCCTTTTACGTGCACCCTATATCATTATGACGATTTCGAAAGTTTTTGTTGATAATTGCGATTTCTAAGTAGGCAAAAACTATAAACAATATGTATGCATGCTGACGGTTGATTTATTAATACGTGTACGTAAAATGTAATAAAACAGATACCGAGCAATAATTTGAAATTTCAGTAAATACAGGTTGATAAAGTCGAAACCTCCTTAGTCGAATCCGTACCACGCATTGCAGTTCTACGTATCAGTCACTCTCTTGCTAAAATATATATGGAATAATATATCATGTCAATGCGATTTCCTAATACATTCCAGTTTTATATTTTCTTATACATAGGTATACACATTCCGTCGGGATTTGAATTAATGTAATGACAAAGGACAACATGGGAAGCCAAGATCACCGCGCCTTTTCCTGCAAAATCACTAGTATAATGGATAGCGTTCGACAGCGGCTGTCAAAGTTGGATCCATGTGCAGTATAATACAGATGCATAAAATAATAATATAAATTATATATTTACGTATACGCGTGTAGTTATTATTACGTTATTATAGCGATATGACTGCATTACCAATGTTTACAGAAAAATTGTGATACGGATTTCCTTATAAAACATAACAAACATCTACACATTTAATAATTAATTAACAATATATTGTTGTGTTTTTAAATGTTTATTAGAACAGAAGAGTAAACAAAGTTACGTTTACATAAAGTGTAAAATAAAAAAATTGAAAACTATGAAATATTCTTTACTGAATGAGCGACATCAATTTCTTTTTTTTGTTCTTCAATCTTTGCATTTTCTTCCGTCGGTTCATCGAACACGTAATCTATGTCGTCGTGTGGCCAGAACGATGGTTTGTTCTCCAAGTCTAATGTTAACTCGGGTTCTATATAAGCAGCATCTTCATATGTCATTTGACTGAATGGCAACAAGTTGTGAATTTCTTCGATCCTCTTTTCTGCTTTTTCAATTATTTCCTCAGATTCACATTTGAATTGTTCAATGTCTTTCACGATTTCTTTTTCATGACTATCGATAACCGTGGTATACTTGTCTTCGGGATATGGGATTTTAAATTCACCATACAACTTTTCAAAGTTTTCGATCAGACCGGGTTGGGCAACTTTACTTTTGTACAGCGCCCAATCGATTTTCAAAGGCTCCACTGGTAAAGCCAACATTTTGCGAATGTATGCATCGGACTTGGACTTGAAGGCCGCGTAGAACGCTTTGGGTACACGTTCAGAAATCGCAGCCCAGTTTACGATGGACTGAGTAATACGTTTGCCTGCCACCATGTTTTCGGATGAAAATCAAAAGCAAGGCTAGAAATAAAAACGCACGAAAAACGTTTAGACGAGATGAGATAATTAACGCAATGTTACTGTAAATGCATTACATACATATTCGAGATTTAAAATTATTCCTATGACGACGCAAGGCTGTTTCGTGCGTAGGAAAATAAAAAACAAAAATTCTAAAATAAACGTTTATTTTTTAACATTGAATAAAGTTCGGTTTCCATAATCAGAAAATAAATTAAGATTCTCTACAATGCATGTATTCAAAAAATTTTTCCAAGAGAATATTGTACATGTAGCATAATGCCTTATTATACATTATACACGGGAAGGATTGTAAAAAATAATATTCAAACGCATCTGCAAGCTACAGCAAGTTTAGTCTGATCAGTATTATAACTTCAATTATATTATATTAAAATGTTCAGTAATCATATATTTTAATCGTACATGGTTCAATCATAAAATACTACAATAAGAAATATTATAAAAACGATAAAGGATTTATCCGGTTATCCGTTGTTTGGTAGGTACACAGGATTTGTCGCACCGCAATAATGCACTACAATACACTTTCAAATGTCTGAAACTATTGATAAGCAAAATTAAACAAAAATAATACTAACCGCGTTTTCGTATTATTGAATTTCACTTTATCTTATCTTTATTGATTTTACCCGGTGAAAGCATTACAGATATTATTGAAGTTATTTTTTTGTCTATCGTCATCAGTACGGTTATATACATAATTCTAAAAGTTTCGAACACAATTCTGGTTGAACGTTCTTTATAAATAATATATTAAAAATATATACGAAAATGACATGTTACTTGTAAGTAATTATAAGTTCATGATAATAAGAAACGCCTACGAATATGTGATCAAAATAATATATATATATATATATATATATACAGTGGCGGCGGGATGTAGAATTATTTGAAGCAATTGCTTTTAATCTGAAATGGGTGGGTGGGTAACTGAGTCCGGGTGGGTGTAAAATTGTATGATCTCATTATAAATATTAAGACAAATATTATAATTGATATAATAAAATATAATATGATAGCATGCTACCAAGTCACTGTGCCGACCAGCGTGTGTTCTCGACGTTTTCGTAGTTATTTTAGTTCTATTTTATGTAATCAAACAATAATAATTATAATAGGAACTAAGGGGGTGGTGGTCAATATATTAAAAATATACAATATGCTTCAAAGGTTAAAAAAGTTCGCGCCGCCACTGTATATATATATATATATATATATATATATAAAATATGGGAAATGTTTAAAACAGTGTGGAACACCATTTCGGTCAATATTTGGGCACGCTAAACATAAAAAAGACAATTGTTTTATTTTTAATGAACATTATCACGCACAAAATACAGTTAAACATTATTGTGAAATTTCAAAAAATTTGATTAAAAAATTTGCTGAAGCTCCACAAAACTCGCCTAACAAACGCGAGTAATATATTAGAATGAAATTATGAACTGCAACGTGATAGTTTCATTTCCAGTGACTAAACACGCATCTAGGCAAATCGTAAAAAGACTTAGAAAAGAAAAGAACTAGAAACAGTTTCATCAAATTTTATACCCTCCCTTTAGAACTATAAAATATAATTTTAGAACAATCTTTGGTTTTGAAAAATGTAATCGAAAGAGATAATAAATTTATGATATTCACAACAGTTCGAAATTGTACATCCAATCAAATTTTTGGCTCGCTGATGGAACATTCAGGACTCGTTAAGGCATTTTTATACAGATATTGACAATACATTCGCCAATGACACAAGATACTAATAATAATATACCATTGATGCTTATGACCAAGGGCGGACTACGTATCAAGAGACCCGGGGGGGTTAATCAACTGGACCTATAATTAACAAATAAAAAATAATAAATATTTTTAGTTAATAGTGCTCAATTCATCTAAATTCAGATATTCTAATAGTAAATTAATGGTGTATTACCATTATATTTTAATGCTGATGACCAGCCAAACTGAAGAAAATTATAAAACAATGTTAATCAAGTTTAATAATTTTGCGATTGAAAATTATATTAATTTTGAAAGTAAAAAGAAACTTGAAATAATAATGGACTTTTAAAAAGCTACATTATACGCGATCAATGACGTATTTTCATTTGTAATCCATTTTGCTCGTTTTTGTAACGATTTCAACTATTGGTGCTTTTTCATTAAATAAAAAACTTATAAAAAATTACGCAACGTTTACCTATGTCTACACATCTAATTCGTTTAATACGACTTACGAAATACTTATATATCTAGCAAAATAATTAGAAATATCTAATTTAGAAACAAATATTCTATTGTTTATTTTATTGCTATTTAATATTTCAGAATCGTGCAACGTTATTATTGTTCATGGGCGCTTGAACATTTTAAAACATATTATTATATTTTTTAGGTAATAATCAAAGGTTGGAAAATTGTGAAATTTTTATTTAATGACAATGAAAGCGAACAATCACTTTTGGAATACTACGAAAATACATCTATGGTAAACCAGATATGAGATTATGTTGACGTACTAAACCTCAACGAGACCCTCTTCTATTTGTTATTGACATGTAGTCAGTAGCCTCAAGAGTTAATAAAAATTTGCCTAGCACAAAAAATTTTGCTGAACTACAGTGTGAGGTCCACTTAATAAATAGGAACAATTTATCAATAAAAATAACATAATTTTTTGCAAAATAAATTTCGTTCACAAATGTGCTGTATAGCGTGGTTGTAAAACGTAGGGAACAAATGCATGGATGTCGTCATTTAAATTCGGTTAATAAGTTAACCGAATTATTAAAAAATGTTCACAGATTAGTATCTAAACAGCCAGAAGTTTAAAAATTGACAAGACGGTTTCAAAAAATGCAGGATGAAACTGAAAACTGTATAGCACAAATCGTCCAAGGTCGAACAAATAAGAAAATGAAAACATGCAATGAAGAACGCGAACAAAGAATTAAAAATGTAGTTCTCGGACTAACAAAAATCAAACTTCAATATTATTGAGTTTTGACAAGGAATATCACACAATTTAAGTTTTTAGTTAATTTTTATACCTATATTTTACTATTTTTTATATTTTTAAATTTGTTTTTCGTTTATCGATCATTTCGTGCATACCCTTGCAAGGCCACCGATACGCTGGATCGAAATCGACTGCCAGCTGCAGCATCAGTCGAAGTTAGATCCACGACTAGCGGTCACCGCAATGTAATGTAGGTGCATATAATAGTATATATTTATATACGTACGTAGCTATTATTACGTTCACCGGCTATAACAAACACCGCGGGAGCCCGATGTCGAGTGTAGATATATTACTGAATGTTACCGTCACATAATTAATTAACCTGGGGTAGAATTTGCATTTTGAATAATATAGTATTATAGTTTAATTTTAATTTTTGCACAGTAAGTGCTTGGGATTAATTTTATTATAATAAAAAAAAAAAAAAAAAAAAAAAAAGAAAATAGAAAATTAAAAAATTGAACACTTCATTTTTATTTATTCGCACACACAATGGATATCAAATTTAATATGACGGTTTTTATTATATACCATAAGAGAGCACGTAATAATTGCAGAAAAATAAAATAAAAATAATACCTCATTGTTGCTATTGGTTTACCATTCATTTTATGTAAATATATACTATATTATATAGATATAATGAATACGTTATAAAAATAAGCGAATTCACCAACCGGTAATAGGTAAATAAAAATTACAATCGTATTTTACTCGTAATACATATTACGTGTTGTTATTTTATAGTTAACTGAAATCGTGCAGTACTGCAATTATTTAATTGACTCATTTAATACATATAAAACAAATAATACGGAAAGAATTCTTCAGTTATGTCAATACCAATAATAACACAATGTGATTTCACTAGAAGTTATGTATTTTAAAACATTTTCAAAAAACGTTAACTACCTATAAAATATACTTAGAACCGCAAAATATTTCGAAAGTAAACGCTTCGTTTTACCTTTCATCTTTTTTATTTTTTTTTTTTTTTAACATTAAATAATTGATTATTAAATGTATTTTTATTGTTTACAATATACGTGAAATATAATAACATTTATATAACCAATCCGTTCAATCCGTTAAGAAAATATTTATAAATGACAAAATGGATCGAATAGAATACACTTATAATTACGCTTTAAACGCATTGGAATTTAACTTAGCCGGATAATAATAATAATGGTTGTATTAAAAGAGTTGGACAATAAATCCGTCGTTGAGTAATCGTCTCGGTTGACTTGCGCCGGAATTCAGTTTCATGGGAATTGCGTTTTAGTAAGATCACTTGGGTGGGTTTATTAGAAAGCCGATACATTTCGCCTTTTAAAATCTAAAACGGTTGATTTAAAATTCCTTACTCTACCACGACGGTACCAATTGTGTTAGGCGCATCAACAATAATTGGAATCGTTTGTAATTACTTTCACGGACCGTAAAAAGTTAGAAATATAACAGTGCGGTGTTCTATGAAAACGCGTAAAAATCGACAAAATATAATAGTTACACCCGGAATGTACCCCCTCCCCCCATTGTATGTACACGTAGTTCGTTGAATGATGTAAAACGGTGTCGTGTGTGGCGAATAAATTAAATCAAATTACGTAAAAAATGTGCTGTTTGTCGACTGCGACGATAGTCGAGATATCAACTTAGAGCGATACTGTAATTTAAAAACTCAAATGCACGTCCGTTGCACGGAAACGTCTACAATACAGCATAATCATTCTATTTTTGAATAATTTTGTTCTGAAACAGTTTTGGGAGTTTAACGACACAAATGTTCAGCCCAGTTGCCTGAAAACCAGATTAACAAACCGGAGAGGTCCGCGCATCCACTTAACCCGTCCTCGTCGTCGTCGTTGATGCACATTGCTCATTTGCATTTAGTTAATTTTGTTTTTTTTTCCAACTCGACCATTTAAATAATTAACTTGAAAAACACGTTTCCGATGAATAGTACCGAACCTTTTAACGTCGAACACGGTATTGCATTTAACAGGACCTTTAAATTTTACTGCACGTCCAAGATATGTCTACATTGATCGTGTGTTTGTGTATGTGTGTGTGCGTGTGTGTGGAAAAATTACGACCGAAAATAGTATTCGAGAAATGCCATTATTTTGATCATAACACAAACAGACAGGTATTTTGTTTCAATACGAAACGTACATGACTACCGCAATTTATTTACGTATCGTTTGCCAGGCATACCTATTGTATACCTGGCAAACACGTTTATGTGTTCGTCGTGGTTGTATTTTATTAAGTACGATTTGCATCGTACATGTATGTTCTGATATCGAAATTTAAATCGAAAAACTTTATTCGAACGTAATGAGTTGTACGTCAAGGCATAGGTAATTATTTTTTTTAATAAATACGAATATATCATATATAATGCTCCGATAAGCTCTGCAGTCATAATCAAATATTAGATTTCATAATCTGTAATATTGTCGACGCAGAACTTTCCATTTACCTTTTGTTAAAAATAATAATTTTTTTTTGATTAATAACAATGGTTATGTTTTGTTTTCCACCAAAAAATACTAAAAATAACTTTAGTGTTATGAATCAGTATAACGTAAGTGTTGTCTTTTTTTTTTTTTTTTTGTAATTCTTCGTTAGCTCTAATGATTGTGTTGATCCGAGATTAGGTTAGGTCATTGTGGTTGAAATCCTGAAGCATTTTAGAACATACATTCAAATTATATTTAACGCGTGATGTTGACGGCAATACCGCACAGTAGTCTAAAAAGACATTATAACTGGTCAAAATCCAAATTATTGAATTCAACAAAATTATATTTTTCGTGTTTATTTATATTAGGAAATGGCCTATATAAAACAACAAGTAAACTATCTGTAAATACAAATGGCCAGAGACGTTTCATTATCGGTATTAAGTTAATTAAATATCGTCTGAAATGTATTACTACAAGCGTAAAGTGTTATTTTATTTTTGACGGTTATTGTGAACAAACCTTTAAAGTTAAAAGAATTTTTGTTTTCATTTTACATCATAGATAATTCAATTTATTAAGTACTTAAAATTAGATAGTTTTAAAGTGGTTATCTTTAAATCATGAACAATATCAATCAAGTATAAGCAAAATTACTGTAAATCTTGGTTTTATTATAAATAAAAGACTATAACTAAAAATATTACAAGTTATCAGTTCATGGAACAAATAGTAGTTATTTTTATTTGATTTAATTGTTTACGTAATCTTTATTTTAGTTAGATGTAGTCGAAAAAACGATATTTTTAAAATATTACGTAAAAAAGGACCTCTTTAACCAAAAATTGTCGAGTAAATACAAATTATCCGATGAAGCCCAGGAATATAGAAATAAGGATCTTAAGATTCTTAAACATCGCACAAGAAAAAATTCTAGGACCAATAATGATGAAGATCTTCTACATGCGTTGTACGTCTCATCTGGTCCGATCATAGTATCAAGTATACGTAACGTATTGAAAAAAATGTACTTAGGCTCTCTAAAAAAGCTCAGATTCTGATAAATATTAATTAAATATAAAAATATAATTGTATTTGCTTACTATCGTTGTTTGTTTAAATTAAAATCGAATACGTTGTTTAAAAAAAATAAATATATATTTGTTACCCCATAAAGCAAGTATTGGTGTATCAATTGCAATATCAAACATAATGAGATTTGATATTGATTTGGACAAGACAAAATCAATTTCAGGCCATTGTGCGCAGGTCGCGTAACCATAACGCGTGCAATCGGATACGTTTTTAATAATAAAAAATTATTAAGCGAAACGGTACTTTTGAAATCCGCCGTTGGCCGACACCATTGTTCGGAGGTTCCGGCCATTCGAGCAGCCGCTAAAATGCAAATGGATATGGATCCAATTAGATATTCGATCGCCCCGCGTCGTTCACTGCAGCGGTCGGCTATCGGTACCGTGAAAGGTTTTCAATCGTTAAATATTCCGTTTTCACGGTCTTCGTAAACGTGTGAGTGCTTATTATTACCGCCTGGTTTTAATAATACTTCTCGAGGAGTGGCAAGAGGACACGGCGATTTGAAATTTTAATAAGGGTCGCCCCGCATTCGTGCGGCAAAAGAAAAAAGTTACGACTGCGCTAAGAAACTGCATACTTGCTGGTGTAAGGGACTAACGATATGTAGGAAATGACGCCGCACTAGCGCATCCTGTTGGGATGTTATCGAAGTGTTCGTGATTCGTTTATGATAATAATAATTGTTTCGCGAGTATTACATTAAACGCAGTGTGGACGAAAGTTTATTAGCTACTGCAGCGACTGTATTTGGCGACGGTTCCGGGAAAGAAAAACTGGCCAAAGATTATAAATGATAACGGATAGTTCAATCGACCGAAAACATTGGGGAAAAAATAAGCCTCGCCGATCGGGTACAACCAAATCAGCGTAGCTACATGAGTTCATCGTAATCACTGTGTTCGGGTACACGATTTTCATCATCCTAAGTATTGAACTATGAACAATATATCACATAGTTTTCACATAGTGTCGCGGTTCGCAAAATATTGCCAAAGATTTATCAATAACAGACCAGAACGGAACTTTAGAGGACAACGCGTCAGAGAGATAGACGAAGAGTGATTTTGATTTTGGTCCTAAATGGACCGTCGAGCTGAGTAATGAAGAAGAATCACGGTTCACACGTGTCAAACACGGAATCTCGAGTGGATCACCAACGGTACAAATACATTCCGATTACCGCAGCACTGACTGTGCGTCGATCGTCGTTGTACAGGTTGTTTTCGTTCCTACGGGCCAACCAAAGCGTTTCGGGGATTTTTGAAACGAATAAATAAACGAAATCGTTTAGCGGGGTTGTTTTTGTTATCATTACAACGTGTGCGTTGTACACGCGAGTGAAGACCAGACGTAACGATATTGTTGTTTCAGCCGATGGGTGGATTTCGTAGACCGCGGCGAATCGCGTTACCCCTGCTAATTTACTGCTTGCGAATTATTGTTGTTGTACCGATGTTACATTACATGTGCATATTTATATATATTACAAATGTATATTTATTATTATTATTATGATTATAATCGTGTACGCGCGCGTATTAATGCCGACCGTAATAATAATAATAATATTGTTTTACGAGTGGGCGATGTCGTTTTTCAACGAGACAATATTTGACATTAATTATCGCCGACACACAACGTTGCAGTATAATTTCACCCGAAACGCGCCGGTAATTTTTCCCTTTAATATTCGACACGGGCACCCAATAAATTACATATGAGATACCACGCACGTGTTCAATGCATTATCGTGTTATTTATTTTATTTTTTTATCCGCGCGACCCAAATTACCATACTGCGAAACGGTATCGGTCCTGTAATTCGGATCCGACTGCGTTCGTTTGTTAATGCGTGTACGTGATGTGTACGGTGCTGAACGACATCACACGGGCGTACGACGGAATCGCGTAGTAACGCGATAAATAAATATGTGCTCGATACTTATTCCGTTGTCGTATGCTCTGTACGAGTGTAAATCGAATCGCAGTCGCGTACGTACCGAAACCCATTTACGATATGGATCGCCCGCGACACGGATTCTTATTCGTGATTCCGCGGGCGTGCGCACGCAGCGCGGTCGTCTTTCACGTATCGGTTATTATTTATTAATATTTAAACGGTGAAACTCTTCAAGACGTTTGGTGGACTTTGTAATTTTTGTAACGGGAAAAAAAAACACACCGGAGAAATGGTTGTTTTGTGTAATTTCGGCAGCCGTGAAAACGATTTAGATACATTTTCGAAGAAACGTCGACATTTGCACAGGATTCATCTTCTCAAAATGTTATACTAACCTCTTTTTTCCTAATAGTATTTTTCTGATTGAAATATTTGCAAATTTCAAAGTTTCTAAATTCTAATACACTAACAGATCGATTTTAAAATCGCATCGAAATTGTTCATGATTCTTACGATACATAAAGCGTCATGAACACACATTATTCGCGAAAATAATAATAATACATGCCCGTATTATCGGTATCATGATGGTAATTGAAAGTGGACACTTTTCATTTGTTTGTTAACGAATATTAACATGTGCATGTTCATACGGATAATAAGTTGACTCTACTCTTATTACGAGTAACTACAACGGGAAACTCGACTGTTTTATTATTTACGTATTAATGCGCATTGTTAATAAAATTACACGCTTTTATATATATTTTTTTTTTTGTTTATTGTTTTGTTTCAACATGTCCTGTACATTTGACGTTGTTTTCGCCCCGTCAAAGAATAATTAAACGTTCAATATTTAAATTTTTAAGTGTTAATGAAATTCACTTTTAAAACGATTTCGTTAATGTCATACGTTCGAGTTATTGAACTCATTTACATAATATTAAATATCGTTAAATATAACGGCTGTTCACTTCACCGTAGGGTATTGATTTCGATTAAAACTGGATTTCCATAAATATTGCATTAAATTAATTTACTCTTAAAGACCAAACGAATCAAAGCACACAAATACGTAACATAACAACATAAACAACCCACGCCGATTAAAACATAAGCAAATACCGTAGAAAGTTTTGATGTAAACTTGAGCAACCAAACTAATAGCTAATATTTCAAACTATCTGGTTGCTTATATTTTACGATATGCATCAGTCGTATTATATATATATTACATACTACACAATATAAAATGTAAATATAATACATTTGCAGCGAAATGGTGATATCCGAATAAAAACCATCAACAAACGTAATAATTTATTAACAATATGTAATTGTGTTTCTAAATGTTTATTGAAGTTAAAGGACGGAAAATCGAAAACTATGAAATATTCTTTACTGAACGAGCGGTATAAATTTTTTTTTACCTCCTATCGGTTCGTCGAACACGTAATCTACGTCGTCGCATGGCCGGAACGATGGTTTGTTCTCCAAGTCTAATGATGACTCGGGTTCTACACAAGCAACATCTTCACGTGTCATTTTACCGAATGGCAACAGTTTGTGAATTTCTCCGATCCTCTTTTCTGCTGTTTCAATAATTTCCTCGGATTCAAGTTTGAATTGTTCAATGTCTTTTGTACGATTGGTACATGCGCGATCGCGTCCTGTATTGCCGCGTCCACGTGTCATCGGTCGTCGTCAGGACTCTGTTCGGACAAAGAAACGGCCGTGGTAATACACCCCCGGTCGACTAATCGATCCGGATGCTTCGGATACGTTAAACGTTGCGTTCAACGAGTTCGTGGACCACGCGGAGGTCCGCTACGCTTACTGTTATCGGGCGAAGGGCGCGAAGACCACGGGGAAAATTGCGCGGACAAAACGTTATTTTTAAGTACGATAATTTTTTACATGTCTTACATGGCTGGGGGTCATTCGGTTAGTTCACGAGCATGTTACCATGACGTCATGAGCGTTTTACGTAACGTGTGTGCCGTCCACCGGCGAGGACCGGTTACCGGAAATTAGCGATTATACGAACGTTATCAGAATCGCGGTGGCGTGTGATCTGCACAGTAACATTAGGTATAGCCCGTTGTATAATAATTGTGTCGACGATAAAAACAATTCATTATAAATTGTACAATTATAAGTAATACGGGTTAACAGATTGTTCGACGATGTCGGTAAGTGGGACCAAGTTACCACCGCTGCTACACCGTATTGGTTTTTTCGTTCATCAGTTGTGCGCCAGAGTTTCATACGGAGTGATCTCGTGTGTGCGTATTGAAATTTTATACAATGGCTCCGAAACGTAAGCGCGATAATGAATTACAGTTTATGCCAACTGTATTCAGTAGAAACAAGATATCGATGTATCTGCATGTAGTGTAGATACTGTACGGTTATTTGATTTTGATTTTTCCCCAACCCTTTCCCGTACCGGTAAGACATGGTTTCCGTTTTAACCGTTGTCGAATGGCGTCGGAATCACTGGGCACCGCGGAGCGATTAAAAACGCGCTCGCGCTTACACGTAACTCTTCGGTTCCCCGAAAGGCAAAAGAATCGCGTTTACTCGGGCCGATTGTGCAGCACGAACGATATCGTCGTTCTCTTGAAGATGTAAGCACGACGAGCAATTCGAACGGCAACGTTGCGGTTGAAAAATGGAAAAAATTCGCATAAATACGTCGGAATACGCATAAAAATGACCGCGTATCTCGTGTGCCAAGCGCTTCGTTCGCGTAAAACGAGGTACGTGTCCGTGACATGTACCCCGATTGTTTTTCACCGCGCGGATACGTCGGGGGGGGGGGGGGGCGAGGAAACGATTGAACACTTCACCGCGCCCGAAAACGTTTCCCGTGCGCGTGTGACGTTTTTCCGCCATATTTGATATGCGCCCACAGGAAGACGCGAATTACGTACAGTATCAGATCGTATCCGTCGGAGACGATGTCCGCGAGCGACCAGCAGGCGCGAACGGTAATTATTTCGCACCGCACGTCCGCGCGCAACATTGCGGCGTACACGCGCGTTCGGACTCACCCGCGCGTACGAAAGTTTCCGTCGACGATCGGCCCCGGAGGGCGAAATCTACCACTCCGATCCGCCGGCCACGGACGTTACTGCGCAGAACCGTCGTTGTTAAAGGGGTTTCTCGCACGGGCGAAGAGAAGTCACAAACCGACGACGTGCACGCGCGCTCAATTACCGCCCACTGACTTCCGGCTACTTCGTCGGAACCGTGAAAACGTGCGGTTAAAGCCGCAGCCGGTCTGGGACTACTTACAACACACACACACACACACATATATACAGTATATTTACATAACGCGAGAAACGTCAATTTGTACGGTATTTTCCTTTGCAGTCAGAAACCTATACGATACGAGTGGTTACGATGTATTAAGATACGTCTGTTCATATGGAATAGCATTTGGAAAATAAATAAAATAATTATGTACAACTCGAGGGAAAAATTCGGAAGGAAAAAAACGGAACGTTCGAAATGTTTACGCCTGCGCCTACTCAATCACCGTCTTGTAATCGCGTAACAAGTCCATGACAATATATTATTGGCTGACGATGCACATCAATTGTTCGTCAATCGCTGCGTAGGTATACACGAACGTTTCTTTTTTGCGGTTGTTCGTATAAGCTGTACGGGTAAAATGTCTGGTCGACGGAATTGACATATGGTGTGCTCTTGCATAGAGTTTTAATAGACCTATCGATGTCTTTTTCACAAAACGTATTTACGTTCATTAAATTATGATGTGCGAGCGTGTGACGGTTCAAAACAAATTTTTACGATTCGTCAATACTGTACGGGGGGGACGAGTTAAACGGACCGAACTAATTGAAGTCTCGCGTGAGCATTTAAACTGCAACCAACCGACTATTCCATACGTTTCAGCGGTATAGTTCTGTCGGAATAAGCGCTACAGCATTCAGTATGAACGTAAGCAACACCACATGGTGTTGCATCGACCGCCAGAAGATTAACTCGGTGACAAGTGTAGTCGTAGCGCACATTTGCAATATGCAGTGAGTTTGAAAATTTAAATACGTTGATAAGTGCCGTTTTACATGCGAATATAGCATTAAAAATATTTGAGTTACGAGCGTTGTACGTGTCGTTTATTTGCTGTACTATAATATAGTCTCAAAACCCGGTATCACATCTGTAGAATAAAATACATCAATCGTTTTATTTGACACTCTTCATGGGGGTTTTTAGTATATTATAAAGTTATTGATATTTAATTGGATTTAAATAAAAAAAGAAAATCAACGCATCCGACTTACCACATTATAAACCCATCGTAAAAATATCATTAAATTACATTATGTCTCACAGCGTATATGTTCTCATTTGATATTCTTAATAAAATAACAAAACATAAAAGAATATATTTATAATATATATATATATATATATATATATATATATATATATATATATATATTTAGAATATAACTATATGTATAAACTGGTCGTAATTTTCAAAACCAGAATATTTTAACATAACAACTACCTAATATATATATATATATATATATAAATTCTTTACGAGTTAACAACTGTCTACCACCAAGCATTATCCGATCGTATCGTTATAAATCGCAATGAAGTAAAATGTTCAAGTTTATATATTTATACATAAGGCCAAGCCATATGGGTGTATAAATTACAATTTTAATTGGTCGATTTTACTTAACAAAGAAAACGAAAGTGCGAAGCAGGTATATTGTGCAGTTTGACACCTCTGCTACAATTGTATTTAGACTGCTCAGTCAGGTTAGGTTAAGTACATATATATTTACAAGTACTATATCCAGATGTCGTACGTGTACGAAATGTTGTATAACTTAAATAAAATAATTTAAGATCAAGATCGGCTGTATAATGAGATAATTGTCACATGAGATGCGACGCAAAACTGAATTTATCGACCGCATCTTTCAAACATTTCACACCGAACACGATTTAAAGAACGTACACCGTTCGGACGAACGAATGCATTTTTCGTAACAACACGCCACGCCACCGGTGGTAACGCGGGAACACTGAATGCCATATTGTCGACGCTTGTACGTCGGACAAAACGACTGCGTTGCTGATCGCTGCAACGGTGTGGCACCGAAACGCACATCGTAGACATGAATTTTAAACATACGCCGAAGTGGCCCCTAAACAAACGAGTAGGCCGGAGAGGACGTTCCGAATACTCTGCGCGTCTCCAATTTGCGTAAGAGCAGTAACGAGCCCGTTTATTGGAAAACATGTTGCTGTTGGTTTCGTCCGTCGCACCAGTAAGTACTTCAAGTGAACCGCGGCGAAGCACAAGTACTATACGATTCACGATACTCCGCAGCGTGGATATCTCTCTCACCACCTTGACCGCTGCGCACAATACGATAATATACCATCCACCGGTTTGCCATCGCTGTCTGCGCATACATATCTAAGTGTCGCGGATTTCGCGGTGCCCACCAGGTGAACGTTCGGCTGCAACAGTGCAGGAAGCGCTGACCGAGGATTGTACAACCGAAACGGAGCGTTAGCTAACCTGTTAGGATCGTGCAAATCGAGAAATCGATGAAATGCTCGCAACGTCGATATAATTAAAATAAAACCACTCGCCGTTTGAGATCTCTAGAGCTTCGCGGTTTCGTCCGACATGAGCAGCGGTGGATGCGGTCGGTGTGCGACTGCATCGTTTTTTCCCTCTCGCTGCACGCCCACGCTGTTCCTGCGCGTAACAATGATTCTTTTTTCGTGAACGTCATCGGTAGCGCGCGTGTGTGCTCGAAAACGTCGGCCGGGGTTGCGAATCGAAATTCCGCGCGTCTGCTGTAACGAGGAGAGAAAAAAAAAATCGATAAAGTGACGTTCGTGCGCATATACATATGCGTGTGTATACGAAAACCGCTACGAAGCGTGTAGCGCGTTGCCGCGAAATCGACTAGGACGAATGGTGAAAACCCACGGTCGTCAATTTACGGAAGCGAGAAATGCGTTCGTCTCCCCGGATTTCACGAGCACATACGAGGAATGTATCTCGTTCATCTCCTCGTACGTATGGAGGGTGTACGAAAAAAAAAGAAAAAGAAATTAACGAGTGAAAGAAAATATTCTGCTCCGCTCGACGTTTGAAATTGGTTTTGACAAACGCGCTTGCGTTTTGTTTTCATTTTTTCGCCGTCTCCCGCCAAGCAGATTTCCGCGATAACGCAATGCGTTGTCGACGCAAAGCTGGAACGATCTACACAGTGCGCGCGCGCGATCCAGGCCGCGGCGTTGAGTTCGTAATGGAATATTCATTTGGCGTAACCGCAAACACACCGAAACGCGTTGGGACCGTTGATGGTCCGAGTGTTATTTCTACGCGTCACGGTCGCTGCCAGTGCATATTTTAACATAATTGTCGCCTAGTAGATGTTTTTTGTCGCCTAGAAGATGATATCTTTAATTACTGGGCGACAACGATGTTTTGGCAAAAATTCAGATACTTGTAATCATTTTATAATTTCGTTTCTGTAGTCATTTATTACGCTTGATTTTGTAAATCGTTAATCATTTCGTTCGATGAAACATTATTTATATTGATTTTCAGAACATCTTCAATAGAAAACCGATAAAAACCATACGGTATTGTATAGTATCATTACCATTACGAGTTTGTACGATATTATTAGTTTTTTATATTTGTAAAACATTGAATATATATTTATAGCAATTCAGTGTTAAGAACCAGTGTTAGGAAGTATTAAAAACCTAAGAAAATAATAATTTCATACGTAATGGTAAGAACTCGTAATGGTATAAATATATTTAGGTTTTTCATAGTTTGTTGTTGATGATTTTATCGATTTTGATCATAAGCGAATACGTTTTTTTTTTTTGTGGCCATCCACTGAAAATCCATTAAAATATTCACTGGCCACTGCGCCCTCCCGTGCCAGAAAGCAGTAAGCGACGGCGTTCGAAAAACGAGTTCACCGCGTCGGCATTGTCCGTCATTAGAACGCGAACTTTTCGATTCCTCGGCAAATGTACACCGCGAGCGCAACAGAGCGCACAGCAGTAAACGCGGTTAAACGCAAGCGTATTTACGAATATGATAATGAGTATGCGGTTCGACTCGGATAAAGCCGTGTCAAACACGTACCCGATCCCAAAGCCCTAGGAGTACGCGCGCACGTGTTTCGAGTCGTCGAGTGGTTGATCCAAGGAGTTTATCCGGTGAGCGTTATTGGATCCTTCGGGGAAAGTTATTCAAAAACCGTTAATCTGTTGTTTCGCCGTGATAATTTGATGGAAATGACAAGACGGAAAAAGTAATTGTTTCTCTCGAATCGTTGATTACCGCGATTAGACGGTTTAGCGGGGCGCAGCACGTCAGTCCAATATCGAGTCGGTGCCGCGGCGTTGTCGTTCCGTCGCTCGGGTCGAGTCTCGCGGACGCACTTCCTTGCGCGAGAGCCACAACTACGGTCCGTCAGGGAGAAAAACAAAAAGAAAAAAAACGTTTCGACCCCGTCCGCGCAATGTCCGCCGTTATTTTCCCTACGTCGACAGGGGTTTCCGGTCGAGTCAATCATTGGACGCGGAAAGGTAGCCAAGTCGCGTTCGCGCTGGTGCAACTAGAGACACCCGGAAGAGAAGGAGGGCTGTAGTCAAATGTAAAATGAGACCCTTGATTTCAATTTAAATGGCCTTAGAAAATTCCAGGGTCACCGCTTCCTCCCCTCCCAAAAGGCAATTAAAACCATTGCCTCGTTAACGATTTCATAAATTTATAAATATTTCTGTGAAATAACTTTTTTTTTAAATATAAGTTAAAAAACTTCAAATCGGTATCGATATTTCAAGAGCTCTTCGTGAAAAATCATATACAAAATGCTTAACCTAAGCTTAACTACTGTTTATAATTAACGTCATACCCCCACTCATCGGTTACGGATCTTCGAGTTGCGATAACATATTTCTATAAATAAATTTGGACATCTGAAGCACCATTCTTGGCCCCCATCAATTTGTTATTCAGTCGTGGTGAAGATTGTATAATTTTATTACACCAATAACTCGTAGTATAATGCACTCCGTAGGATATTAACAATAACAATAACAGTACAATGAATATTTCGTTTTAAGTTGTACGGAGATAAGTTTACAGCAAAATGGAAGGGAATAAAATCTGTTTTTAGACTCGCCGCACACGTGCGTTGTTTTGACCGCTGCGTCATCGTAATTGCGATACCTGTCACTAAATTCACCGGTACACACACGTTTCCGTCACAAACATAATTCCGGTAACGCGACGTCAACACACCGTAAACGCGGTGTCTCATTATTGATTGATATACACGTGCGCGATTTATCGTAATAATGGTTGCGAACGCACGATTTGAAATTTTTCACATCGAACTTTTTATTTACACCCAGTCAAAAACCGATCGACCCGAGTAGTAATATTTCTCTTCCGAAGACTATCGGCCTGGAAACTTTGATAACTGAATCCTTAACAAGTGGAAATTAGCTCTATTGCGTTTCGATTTCGTCTCGCATCAACCGCGTTCACTTTTAGGTCACCGCCTAGACTCGACGTATTTCGGAACGACGACTGGCTTGAGGATATCGTCCCGAGTGCATTGTACCACGTGACCGTTATTGCCACACGGTACGCGCGCATTGTATACGTGCATTACGTTTGTGTGCAATGCTGGGGTTCGGTAACCGCGTTCTAATTCGCAATATTACATAAAACTCGCAGTAAATTAACGTAATACACTTTAGAAAATCTAACAGTTATCTGTCTACAAGGTTTATTTGCGGGACGGGCAAGGGCGAGAAAGATGAAAGTGATATTGTACACATCATGCGCGCTATTTTATTATACTGTACCTTACACACATATAATACGCCAATGCCAGGTAAGTAGACGTAAAGTGTACGTATACAGAAAGTGTTATATGCGAGTTTGTCTCTTTTCATACGCGAGAGCGAATCCGAAATTCAATTTCGTAACCTCTCTCTCCAAGACTTACCACTAGGTACGGTTGCCTGAAACGTTTCGCTCGATCGACGAAAAGTTATGGAAACCGTTTGTTTTTAAGATTTGTAATTCGAATAGCGAACAGAAAATAATGATAATTTTGATGAACAAAATATTGGTTTTCACGTGATTTAATCGAAAGCATAGAGTACGTGGAATATTGATTAAATTCGAACTTGTGTAAGTCATAGTAGTATACGAATAATAGGTTATATTAAATAATACAATGCAACGCCCAATTACTGCATAGGACGTGGACGAAAGTCAATAATAATGTCGTTCGGTTAATGGATGTTAGAGTGTTTTATCGTTTTTATTAGAATTAAACGTTGACCAATTGAATTCAACGAGAACATGGGGTAGTATTTACATTAGGGATAGGAAAATAATATGCACGTGTGTGTACATAAAATGTTATTAGAAGGGCAATTCAATTATTATCGGTTTGCACGAAAGTGACGCTACACTATATTGGTTTTACGGTAATAACACATTATTCTATCGAGTCAATTTTAATCAACTACTCCGATAAACTTATACTTTATCATTTTATACGACATTTATTGGTCGTTTGGAGCTGTAAATGCCGTTGCGAGTATGTTTAATTTTCGTTTATCAGAAGAGAAAAACAATTAATTAGACTCCCTCGGGTTACGTTTCCCACGGTACGACCCTCGCCCTTTTCCGTATAAACATATAATAAATATTCCGGAGTCGCGGTCTGAATAACATTAGACACAACCCGATGCGCGTGTACACCTACTCGTCGGAAGGATGCTGGGGCACTTATCCCCTTTTCAGAGTGGACGAAAATCCTCGGAATTTTTATCTCTTGTGCGTGTACGTATGTGAAAAAATTCGAGATAGTAATATTTTGCGACTCTCGCAGGCGTGTGTTCTGTAGTGTAACGATTTTATTATGCTAAATGTACGTGTCTCATATAAATAGTGTATTATATGAATAAGTTAAGTGTGCGCTCAGTTATAAGAATACATATATGTATATAAATATATGTGCGCTTACGAGCGTGCACGGCGTAAGGAACGCACACACTAAAATCCTACGCTACAATACGAAAACACTTATTATGCAATATTTTATACGGTCATTGCTACGCAAAGTGTACACGCACACTCGTAACGCAGCACAACTCGAACCGTAAACGCTTTCTTGCGACACCCGAACTCTACGCAGAACTACTACGCGGATAACGCATTCCGCTTGTCGGGAATACTTGGTCATCTTGATCGTGCGCATAATTCTGCAGACAACGTTGCGTTCTTACATCACTGCAACCGTGTACGATATGTCTGTGGATTCATCCTTTGCTCTCGAATCAACCGGTGAAACGTAACGCAAGGATATCGATCATCATTCTGTTTGTTCGAGTGACATCGGCCTATTACGACCGTTTTGCGATGCACGGAGTGCGTACCGCGGATTGCCAGACTAAAAATATGACGGGATAAAGTTTATGCCCCCGTCCGACGTGTTCTTGATTGATCAAAAACCATAATCATTTCATAGGGCTTTACGATGTACAGTAAACTATGTACTACGATTTCATTGTATCATATATATATATATATATATACACGAGTATTTCACCAACGCACGTCAGTTTTCAATCGAGAAAAATATAGTATAACTATAATTTCATTCAGTACGAACCGAGCTTTTAAACCGGCATAGTCGTAATAAATGATTCATCAACTATAAAATCCCGCTCCCTATCGTCTATGTTTCATATAAATCACACGCTGTATCTTTTCGAGTTAGGTTGTAGTTGCTTAATCTTTATCGTAAACTTGTGCCGAAAAGCTTAGATAGGCCTACTTATTTCAAGAGTTCAATAAGTTTCGGTTATCAAATTTCAAGCTTAGTTTTTTATCAACACGAACGTTGAATGTGAAAAAAAAATGGTAACGTAAAATGTGTACCTACCCATTTTCGGTTTTGAGGCCCAAGGCAATAATTGATGATCCTGCCACGTTTCATATTAATGCAAAACTGTAGTTTTCTATAAATTAATAACAAACATATATAGTACGTGTTATTTAAATGTATAATATGTATACAACGCCTGTGAATTATCATGCATATTCGATCTAAGAGCATGGTTAAGGTATAGAATATCGGCGGTCGGCAAACTTTTTGGACCACATTCAAAACTTATAAGGTTTCACGTAGTGAATATCAGTACGAATTCGATGCATAAATATTGAAAACAAATTTACGTAGTGAAATAAAATTAGAAAAAAAATTGAAATTATGTTCCATAAAAGTGTGATCGTTTAGTAACCATTTACGTTGTTCGATATTGTTTATATAAGTTTTTTTTTAATTTCCACATAAGAATGTTTAGTGCTTACTCTTAGGACACGGCGAAGATGGTCATGTATTAAGCGTGACCGAAATGGGTTCTTAATATTTTTATAATTTTTATATAATTTTTTTTTTAAATATTTTTTCGTATATACAAAAAAAGGCTTGTTCGCATACGTAAATAAATCCCGACACATTGAGGTATTTTGCTGTCTGCGTTTCTAAATTTCACTTTATACCTGTATTTCTAATACTCCGATACGACGAAAAAAGTTCAGAATGTAAATGTTTTATATCTGTACTTGCAATTGTTATATACGACGAAGGAAGTTAAGGAAAACAGCTTATGGTTTGAAAGAGTTTTCCAGAATATTCTGTGACGGTCTGAATCTCTTTCCATCCGAAGTTCAAAAGGTATAGTACGTACTTTAATTTGTATTCGACCGGCACGCTATACAGTTGTTGACGTGCGATTATTTCAAATTGCAGTTGATATTTGTAAACATAAAATATTCGATTAACTGCCATCGTTTTGGGTTTTAAAACGGTCCGTATGAAATGCACGCGCGAGCCATAGCGGTTGCCGACCGCTGGTATAAATAATTGTAATATACCTACTTGTAAAAACTTCCCAACACAAAACAAAAACAAAAAAAAAAAAAAAAAAGTTTAAATATCTTTCGCCCGTAATGCTGTACGCACCCTTAAAGCCTACACGTTTTGCTCGCACGCTGTGCCATTTACGACATGCGTACGCGCACATTATCTCATTCCTGTAGTGCTACTGGCCCATGGCTAAACGTGCGCAGGGTAACGCTATCGAATGGCGCAACAACGTATAATGTCAACCACGACGGCGGCGGCGACGTCTTCATTCCGGCAAGTAAGTAAAATACACGCTCGCAGTAGTCGTAATAATGTAATACGTATTTATAATATACGTTACGACCTACCGATGCTTGTGTGCTGTTATCGCCGCGTGTACTGTGAGCGCTAAAAGTATTTCAAATCGTGTGTAAGTGTGTGTGTGTACGTGTGCGTGTGCGTGTGTGTATGTGTGTGTGCGTGTGTGTGTGTGTGTGTGTGTGTGTGTATGTGTGTGTGTGTGTGTGTAGTCAGCGTACGGCCAGTGGATAACCTTCGTCCTTTCACCGTGCGGGACACAAGTACATTATTACACCACGCGCGTGCCTATGATATTATTACACACGTACTACGCACACACGTGTACATCGCTGTTGATAGGAGAAAAATATTATATGTGCGAAAACTCATTTTCCCGATAGGCTAAAATAACACGTTTACAAATCAGCCATCTGATCAGAAAACATTCATCATGCGTTCGTGAAATTAAAATTGCAACCAGGAAAAAAAAAACTAGGTGTACATATTATGTATTATTAAGAAACATACTCGTATTTACGGTTTTAAAAAGAAATTGTCAGATTTTCTTTTTGATTTTCTTTTGTTTTCAAATTTTTCATTCTATTACATAGGATATTTAAAAAAAAAAAAATCCCGAATGTTTCTTGCGCACGTAAATCACTAGAAACTGTTAAATGTAATAAATTGACTAGTTCTAATATTGACAACGGTTTGTAATGTAATCTACAAAACGGTAACGGTACAAATATTGTTATCATTTATAGGATACTATACGTACACGCACGCAATGTCCTGTGGATTATTTATGAATACACTTAATCACAAAGAAGGTATTTCAGAAACGTTCAGAAAGCAGTCCGACGAGTAAGATATTTAAGATTTGTATTCTATATTTTTACAATCACAAACGGTTGATGATCAGAGGAAAGTGTTTACAATTTTAATACATTCGTATTGTTATATATACATTTGTGTGTGTGACTACGGGTCTGTATTTATACATGTTGCACACTTTTTAATTGTCGCTCGGTTGTGGGGCGACGACGTCGCGAAGAATAATAAAATATGAAAATACGGATAAAGTAACGAAACGTAATTGATTTATTGCGCGTCGGCTCGTTTCCGCGTAGGAAGACGAAAGAGGAGGAGAATAAGGTGCTGGTCCCGCACGTGTATTATGGGTATCACAGCATAACGTGGATCAGTAACATGCTCTTCGGAACGATTTATTACGTTCGTACGTTATTATGATGCGCGGTTTTATACTAAATTATTACCTTTTTTTATTTTTTTTATTCTCGGGTACGTACGGCTATTCGTGTATGTTCGGAAAATTATAAAACGCGTAACTGCGTAATATTACGCGGTACGGACGGCGACCGACGTCGAACGGTGTTATAATATTGTTGCGATCGCGCGCGCGGAGATAAAGACAATCGACGCGATGGCGTCCGCTGCGCCGGCACGGATTTTGTCGTCGTACGCGTACAGTCGAGAAAGCGTATTTTTCTCTCGAAACAGAGACAGACAGAGAGAGAGAGAGTGAGGGGGAGAAAATATACCTACTTACTTAACCGACGACGATGTGATGTTATTATAACGAATTCCGAGTGCTTAAATTACGCGACGGCCTCCGAGCTGCTGCACCGCGTTATTTATAACCGTGATATTTATTGTTATAGTAATAAATTAATTACGCTATACGTATAACTCCGTCCCACGTCCACGAAAATTTGTAATATTATTAATGAATACTCGTGGTCCGCGCATGATCGATGACGCATACGATGGCAAACGGATCGAATTGCGTCCCGGGCAGCGAAGCGTTTGTCAGACCCATTGGTCGACGGTTTTGGTGCAAACGCGAACGTCTTCGGATACGTTTCGCGTGGAAATTTAATCTGTTGACTGGAAAACGGCAGTCAAATGTCGAAACGTCTGCGCCACCGCGTGGCCAGATAAACGGAAAACCCGTAATGATAAATGGGATTTTCGGACGTGGATTTATTATGATATTCGTTCGAGTCCGGTGAAACGTTCAAGCGAAATAAACACGATTGTATGCGTAATACACACGCGCGTATTGCCAGCCAAACGTTACGGCATAACGACCTTATTTTGAAAAATCGTTGATTGTATTGCGTTCCGCAGGGCGAAAAACTATAAAATAATATTCTGGAGAGATTTCGTCGTTTCGACCGATATCTGTGATTTCTCATCTCTTGCGTTGCCGAACAATAATTGGATGGGTTACTACGAAATAATTTTTTCCGTAAGCTCTCCTGATCGTTTTCGTTGTACCGACTCCGAGGAAAAATGCGAAATCGATTTAAAACTAAAAATATCACTAAACGCGTTTCGCGAGCGCCCTACGTTGACCGCGAGGTGTTCGCAGCCCCTCAACGGCCGCGGGTAAGCGTCCTGTAAAAAATCGATTCGAACATCATTATTCGGGGTTCGCTTCGCAGGTGGTCGAGATGTTCCGCGGGCGAATCGCATCGACCGGAAGACACCACTGTTTTTTCGTTCGCAATCGCTGTCTTAAAAATAAATATTCGCACAGGCGAACGGCAGGACACATTTATACGCGTCACGTGTCTTTAGAGCAGTCGCGATCGTGCAGCGGTAGCATAATACGCGCGCGGGCGGTATTCCATTTTTGACGGTTTTACCCTTTTCAACACGAACGCACGTCGCACACGCTAGTCCGCCGAGGGTTTGTCGCTATCAAGCTTTGCCGAATAAGATTTCGGCAAAGCAGTCCCGAACACACACTCGCACACCTACACTCGTATATATGTTTATTATAGTACATAGGTCGCAGTCGAATAGCGGTTTATTATCTTATATTGCAGGCCCGCGCACATTTTCGAGAGACCGAAATCGCATTACATTCTATATCTGAGACTTTTAAAAGTCGAGTGCGCGTGTTATATAGCACGTGTAAGCGATTCGACTGTTCAACAAAGTTCACTGTAGGCACGGTAAAACTGCGGTATAACTGTGGATCAATAACAGAAAAAAAAATAAATTAAATTAAATAAATAAAAAATAAATGAAAAAATCTTGCACAGCTCTGCGTAATATAATAACAATGTCAACTTATATTCATTATTTGCTTTGTATTTTCCTAATGTTCGCCGGCTTTTAATTGAAATAAAAATTACAATAAATAATAAATTAACTTCACGTATACAATAATATTGTAAAAATCGTTATTATGCGTCCAACAGTAAATTAAAACCTGGTATATTTTATGTGTATCTATTTCAGTATATTTTCTTTGTGCGGGACTGTATCAATAACCTTTGTATTTATGTGTAGTGTAAATACAGAAAAAAAGAAAAACAAGAAACTCAACCAAGAAATATTGATTGCTTTCCGTTGGCACATTAAAAAATATTTATTAACCTTAAAGTAACTTTCTTAATAACATTTTCAAGCAAAAATATCCCTTTTTTTCATTATTCGTTTAAGTTTACTTCACACCCGCAAGAGTTCGAAAGTTAGAAAGTTAAACGATAAAGTTTAAAGAACCATTTGTCAAAAAATGTTAATTAGCACTCAGACTTCCACCATAGAATGATTTAAATTTTCGCTCGAATATTCTTACTCGATACCTTGACATTATAACTTCACGACATATGCAAATTATTTAGATCGAGTATTTAATAATATCAGTGGAATTATTACCGCTCCTTCGTCATGAGCACTTACACTGTATATGCTTACATTTTTAACGTGTATTCTTTATTCGTAGAACGTAAAATGTACACCTCTATTTTTCTTATCAACATAAACTTTATGATAAATATTAGCCAATAATTAACCATATAATTAGTATAATTTATGTATGTAATTTTATCTTATTAGCGTATACATACACTCATACACATATACGTGTTATATATATAATATTTTAATTACTACATTGGAATATTCAGATTAAATTTTAAAGCAATATACAACACTCTATATATATATTTGTATATGTGTGTGTGTGTGTGTGTGTGTTTAAACTATATAAATGTACTATTTTCAACGATATGACGTATATTATATAGCATGTATATTATACACGAATAAAATAATGTGTGTATAATAGTAAGTCAAAAAAAAAACCTCATCAATTAACTATAGCAGTTTTATAAACGACAAATTATTTTTTAATGCTATTTGATGAATTTGGATTAGTGAATTGGCTGTAATAATTATGTATTCAAAATGTTGGCAAACACGAATGGCCTGGTTAGTAAATTATACACATAAATTAAATTACTAAGAGAAGTAATAAACATTCATAAATATCAAATTATAAATAGCCACCGAAATACTAAGTATTACTTCTCGTTGTAAATTAAGTCTTGACAAAATTAAATGACGCTTAAATGTACGTAAGTAAATTAATTTGTAATTTTTCCTCTAACAAAAAAAGTGGAGACCAATATTCTTAAGTCGCTGTCATTATCTTTTAAATTACTAAAAATGTTTTTTAAATGAACATGATAGCGTAATATTTTAATAAATTTATGCGCAATAAAATACACGATAAGCGCATACTTACAGTTATTTTGTTGAGCCATACAAATACTGTACTTAAGTTTATTTATTCCATTCATTTATGAGAAGGAAAAAAAAAGAAAATCACTAAATGATTTTTAAATAACTTCAATACAGGGTAATATCGGAATATGTATAAAATCAACTCACAAATTAAGTTATTTTATTTTTCATTTATAATTTAGCGGCATTATGTCATTAGACCGTTCGTTTTATTTGGATAAATGAAAAAATTGTACTTACACAACAATATTCAATTTGAGTAATTTGTTTTTGATCCATATGACTATAAATATTTATCGAAATTCCTAACCGATTCTGCAGCATCACATGATTATCATATGATTTATTATTATCAACATTATCGTTAGGGTGAACCCTGATTATCCTATTTACATGATAACGGCATGAAAAAAAAAAACCAATAGTTTTTACTTTTAATATTCAGTTGTTTCGATTATTTAATCAAATATTGTTTTTCGAATGCCGAGTGTTAATTATGCATGTTCCGTCCCGTATACAGAAATCTCATTGTGTACCGCGCCGACATTTATTTAAACTCGATGTGACACAATGTTAGTGGAAATAAAATAATGTATACCTAACCAGTTAATTCATTCTTAGTGAAAAGTGTGCAAATTGCAGGGCCGTTAAATCAATAATTCAGAAGACTTGAGTGAATATAATTCTGAATTTGATGGTGTGTACATATTAAATCGGCAGAAACAATATTTATTTTATTTCCTACGATTTTTTTTTTTTTTTTATTTGTTTGTACGTGACTGAAATAATTTCAGTCTTACGAGTCTTTGCATCGTTCAATTTCCAATAAATGCGACGGAGGAACGTTCCGGGAGGTAAAGTAAATAACACGATTCGCGGGACTAGAGACAGTTTTTCTTTATTTTTGAACTTTTCGATGATCCACGTCAACGTCGACAACGTCCATTATCATTTATTTCTAGGTGATTTATATAAGCGTTCGTTTTATCGGTGAAACTGTCCGCGAAAGGCGTGAACAGAAGCAGTGATGTTCGACAAAATTGCATCCGAACATCCGTCATACCGAAAAAAGACAATCGTTTTATAATTTGTCTCTTACGGTAAACATTATTATTATGTACTTGTTATCATACACGCACGTCAAATAAACAATACATAATGATAACATTTAGCCTTCTACATATCCGTATATATATATATATATATATATATATTTATACGTACATACAACAGTAAAAATGACAATTAGGTACACCGCGAGAATGTTATTATTATTTATGTACGGGGTCAAGCGATCGATTTAATGCATAAGTACACGTAACAAACGAACTCGTAAATATTTTTACTGAAAAAAATAAAAATAAAAAACCCATTTTACAGGTACACGAACTTTTTAATGGTTTTAAAAGTACATTTTTCTCGGTGATTTCAGCTCTATAATCGCTGCGCCCTCTGACTCCGTGCAGTATTATAACACACATGCCTACAAACACGACGCATTAATGATCACAGGAAAACGACATCGTCGTCGGAGAAACAACGCGTGTCGTTAAATTTTCCGTCGGGCGGACAGCCGAACGGCAGTTTTCTCACTGGCGATCATTATACGCATTATTATTATTATTATTATTATTATCATCATTATTATTATCATCATTGAGCGGTTCGTGCGGTCGTTTGGTGGTTTCGAACAAACTCTTGTGTCCGCATTAAGCAAAATTGCAGCCACGGGGCCATGTACAATTCGTCGGCCGACGTTTATTTTTAATTTCATCGTGATGCGTGGTTTTTTACTGAATTCTTATTATATCCCTCCTCCCCCGTCTCTAAACGTGCGGCCGACCGGTGAAGGATTGCTCGGGCGGTCAACGTTTCTGATTGGAAACGTTGTCTAGTCGGTGCATCCTAGAGGTGGGTAATTTTTCGACAATTTATTCCGGACCATCGACGAGAACTGACCGCACTGCCATTGTTGCAGTCCGTCGAAACTGCCGAACGCGAGATCCGTTATCGTAGTGTCAATCGCATTCGAAAACCGAGATTGAAAACCGCCGCTCTGCGTCCGGGCGCGTTTCGGACCGTTCAGATTTCGGCTGAAATCATCGACATCGTCGTACGGTGTAATGTTTGTTACGCGCGCGCGCGACTTAGATCGTGCGCTCCGGACAGAGCTACTGAACGGTTAGCGAAGCCAACACGACCGAGTGACGAGGCCGCATGCATCATATCGTATATTATTTCACTCAGTTCGGCGCTAATATTTCCCAAGCAGTAGCTGATCAATACGTATAAAATACTGAATACGCAGCCGTTCAATTATTTCGGTAAGAACGCGTTGCGCGTACGCTGATGTAGCTGATGTCATTTCAAGTTGGCTTCGACTCTTCGTACAGCAACTGCGGTCGCGATAGCTTTGTCCGTTGCACAGGATCTAAGGCGTACGACTATGTTATTCCGATGTCGTTGCCGTAAGACGCGATAAACATTACGGGATCTCCTGGGACGCGGGCCGCGCGTGTTTCGTTTCCCGATCGGCTTCCATCACGCGACCCGTACGGCCAGTGCGCGCGCGCTCGGACGAGACGAGAATCAATGATCATTGTCTTTAAGGCGGGATGCTACGCGACTCGTCCGATACGTTCGAACGCCGTGGTCGTGTGCAACGGGAACCCGAACGTCGAATGACAAATATTTTTTGCGTTGGCTTAGGAACGATTCCCCCACCGACAATCGGTATTTTCGAATCCACATCAAAGGATAGCGTCCAAACGTTGGGAGCAAGTTACGACTAGCATTTGTTGTACGGCTGCACCGCGTGACACGCGCGATCCCGCGTATCCTGTCTTGAACCGCAATCGTGTGACCACGTGAAGTATTTTGTAGTTTGGTTTTTTCCCCAGAGTTCACTAGTCTTCACTCTTGTTCGCTATAAAACAATATTTTTCGTTTGTTTCTGGTGTTTCACAATCAACATATCGACAAATCGTATGACGTACACGCACATCAGTTACAGGGGCTTGAAAACTGTCGGTTTTAATCGTACACCTATATCCAGTGGTGTGGTGAAGGGGGAAATCGAGAGGCGGCCGTCTCTCAGTTTTTTGGTGGTTAGTAGGTACCATTGGGTTATCTAAATTAGAATTTAGGTAAATAACACATAAAAAGATAGTTTAATATTTGTAGAAACGAATGTCAGTATCCAGTAGCCACTGACTGGATATACTATTATTATACTTGCTTCTGAGAACTTTTGAGTTCGCCACGCTACTGTCTATATCTATAATAACTATTATTATTATTATATACGCGTTTAGCATAGGCGTGTCTACGGGTCGTGCTTCTCGCGCACAAGACCTGCGAAATTTGACTTTAATTGCGTTGTCGATTTGTTCAGAATTATGATACCAACAAAACAGCGTTTTGAACCTTAGTAGGGATTAAGATCATTCGCGTTTATATTCGCATACGCGTTACAACGTGATAATGATTTTTTCAATATCTTTATGATCGCATTTCCTTTGGCTTTTGGTAACCCAAAATCGTATTTCTTTGTTTGCCTTGTACACGAGACCTGCTAAACACGCGTGGACGCGCCTACGATTTACACGTATAAACGTATCGATGTGTGCTGGCTGTTGAGGCATGCGTTCGGAGGAATTTTATTCGCATTTGCCGTTTTCCGATTTCAAAGTATTTCTGTGCGTGTGTGCGTGCGTGTGGGGGTATAGATGCGGGTTTGTCGACCCGACCCGCGGTAGAGTCGTTTGTACCGGACGTTTCGGAATTAGATTTGTCCATTTGTTTTAATTGATCGAAACGCTTTTACACGGATATAATATTATACGCACAACCGTGCGTGGCTTAATCGGTATACAATTTTTTCTTTATTCCCACCAAACGTGTGTACATACAGTAACACATGCAGGCTAACACACACACACACACACTCATACGCACACACACACTCTCATACGCACATGTGGTCGTTTGTACCATTTTACGAATTGCGGTATACGCCTATACAGAGTGATCGAAATGCCTATCGTTCGTATTGTCTCAATCGGCTGCTTACTGACGTCATATTATCAATACTACACAAGACGGGGGAATATTTTTCAAGCGTTCGTTCGCATTTCTGTCCCTTACTCTCTCTCTCTCTCTCTCTATTTCTTATTCGTTTTCTCCAGCTCCTTTTTTTTGTTGCCCATTCTGTACACGTAATCGATTATTTTTTTCGGTATAAATGAATGCGTATATGTTTTTTATCGCTAAAAAAAACTTCAGTAAACTCTTTGAAAATCGAAGGATAATCGAATAAAGATAATTAAATCTGAATTTATATTGGGTTTTGGTACCTACCGCATATAAATTAGTGGAATTATATTATTTTTTTAACAATTATTTACACATTCGTTGTTATATAATACACACACATACACAAACACATACATATACACATATATACACGTGTATATGTATATGAATATACCTATGTGTTTATGATCTCAACAAAGTAGACTTCAATAACTATACAAATTTAATTTATTGTGATTCTAATTTATTCGTATTGAAAAATGACTGGGTTTTACGATGGTATATAAATATATCTTTCGTTTCGGTTTTATGTGTCGATCGCTCGTTTTATGTGTTATCCGAAAAGAGTTAAATTATTGTAGACATTATAGAATAACGATGAAAAAAAAAATTGTGCGGTGAAAGTGTTTGTGGTGAACGACCATCCTGTATACAATAAAGTAAACGATACGCTCCGAAGTGTCCACGGGGGTGGTCCCTGCTGTCAACCCAACCCCGTGGTTTTTATTAATTGTCTACGATTTACCGGACTGACGACTTAATGCATTTAACGTGTCGTCTGGGGGGAGAACACATTTGTGTGTCTGTTTAATAAGTTTTACGACAGCAACGACGTCCGGATTTCTAATGGTTTCGAACAAAAAAAAATAAAATAGAATGAAATAAAATAAACAGAGGCTCGTGTCCTTGGCGCACAAAAGCCAAGACCGTGACGAATTTTTTGAAAAAAAGAAAAAGAAATTTTCGAAAATCGGGTCAGTAGAACTGTTACGAGACCCGCTGGGCCCGCTGAGGTCAAAGCCATAAAACTCGAAAACATTTCTTTTTGTTGTCGTTCGTTCGATACGGTCAGCATATGAGGGTGAAAAGGCTTCGACGAGACGAATCGACGTTGCGCCCTATACTTGGAGAAAGTAAGTTAACCGTATCGACGACGGTGTACATCTCAAAGTATGGCAACGGTCGAGCCTTTTGTGTTTTGGGAATTTTCGAAACACGCACAACAATGTGAACAATAATATGTGCCCGAGCAGTACAGTTATTTGGTAACGTCAATGCACGTGTTGTAATCGTAAACATTTTTAAATCCGCGCACTCTCTCACCTTGGGCGCATCCGAATGACAGATTTATGCGATAATCTCGGAGAGAATTGAAAGAATTAGAAAACGAATTGATGGTAACGGTGTTTGTTCATCGCCAGCAGTGCGACTCGGCGTCATACCGAATACGGATTTACACCGGAATACGGACGTCGCATAACAGTGAACTCTGACCCAATCGAAAACCCTCGTCCCTGCTGCGCCACATAGATAGGTATTACATATCATTATATATTATTGCTATTATTATTATTATATTGTATTGCATTGCCATTGGCTGGTCAGTAATTTAATCCCGAAACGTCCGTGTTATGAATATTTCTCGGTATTGATTTCAATCATTTGTCGCTATACAGGCGGAGGGAGTGCACTGTTCGCGCCGAAATAATTCGAAATTATTATACTAACCACGTACGACGACTCGTACGAGCTTTATACGAGTAGATCAACATCGAAATATCGAATTTTGGGAAAGCCTCTCGATAGACGATAGTCGCTTTTGAACTTTTTGTTTTTATGTTTCGATATCAATTGCATTACGACGCGATGAGTTTCAACACATAGTGGACGGATGTTTGTTCTCCGAGACACTTACCACATATCGCATTTAATGCTATACAATTACGCGACAACAGTTACGCTTTGAATGTTCGCAGAAAAAAAAAAAAAAAACATGTTTTGTATTTTATCGCGGGCTAGATGTGAAGAAAATAGTCGTTAATGTACGTTTTCAAACAAGCTGCACCGCGTAAACCTACCCTAAACGCGGTAAAATGTCTACTCGGATTTAAAAATAATATATTTACGTTGTAGGCTCTTAGCTTGTCGAACGATTAATTTGGATACCATCCCAGATCTGTGTTTACAATTGTGGATCAAGTATTACGTATGAACTACACGTGGTCGGAGTGTGCATATTATGTTTATGCTAACATAACGCGCGATGTGATGTATTGTTGTAAATAAATAAACTGTACAATACATGCACTGACGACGGGAAATTATTTTGAATCGCACTCGAATTTCCAGCAGTCTTGTGAAAAAAAAAATAAATATATATTTCGCATAAAATTACTATAAACAATCGTTTTCGAAATTGGTATTTTCTCAATCCGCGTTTATCGAAGAGCATAAAAATAAATGATCTACGTTCAGAATGCATGCAGTGTGTTCAAATATTTGTTCGGAAACACGTGTAGTGTTACTACACATCGTACAAGTATAAATTGTTCTGTTTTTAATAACAGTACCTATTTGTAGTGAAATTGACGATTTAGCTAGATCTCATTTTGACTTATCGCACCGAAGTACTTGTATGTTGTCACGTTGTATCATTCAGTTTCGTACTATTCAAACGTAAAGGATTCATTGTGCACATTCAATATAGTTACACCACTCGTGAAATATACCGATTCGAACGGTTTAGCCGGATAACTGATTACACGCGCTATGCAACTGACTAATGATGCATTTACACATATTTTCTTGGATTTTTGTGTTATTTCACATTACAAAATATCGGAGTTCGATTTCTCAACTTTTCTGCAGCTAATATATATAAACATACGCAATGCGCCTAGCAACAAAAATGACCATAATATGAATAGTTAAGGTGTTAGTAGTTGTTTGCGTAACCGCAACCGTTTACTTTACTTATATGGAATACTTATGTTTATCCACCAAGTATTTGTACAGGTGGCTTATGGATAATACTATTTTACAGTTTCATTAATTTAATTTATATAACATTAAAATGTTGTTCGAAAGTACTGCGAACCACCTTATGGGCAAACGAAATCAGAAAACGATAACCGTCGGACAAAATGCATTAACGCTGTGCAAATAAATTACCTGAAATGGCCGGTGTGTACGTACACAAGGAAACGAGAGACCGATGTAGACGCCGTTCCCTTATAATTTATTATTATATTCACAAAAAGAAAGGTTAATTATGGGTGTAATTTTAAGTGCCTATTTTATCTGAAATTTACGTGCAAAACTATGAAACAAATAACATTATTAACAACAAAATATACAAGCCACATATAAAAGCATATTAGAGATAAGGTGATGACATTTTCATTTCGAGGTTTAAAAAGATGAGCAGAAAATTTAGTAAATGATTTAAGAACATTCGATTTACACTTGACATACAAATAAATAATGAGTTAAATTTTTTAGATCTTACAATTTCCATAATAGATCAAAATTTAGTATTTACAGGAAACCTACACAAACTGATTTTATAATACCACATCTAATCACCCATATTATAAAAGAGCATAATTTTATAATTAAATATTTTGTAGAATTGAATTTATCTCATTAAATAAACTTAGTTGTCAACACGTAATCATAATTATCTACAATAATAATATAAAATAATGTTTTAAATTTAAGTACTAAACTGTTTTAAATGTTATATTCTACATCAATACATTTTAGATATTAATAAACAATAATAACCAAAGTATTTATATTTATTGATATATGTCTAATAAAACTAATTTTAAATAATCTCTCCTGTTAAAATAAATTATCTGTATGTGAAACGACCTATTTTTTCGATATATTACTTTATTTTTCATGTTTAATCACAATTTTGTATGTTGCTGATGATGAATGATCTAGCACTTGTGTTGTTATGACATGAAGAAAAAAATACGAAGAACAAAAAATAAATGAGATTGGGTTCACCAATATTCAAATTGTGCATATTATATTAAAATATAATATAATTATTTATGTAAAAATTATTATTAAAACAATACCCGTTTGTTTTACACTTAGTGTAATTGAAGCTCTTCAAGTTCAGACTGTCGCAGAAAAAAACCGGACGGCTGTTTATAATCAATAGTAGTCAATGTTCGGGTGTCGACGAGTCGAACATTTTTAATAAAATAATGTTTTAAAACTAAAACTGGAGTCGCTTCTTGAATATTATAGCGCGTAGTAAATAAATGATTAACTTACTCTTTTGACCATTCGTGGACGAAATTATTACTTACAACGTTTGTGGTGAAAACTCGCGATTTAGATTAAAATTGTTTCATTAAGTGTACCATTAATCAGTTTGAATATTTTGTTTGCGTCAGTTATTGTCCAAGGTGTAAACAACCAATTTGTAACTAACTCTTTGTAGAATAGCGGCAAAGAATAACTACGTCTGTTTCTATTAATAATAACTGTTGATTTCATTAGGAAAATGCCGATAAAGTGTAATACGTTTTCAGAAGCCAGTAAAAATGCATGACAATTGGCGGCGTCAACCTCACAGCACAGGTTAAAAAATGCAGACAGTAAAAACTGGTCTTGCTGCCGTTTTAAATGATGAAGAAGAATACGAAGCAATCGCGTTGTAAAATCGGATACTTGAAAGCAGTAATGCAAAATGATTTCCGCGGGGAAAATAATTGAATCAATAAAATCTGCGGTTCGTGCGAAATTATTTTCGGACCAAAACGAATGACCCAATCCGTTCGACAATAATTTACCATACGTCATGCGTTCACGGCACTTGTAATCGAAACGCGTTTGCTTATAAATGCATTATTTACAAGCATTCGTTATCCAGTTTTACGTAGCGAACGCGTTGCCTGTAGACGGTACGTGCAATATAATGTCGGCGCGGTCGCCGGGAATAAATGACGAGGGCGGAAAAAAAAATCCGAAACACTCGAATAAGCGGTCCTCCTATCGAATGCAATAATCGAAACGAGAGGGAAAGATGATGATAGAGAGAGAGAGAGAGAGAGAAAACCACTTCCTCCGGTCGGGTGTTGATGAGAGTTCTTCTTCGTGTACGATAGCTGTACGGAGTGCACGAACGTTCCCATCGGACGACGTTACAGGGTTTGGCGTCGTTTCGGGGACATTCGGTGTTGTTTATCTGTGCGACGTACACAACACATTTGTGCCCCGTCGTCGCGTCGATCCCCGCACCCCTTCCGGCCGCGGATTCGTAGAACGGTGCGAGCACCAGCCCGTCGTCGCCGGATCGACGGGGTTGATGATGGGGCCGGTTAAGGAGGGCGGAAGACGTAAAAATAAGACGTACGTCTCGTTACGCGGAACGGTTCTCGTCATCGTTCCGGTCGTCGCACGCGTCCGCGCGCTGCCGTCCGGGTTCTCTTTGGTCGCGAAACGAACACAAACAGCACGTGCAAACGTCGTTTCAGCGAAAACGTTTCGTCACTCGCCTTTCGCCGATCGATCTTCGTCCCGACCGTCGGACGCCGCTCCCCCGGTTTGTTCCGAGGAGAGCACATTGTTCGGAGACGGATCGCTTGTCGCGTCCGCGAGAACGGGTTGACGCCCGCGGTCCACGTGGTCGGTAAATGCGCTGAAACCGCGGACCGGTGCCGTAACCAGAGGTTGACGGAACGGGCAGTCGCCAAGGGCGCAGCAAATTTAGGGTAGGCGAGTGAGTTCGAGTTGAGTACAAAACAAGCGGCGAAATAAAAATTGGCCAGTGGCACTGCGGAGGGTAGTTACAACGCTGTCGCGGACGTTCGAATCGTACGTACATGCTCGCCGGAGTAGTGTGCGCGTTGGGTTCGTAGCGTCACAACGCATCCGGGGCACTGCGACGACGGTCAAGTTTATTCTTGGTGCCTGTTGCTCTTGCTGGAAAGCTGCTGAGGATTTTTTTACCGTCCCCGGGTTCGATCCGTAGACATTATGACAGTGGATAGGTCTTGAGAGTGTATCGCATAAGGGATAAACGTTGAAAAAATCGAGGCTACACGACACCGTATTAGTTTGTTAGTTTTAAATTTGAAAATAATCACTTATGAACATCATAAAAAAGCACTCAAATAAGCATTTAGAAAACTTAAATTTAAACAAAAATATTTAATAATAATAAAAAAAAAATACCTAAAGTAGGAAAAAACTAGAAAAATTATCTAAATATTTTTTTTACACGGATAAAGTACTAGATATATTTTGTAACTGTGCTGAATATTTAATTAAAGATTACAAAATATATTAAAAAAAAAAAAATGTAGTGCATATTCATATTCCAGGCAGTTCAAGACAAATTTTAACGAAATTAAATAAATTCATCTAGCATACCTACTCATATTTCACGCGCATTTGTACTTGTCATTATAACTGATGATTCCCTTTAGAAAACTGAGAACGACTAACGAAATCAGTCTCTCTCTATACCCTATTCCGGTCGACGTCCCCTCGTTATACCAACGTAGACAGGGCCTATCCATTATTTTATTATCTATGACTCGATCGCTTGTTGATGAAGAACAACGATGTTTATTTACAGTACTTAATTTTGATGTAGGAAATCGATAAATTTGTCGTTGAATGGTAAACCTAAAACATTTTGTGTCAGGTAGACGTAGGGGTGAGAATGTATGGATTATCTCGGGGTGAATGATTTTAGCACTCCCGAGTTTTAGACAGAATGTGCGCCCATATCACTCAGTGCCGTAAGAACCTGGTTGCCACTTGGCTCCGGGGCTCGAAAGGTCTAATGACTGGCATGAAGACATCAATACATGATTTACTAACTTTACCAACGCACTCCTTACCTCTTATTGTTTAAAAAATAAATATAATATTTATTTGCTTATTCTCTTTTGTACCACACGTTTTAATGATTACATATTCTAGTAAACTAGTAGTTTTCGCCCAATAACATACCCTAAATTTCGTGTATAACAATATGGGTAGAGAATAACTATGTTTGATATTGAAACACTCTTTGGGTATGACGAATGAACTATTCATTTCAATAATAAACTATCAAATGTATTTTATTGAACATTTTAAATTTAAAAAGTCGTTTCCACTCTAAAAATTAAGTTACCAATGAAAAATTTATAACAAGCGATCTCAACATTTTTATATGTGCACAGACCTCGAGTAGTCTAGTTACGATACTGATGTCTCATATTGTGTATTTAATGCGGATTTATTGATTTCGTAAGTGGACCATGTGCCTGCGAAAACTATTCGAGTACTCGGTCTGATGTCACACCGATGACACAATATCGTTGTGTGCACGCTCATATAGTTCGAATGTATTTTAATACTTTTCGTCGTCTCTTTCGGACGACTGTTTTATTAAATTATAACTATACATCGCATCGCTATTGATATGAACAAATCAATGGTCGACAATTATATTTTTTGTTTGCTTATTTTATGGGGCCACGTGATACGTGCGTACAGTCGATTCTATTGATATAGAACAGAGATAATATAAATATTATACATGTATATATATATATATATATATATATATATATATGAGAGCTAAATAATAATAATTTTTTTTTAATTTAAAAATATATAGATGGAATTAATTTTTTCGAATGATGACCTTCCGATAATACCAATAATTTATTATTGATTTTACCGTTTGTACTAATACCACATCGATGACTAATGCAATGTAATTAAAAATAAAATCGTTTGATCTATAAATTCCATTATTTTTGTGCAAATTCGAAACATTTATCATGTAAAAATACGTATTGTAATATCATGCGGAAAACATTAAGTTAGCGCACACACTCACGGTAGATCTGAATATTATTCTTTTCACAGTGCGTACGCAGTACTACGTATAATGCAAGTGTTAATACGCGCCACTGGTGTGAAACAAACGTGCGATGAAGCAATTGCGTTTTATAGTCATCGTAAACGATCGTTAATTGAATGGGGTTAAACTTTACTAGTATAATTCACAAGGGGCTATCATAGACGTACACATTTATACAAGAGAACTGTAAAAATTGTCCATATAAATATACACGTATGTGTATATAAATGTTCTCAGCGAGGACGCGCTGCCGTATATTTGTCTGAAACGTCGATTGTTTCGCAGTGCGTGCAATAAATAACGGAGAAATAAAACGTTAAGGAAATTGATATAAAAGAAAGCTTGGTTTTTTTTTTTTTTTTTCATTATTATCGGAATCATGTGAGAAATATACGAGACAAATACGTGTATGTGTATATGAATGTGTGTTCGTACAATGTGTAGATGTGTACCGTATATGCTCTGTTGTAAACGTAACGGATGAGCTTCGATAAATTCATCAATTCACGTAATACGTGTACATTATTGCAGTAGCCGCGAACGTGCGTATACGTCCGTACTCGATCAGGTGCTTTTGGATTGGCTTCAGAGTCGTACGACCGTCGCACTTTTGCCGCACCGTTACACACGTGTAAACTATAGTGTTCCAGCTGTCGCCGTCCGAGTCTACGTTGCAATCGGTAAACGTCATCATTGATATCGTCTCGCGCGCGTTGTCCGTCCGCCGTTGCCGTGCGATCTTTTAAACGTTAACGCGTCGTAATCCGATGAACGATTTATTTATTTTATTTAACGAAACAATTCGATAAGCTACGGAGGAGCGATTCGCCGACGCGTACTCTGCAAATCTCTGACGTTCACTCCGCGCGTCCCGCAAAGAGCACTCGTACACACGACGAACGTGATGAATATTAATCGTCACATTTAGCGCGAACCGTTGTCGCGCGCGTTTTATTAAAACGTTTTCACCTCGCGCGACGTCGTTCATTAGCCGCTTTTGAGATTTGACACGCCCGTCACCGGTAACAGATGTTACGCGCGTGTTTATAAATCATAAATGCCATTGTTGCGGGCTCGGAGATCGAGATAAATCATATCAGTCTCGTTGTGTCACGCGCTTGTTACAAACATTTATCGTTGCAACTTGTGAAGTCGAAAAAAAGCTAAACACTGCGCTTGCAATATTACTGTTGCTACGACTTAATTATTCACTGAAACGATCCGTTCGGTTCACCGTATAAACGCTGTAGGAAAAATCGCAAGCACGATTGTTTTAAACCACAAAAGCTACCTGTTTCACATACGAGTACACATAGATATTTCACATTTAATACCGTCCGCGATTAATCGATCGAATTAATTGTTCGCCGGGATAAATAATGCTCGCTTAGTGCGTAATCGTTTGCAATCGATTACAATGTAACTGATCACTGTATGAGCAGTAATAATCAAATTACATAACATGGTTGTATTCGTATTGCGCATGACGTACATGGCTAAGTTCGGAGCGCAAAATATAGTATAACGTATTATGGGTGGTGTGCGGACGTGGGCACGTGGTACTCAAAGCCACGAAGGAATGTACGCGTCTATTATTATTGCAAGTTTAGAGAATCCATCTCATATCGCCCTCGCACGCCGCCGCAGACTTGGTGAAATATTTACGTTAAAATGTAATCAAGTAACAATACCATGTGTTGTTGTACACATAACACTACCGTATAATGCGCAACACGCGTGTTTTGTCTTAAACGTGTACAGATTAAAAATTCTTTAGTCACGCAACGGCACATTATCTAAATACGTGTGCGGTGCGTTTTATTTGCACTCGATGTTACATTTATGTTGTACACCGTCAACGGTGATCGTTAATTTTCGTTCGTCCAGGTCTTATGGGTGGAAAAAAAAAATTCCCGGAACCAGGATCATCAGGATTTAATTTTTTTCAAACCACAAATCGAAAAAACTTACGTATCGACGATCTGCTTTTTGACCACTATATATTTTTAATATCTCCGGGTCTCCCAAACTGTACTCGGTGGGTACGGTCCAAGCAATGTTTGTGCATTTAGATTTACCATTTCGATAAATGTAACATTTTATATAATAATTATATCAGGATTCGATTCGCGTGTGTCAGCCCTTCCGAAGTTACTCTTGCGGAGAGTAACTCTTAGTACTCTTTACGGTCTGAGAGCCGCTGTATCTCGATTATTTTGAGTTCGTGTTTAAATGATGTTTGTACATTTCGACACGTTTCAGTTTGATTTTGAATAATTTATCGTATTATCAGTACGTATACGTTTTAAGGATTCCACCCGGGTTTACTCTCGTATGTAGTAGACAGCAGCGCGCACAAAGCGAAGCGGGCGTGCAAAAGAAAATGTACCCGAGTGCCTTTCAGTGTTTATTTTGAGTAATGAGTCGGTTAATCGTGGTCTTATCTACGAGATCTCTGATGCGGCCGTGTATGTGTATAGTGTCACTCGAAACTAGAGAATGTCGTCGGAAAGAGGATGGGACGATTTATGTAAGAAACGGTTTAAGATGGTAATAAACGGTTTTTTCGTCCGGTAATATTTAGCGACGGAGGGAAAAAAACTCTTTTCGTTAAGTTATGTAGGGCAAACGGTTTTTTTTTTCTGCAAACAATTGTTTTTTATTGCTTAAACATAGAACACGTGTTTTCGTTTACAATACTACACTACGGTAACCGCGAACGCGAGAAGAATGTATAATATGATAACTGTGACTATCGCGCAAATAATCAAAATCGTCTATTAATGCCCTTGGCCGCCGGAACGTTTTTCGCTATTAAGCGGTGCGAGCTAACAATGCGCGTGCATATTCGCAGCAAATTTACGATTTATTGTGTTCGGTTGAAATGGTCAATACCGTTCTTTTGTTCTGTGCCGCGCGTACCTGCTCAGAAATATCGATGACGTTACGAGTACGTGTAGTCTTCAACGACGCGACGCTTACTTTGTCATAATACAATGACGCAAAACCGTTTTGAGTGTATTTATTTTATTTGAATTTTTCCATTCCCCGAGACAGTGTAAGGAGTGCTGGGAGTTGCTAGCGTTCGGTTTAAAACGGTTTCAAAGACGAGAAATATCTGCACCGTAAAGACATTACACAATACGGTTTGTTGTGATTACGTGAAATAATTGTTGTTCATGTATGTTATCGTTATCGTCGGCAATCTCGTAGACAAGACGTACGCGTGTCTAGCAGGCCGAACGAGTGAACGAGCGAGTGCGAGGGATGAAACTACGTAGTAATGAGAGAGAGAGGGGAGGGGATAAGAAAAAAAACCAATACCCGACTCGTAGGCGAAAAAACAAGATTGTGTCACGGGACCCCGGACCATTAAGCAGACGTACGGCATTACATTGTCACGATTTATCGTGGGATCGATGAGTGGACAACGCGACGCGACGAGAAAAACCGTACGGCACTCCGCGGAGTAGCACTATTAAAACCTTATCGAGGGGTTTTTTTTTTTTTAATTCAATGATTTCTCCGCCAGCCGTTCGGGGTGCGAAACGCTGATGGCGAAGGGAGGGTAAACCCCGAAAACGAGGAAAAGTAAAGCTCTAAAGGCGAAGGGTCGCGAGGGTGTTGCACGGTGTTGCATGTGAACGACGAGACGATTGATGGAAGTGCCAAAGGTCGGTCGTTTGCGGTGCCACTCGCGACTCCCGACTTCGACTCCGCCGGTCATCGTTCGCTGCGCCGACGATTTGTTATCCACCGCCGCGGCAATTTGTATCGCGAGCGTAAATGCTTGGCCGCGGCTCTCGAACGGTCGTGGCGGGGACGATGAAATCGAACGGCACATGCGTGTCCAAGTGCACGGACGAACTTCGACTTTTGCGCCGCGGGACAAACTCAAGTTGAGTTCCGGGCTTAAAAAATAACATGAATTAGGTGCCGGTATATTTTATGGAGCACTCGAGTTGGATCTAGCAGTCGCAGAATGTCTTTCAAAAATTGTTGTTTTTGTTACGTTAAGGTCCGATGTAAAAATTATTAAATTAGTTTAATTTTAACCTAAAATATTATGTTTTTGTTTATTTTTGTACTACGTCGAGTTAATAATAAATTTAAGCTAGGGAATAAATTTAAAAGACACGTCTTTTAAAGAACGTTGACCGGGTTCACTATTTTCTTTTTCTGCTATTTTATTTTATTTTTTTTTGATCGGCAAAGCTCCGCCGAACCTATTCCAAGTAAAATTACAATTAAAACGAAAACGTTGGGGTAAGCTGCTCAACTTCTACCCTTGACACGTGCCCGTACACCGGAAAGTTACGTTATATTAAGACATAGCCGGCACGCGTTTATTCCAAGCGATCAAACGTCTCGGGACCCGACTCGCGTTTCCGCGCGCCCGGAAGGATCGAAACGGCGGGCGGGCGTTGAGCAAGATACGAGTTGCACGCACACGTGACCAGTACGGGATCATGTCATGCGGAGGACGCGCGAGTTTCCTCATCTTGATCGACGTTCGAGGACGAACGATGCGAACGAAACGGCTAATGTTTTACTGTTCGCGTCGCCTCGATGGATGTTCCCGTTGTCCGCGGCGACACTGTTTGTTGCGACGTCGGGACGTTTTCTCGTCAACCACTCTGCCGCACCGCCGAAATGCCGACCACACCGCAATAGCGTTTATTAAACCGTAAACGACAGGTACCGCGTACGTGTACCACTTGCGACGCTGCGCAGTTTCGTATTGTCGCCTCGTGTTTTCTTTTTCGTCACTGCCGTCACACATCGACTCCGTCGGACTCTTCCGAAATGGCCACTATCAACACACGCGAATCACACCGGTGCGAACACCGACTCGGCGACCGCGTTCTCGTCGCCGAAACAATTTCCACTCGCGCGTTCGTTCTTCTTACGGTATAACACGAAGAGACGTTGTTTACTGCGACGTGGCCCTCCGTCATCAGCTGCGGTTTTGTGTACACATTTTACACACGTACGTGCGCGTGTGCGATATTATCTGAACGGATTTTCGAACGAAACGTCTGAAACTGCGAATCGCCGGGGGAGAGGCGGATTGCCTAAGAGCACGTACCACTCTACCCGCGTACGCGATCGTCGCGCGTTCGGCGTGCGGAACGATTTTCGTCCGTAGAAAGTTACGCTCGGGGGAGTGACAGCGCGCGCATTCACTGAAATAATACCGTTGCGACGGTTCTCGTGTACTACTTGTACGAACCGACGTCACCGCTATTATGTGTATTTTCGGTTCGGCGGCTTAAGCTTATGATACGTGTAGTGTGTAAAAGAAACTTAAGCTCTTACACACACACACACACACAAACTACGTAAACGTCCTCGGTTAATCAGATTAAACCGCGCACATATTTCGAGGTCGACGTTTTTCATCGGGCATCTCTACAGAATAATGAAAACCCAGCTCCTCGCGAGTACACCGTATGCGCATGGAATCGTGTAGCGATTTATTCATTTTACCCGATCATCTCGAATCAGTCGTCGGTAATAGATTCGCAGACGACGTTTTCTCGAAATGTATAAGCTGCTTGTGACAGAACCAACGATACTAACACGGCCCGCAGTAATACGTCGTTGAAAAACCGTTGTGAAGGAAAAAATGTTCTTCATACCGACGCGCGTTAAACTGTACGTCAGTTTATAAATAAAATTGTAACAATCAAGACGAACAACGTTGTCGAGATTTACACGCGTGCCTTAATTGTTCACCCACGAAGTGCCAGGTGTTTACCGAAGTCCTAAATGTTTTCTTAAGCCGCGAGTACACTGGACGCGAACCGGCCGGACCGATCGAACCGAAAAATATTCGGTCCGAATTTTTTCGGGTATAGCTGCATTGAGTGTCCCCGAATTTTCGTTCCTAATTAAAATAAGTTAATAGCCAAAATATATGATTAAATAATTATATTATGTCGTGATACTACAGTAAACCACGTATTGTATCTTCTACAATTAGTTTTCGACAGTTGACGAATGCAGTGCATGGTGTGTAGTTGTACTTGCTAGTAATATTTTATAGAAATACACCAAATGTGATATGATTGATAATGACTGTAGTTGCAAACTACATTAAAAATTAATTACAATATTTAATTTATTGATCAGCGTCTCAAATCAAAAGCATAAATTAGTAAAGCTAATTTTCGGCCGAAAAATTCAAACATGTTTAAAAAGAGAAATAAAAGAAGAAAAAAATACGAAGATATTTTGCAAAAGTAAAAAAATTGCTGTGCATTTTGAGAACTATTAGCAGCACACTCATCAATCATGTTTAAGGAGTGAGCTGAGCAAAGTGCGTATTCAGCCGATGGAGAAACTTCTATAATTATTGCTTGCGAAACGCTGTATTCGCCTGACATATTCGAGATATTATTATACGACTGTCCTTTACCTCACAATTTTTAATATCTAACCCATGTACATGAATTGCTTTAAGTACTACGTAAGCAATTTCTTCTCTTTTCCGTCCAGCGTTACGAATAAAATATATGAATCTTTCTGCGTTTAAAACATATGTATGTATCAAAACATAGTTGGTCAGTATGAATTATGTAGAATATATCATACAACAATATAAAACAAATATTATTTTTTTTTGTTCTTCATGATACGTTCAACTTAATAATAAGTAACAGAAGAAATACATGAAACTCTAGCTCTACCTGAATTTCCGTATTGTACTATGTGTTTCGATAGAAAATAATCAAAGTGACCATTGAGCTTTAATTCTCTCAAGAAATTTCTGTTATGCAGTGATCCATACCATTCATTATGTCCTCCTATTGGAAATCCTCTTACAGAGTCTAACGCTTTACCGATTCTTACACACATACACACACACATACAAGTGTTCCCAATGCGGTCTGTGATTTGTGCCGTCTACACGCACATTATTTCGTCAACGTTAAGCTTTACTCGTTCTCTTACATCAGCTGCAGACCTAGATCCACATTTCAATGTTGTTCGAAAGTCAAATACATTAGACCCCTGGATCTCCGGGGGCAGCCACCCCGGATTGCCCCGTGAGTAGATCCGTCACCGCATTACACTTCACATACCTCCCTGTGAATCCGTACTGGGTTCACAGTCGGATACGTCCGATCACTGCGCAGATTTCCGTTTCTGACCACGTGACCGCAGCGGTGCACCGCGATCTTCAACCAAGTTCGATTTCCATAGGTACGCTTCGGGCGAACCGTCCGAACGGTGTTGCCGCCGATTTTCGTCGAAAAAATATTCGTCCGGGAGAATCATACAATTTTCGCGATCTCGATAACGCGTGACAGGGATTCGCGTTCGAACACGGTTCGAGTGGATCGCCAGCGTCATACGCACATACATTTAATACGCACCGCATGCGTACACCTATAAATTAAACTGCGGAGACAAATATCGTCTCGGAACACCGTGCGTAATGCATTCGGCAATTATTAATTCAACGACGACGACTACTTGTACCGTTGCTGTTGCACGGTTTGTGCCGCGGCGACGGCGACAATGCGAGAGCACGCAGGAATTATTAAACGAGTGAAATTGAATTTGCGGATTTAATGCCGGGATAGTATTGCGTGCACGCAACCGCCGAAGCACCGGTCGCGTTGCGCGTGCGACGCGTCCCGCGCACGTAGGGGATGTAAATATTTTACGACGCGATTCGCTTTGTCGGAGGGGAATCCGCGGACCGTAGTGCGTGTGTACGTACACGTTCCGAAATCGGTCGTGGTCGTCACTTAACCCCCTCGTCGTGTTGCCGCGATCGCGCACGTGTGGCGTACCGGAACCGTCCCGACGAGATACGGTCGCAACAAATAAATGCGCGGCTGGTGTGCAAAGCGAACCCGATACATCACACGGCTGAGATTTCGACAGCCCCAAACAGGCCCGCTCTCACCTGTCCGGCCACCTGCGCTATGCAAACAAATTTTCTGCTCGTCCGCCGACCACTGTCCGCAGTTGCGTTAAAGTTCAAAAATCTTATTAAAACCGTTTTTAGCTACTGTTCGAAACATATTTCACATTATGTTCGCAGGAAATCGTCATTACACGAGCGATTATTATGATAATTCTTCTGAGATTTTTATTTATAAAGCCGTCCTTGTTTTCTGAACACCTTGCACGTCCGGTTAGCGCGGCCCTGACTGCAAACACGCTTACATTTATATGTACACGTGTGCGTATCGTTTCGTTGTACCACTTACTACAGGCCGCCAGAGTACGATGGAAAGGGTCAGGGGGAAGGAAATCGCTTGGGACGAGGGCCCGGGGTCCGGATCGACGGCCACGAAAACCTACGTCGTCCGAAAATCCAAATCGAACGTGCAGTGACGTGCACCTGATCGTGTTGCGGCGCAAAAGTCTCGCTACCGAACCGGACACGTTTATCGCCGTCGATAACATTGGCGTCCGATCGTGTGTGGAATACTACAAGCGACTCTTGGGCGGGCACAAAACCGTGCCTTATGCGATATCGTCTCAACCCCTCTTTGAATATACGGATAAATTTTTTTCACTGAAGTTCTGATCACGTTATATTTTCGTTATTCTTTGCCGATTCGAGACTTACCATACCCGCCTTGTTTTCGATTTTTCCGCCTACGCATGACAATTTGGTCGACGACGTTGTTCCGTTCTGCGTTCCGCCGAATCGACCCAAGGTATTTGCGTAGGCTTCATTATTCTGGTCCAATCGATTAATACAACGTCGAAGGAGTTATGAACATTTTTGGCCGACTCAGCCAATCGTGTCTGTTATAGTCGCATTAACGAAATACATAGGAACGTACGCACGGGTGTGGCTTGTAGGATTATGATCACACCTGAGCATTTTTTTTTTTTAGGTAGGTTGTAGATACCGGTTGCTCAGGTGAAAAGAGCCAATAAGTGGTTTTTTTTTTTTTTTTTGGTAAATCAGACATTTTTTCCATCGATCATGCCGTAATAATTTCCGCGACCGACTTTCGTTAATAAAAACGTATTAAACATATTGTTTATAGGCGTGCTGCAGTGTTATCACATTCCAGACGGTGAGCTCCATAGAAAATATATTAACTATAGTAAACTCAGTTAATAGTGACTTAAGTGACTTAAGTGACTTATTGTAGTATAAACATATTTTATTTCATTGAAAAACTTCAATTCAACGAATCAATATTATTCAATTACTTTTGATTCACGTAATAATATTTTTTTGTACATATGTAATTGCTTGATGAGACGAAAATAAATTAGGGCCGAGTCAACCAAAATTCGAAGGCAATATAAAGTGACGGAAGCGACGGTCAGTCAGTAGCAGATTGTCAACGATCAGTTTTATCGTAGTGTTGATTGTCTGATTGAATTTATTAAATTTTAGTTTTGTTTTGATGTAATCTATTAATATTAAATTTTTTAAAAATGTATTTTAGTATCATATCTGGAGTGCGTGTGCACGCGGAGACGAATGCGACGATAAAACAATTTTAGAGGTAGTCCAGACACAGCGGTGTACTTACATTCCCTTCCAGTACTCGTTATCGTGGTCAACCGTTCCACAGTGGAGCGACCTTAGAGCTATAAAGTGCACAAATCCTGTGGGGCCTAGTTAATGTATCCTTTTGCGATGTACTCGTTATCGTGGTCACCAAAAGGATAATTTAATAGTCTTTTGGCGCAGGTATCGGCCTTTACTCGTTGGGCACGGTCGGGGAATCGAGATTACCGAAAAAATACCTGTTATGTACGTGAAGCGTTCGCGCGGCGTGCACCGCGCTTTGTACTTTGGGACCAAAATCATGTTTTCGAAACAACAAGCTGTATAATGCAAACATATATTAGTGTTCATTAACATTCATTGTTACGTACATTATTGTTCTACGTTATCGTTGTAAATAGATATTACTATAATTATTATTTGTGCGTACGAATCTTTAAGTGGGAAAAAATCGGATTTACGAAATTTTTTTTTTTTCACTCTCCGAACCGTAAAGTTTGTCAAACAGAGCGGGTTCGACATCATACTCTCCGCGACTTCGGCAGTCAATACTCACGTCTCTGACGCATACTCCATACACACACACACACACACACACACACACACACATTCGTTGTGATTGCATTACACGCACACGTCGTGTTCTGCGAAACGTACAAAAAATGTCTATCACGCGTTTAATTTTCGCGTTTCGAAATCCACGTCGAACGCGCTCCATTAATTACAACGTTATTAATTTAAGTTTTCCCGAGTCGGCGGTGCACACGCGCAATACTTTCACGAACAATATTGACGCCCCATGTCATTGCCGTTTGTGTTATCGTGACTGAGCCCGATAACGTTTTAGCTGCGCGTCGCCGTGCGCTTTTTGACTGTAGGTCGTCCGTCTGCCCGCCACCGCCGTCGTCACGTCGCGCGTCCCGTCATCGCCCGTCACTCGTTTTCTCCGACACCCGTTCGTTCGTTTCGAGATTCGTGAAGCTCACGTGTCGGACAGACGACCCTTAGGGGAAAGATCGATTCGTGATCTTTATCCTTTTCCTGTTTCAGTCGTATCGTCGACCGTTGCACACTATTATTTACTGCTTGTTCAACACCGAAGCGCATTCATGTTTCGTTCGAAATGCGTATAATAATAATAACGAGGACGAAATCACAAATTTACAGTTCTCGCAAAATATTGTTTTCATCATGAAACGCGACCTTCGAGGTATTTCAGTAAATTATTTACACACACACACACATATACATATAAATGTACGTATATCGCATGATCGTTAATATTATTAATATTCCCGTCGTTCACACTTATTATAACAAAAATAAAAGAAACGTGTACAACACTGTGAGTGTTTAACGCGTTTTATTTAAGTTGCACAATGCGTGTACGATGCTGTACTCGTAATAATAGCGCCGTCGCCGTTTTACATTTTTCTCTTCCCGCGAACTGTGTGTCCTTAATCTTTTACTCCGTTATTAACATCTCATTAGCCTATATTTTACATGTACTTAACTACTTTTGGAATAAAAAAAAAAAAAAAAATCGTTTTCTCGCTTTTCGCTTTTATTGTAATCATAACGTGTCGATCAATCGTTTCTGTTGTATTAGCAGAATAAAAATTATTTTTTTCTATTATCTCGAAATGCGAAGCTTAATACGTTTCTGATATGGTTCAGTGGAATAACAGCGATAACGTTGTTCAGAAGTTAAACAAAATACAGGTTATACGTTTATAAAACCAAACAAGAATATCGTTGCACGTTTCGTCGTTATAATATATTTGCGAACACTACACAACTACAGAGTTCAGTTTTGATGGACAAATAATAAATTAATGTACTTGGAGTCACTCGAAAATCAGTTTTTCCGTTTTCTTTGTCTGTTTGTTCAAGAATTTGTTTATTCCTTTGAAATATCGATAATGTTTATTTCATTATTATCATATCATTTTAATCAAAGAATTTCGTGTAAGTAATGAAATGTAAATTTAAAGTTCAAATAGATTCAATTAACGAAATAAATAACACTCCTTCTCCGACCACTGATGAAATGCGATGATTACGTGTTTTAACTCTCTCTCTCTCTCTCTATATATATACATCTTCATAATTTCAATGACGTTCAGTAGCCTTGGTTGTGTATGCTTATGTAGTACGTACTCGCGCTTTCCGTCAAATCATTTTCTCACAAGTTACGACGCTGAGCATCACTTCTCAAAGCCGAAAAACTATTTGTATTGAATGTGATTGATGCGTTCTTCGTAAAAATATCTCAATAGTATAATTATAATGAATAAAAAAATAATTCTCTTTTTATTATAACAATAGATTATGGACGATCGCTGATGACAACGAAGTGCTACGGATCACCCAAGTAGCGCAGTTGGGTCATTGTAGAGAATTTCCTTAAATATTATTTCTAAAGTGTTATCCGGTGCATACTTACTGACTTACTAAAAATCCGTAGCGCAATAGATTTCCAGAGCTCTGCATATATTATATATAGTGAGTTCCGTTTAATATAGTCACTGGTTTATAGAATCGACCGTTTATTGGAATCAAAAAAAAAAAAAATCCCAAACCAAATCGTATGTTACTAATGCTAAATTGATCTTTTATTTGAATCACTTTTATGAGCAGTCTTAAATCATAAGACTCATTTTGTTTTTGAGCTTATCAATGTTTCGTCTTACGTCGCGTACTCGTATAGTTCAGCTTATTATGGTTCGTGATCAAGCATTGTTGTCTCAAATGTTGAGTGAACGAAATGATTTGTCAATTACAGGAGAAAAAATATATACTCGTTCATTTCGATAAGTTGTTTTTCCGTTGTTCTCATCGTCGTCGGGTATCATTAAATCGTAATCAACGCGATCGCGGCCAGATCGAAAGGTCTCGTCGTACGGATAAATTAATTTCGCATAAAACCATCGGGACCGGTGTCGACTGCTGCGATCGGATCGGACGCGGTGATGCGGCGGGGTTGGTCGACTTATTAATACGCACGCGTGTTCAAAATAGGGTCGTGGAAGGGTCGGAACGAGTATCACGTGCCGATGACAGGGTCCGTAGACGTCTAATCGTCCGGACTTTCGGGACTGCGAGTGCTGAGGACTCTCGGCATGGTGGCCGGAGGGACGCGGCGGAGTATACGGTATGGTTTTTCTGTTTTCGTGTATACATATATATATGGTATATAATATATTATTTTTTTCTTCTCTCCCATCCTCACACGACTCACCCCCTTCCCTTGCCACCCCTAGCAAAGTGTAAGGTTTACTATTATTATTATTATTTTTTTTTCCGTTTTCCTTTTGCGGTAGGGGTGGACGATCGGCGCGGGAAGAGCTCCCGTCCCTGTCACCGTAATGTTGCAGGATTATTCAATCGGCAACAGCTGCAGCGACAGCCGTCGCGCGGGACCGGAAACGTTGCCGTTTGTTTTTTGTCGCCCGTGACCTTTTACCGCCAATATAATGGAATACTCGTGTTCCGAACACTTATCCGATCCGGATCAACCGATTTCGCGGATCGGGCGCTCCCCGTTTTCGGAAGTTCATTTGCCGCCTTCGCGACGATGTATGCATGGATCCGTCACGTTCCGTAGGCTGCTCTTTGGCGCGCGTTAACACAGTGTTAACGATTTTGACGTACACGTCGTTGAGTGCACGCGCGCTTGCGTGCCGCCGAGTTTATCACGACGTTCCGAGCACACCGGGTTTTTCGCCCATAACGATCCTCGTGTCATAACTTTTAAGTCACAACAACGGGCGGTGCGAGAACAATAACATAATTTGCAGACTAACGGAAGTGTTACGCTCGACTATGCCCGTCTACACACGTACACTGTAAACGCGTCTCTGCTGCATTTGCACGTCATACGTTGAGCTCGGGCAGAGGGTTCCGACGAAAGTTGCGCGATTCATTTAGGCTTACTAGAGTCTGGTGTATGTGGACCAACGGCAACACGTTTTTACTTCGTTCGATAGTATCGACGACTTTGGCGCGCCGATCCGCGATCGAATCATAATTGTTTTGTGACGGTCTCGATGCAGGATCCGATAGCAGCACGGTCCCGGATCAGCTCCTTTGTATTTTTCGTACGTCGACGTTGGCGATGCACGGCTGCGTCAGAACGTGTACCGTGTTCAACAGCAACAGCGTTTACATTTTTATCGAATAAGAAAAAGATTTTGATTATAAAATTGTTTTCACTCAAATTACCGTTCGACCATTTCGTACTCGGTATTTCGCTTTTGCGCATTCACCTTCTCCGTTTCGACGGGATACCGTCTGTAACGCAGTTATTTGTTGAACGTACCAGAACAGTTGGGTTCTTTTTCCGAACATTTGTTTTCATTTCATAAACCATAATAAAGGTGGCGCGCAAACGATTGTGTTTTATCGCATCGGTATAGTTAATTTATAATCGTATTTAGATAGTAACGGTGAAACTGTTGCTTAATTACGTAACTCTACGCGCAAGAAGCGCGTGTATTTATTTCGTTCTTTATCGTCCCGATCCTCGTCGGGTTGAGTTTATCAAATCGACGCGAATATCGGTAACCATGACGACTGTGTCCAGGGACGGATGGGCAGACGCAGCACCGGTGTTTCACGGTCTACTTCTCGTGCAGATACGTAAAACTTTACCCATTATTGACACCGAAATTACTCCATTATTCAGCGCTCGTTCGAAAATTTGTGTTTTACCGACAAGGTATTTCATTAACACGCGCGCACTACGCACCGCGTACCTACGTATTACGATCGCCGCCAGACCGTTGATTATGAGACCAATTTCGTGCACATGCGCGAGTACGGCCCGGCGTCGCGGTGAACGGTTTTAAAGCTGAGAACGAGTATGCCGAACGTTCGCTCCATCAAGGTTTATTCGGCGGCAATAGTTTTTAGTTTATTATCCTTCGCTGTGCCGGTACGCGAATACGAGTGAACGTAACGTGCACCAAATCCGTACGCGAACGAACGCCAGGGCACTCGCGGTCGGGTTAGAAACGCGACTGTGTACCGATTACAAAGCCGGATTTTCGCAATCCGATATTCGTATTTTACCTCTGAATTCGCGGATTTCCGGGTTTCGAAAAATCGAATCGTCCGGTGTTCTTTTGCGCACGGCTAGTAATTAAGTTTTGAGAACTATACATGTTTTGCAATCAATCGGTTTCTCGATTGCATCGCGACGCAACGTTAAGCCCGAAATTCGGACGTTGAAATCCGCAAATCCGAACATCGGGTTTCCAAATCGGTATTTAATTCCCGATTCCGATTGCGGTACGACGCGCATTACTCTTCGAGAGACCGTGGTAACGCGTGCGTTCGGCAGGTGCATGGCCGGTAGCACGGATACGGTCACACGATGAAGAGTGCGCGGCAGAGCAGTGGTAACTTGGTGGTGACCGCAATGTCGGGTCTTGGCGACTCTCGTCTTGCCGTTCGACAGCCGGCAAAACTATGCACCGATCGGTGAAGTGCGAGTCCGCGCACCGCGGTGTAAAAACTTGAGGGGACACCCGCGGCACGGTCAGAGATGTCCGTGGTCGGGACAAAGTTTTTGTTCTACAGACACGTCCATACGTTTGTTTCAGCAAAATTAAGTCTTATCGAGGCGTGCAAATTATAATCGGAAATTGCTTTTGTTTTAGTTGTGATTTTTAATGTTTTTTTTTTTTTGTTTTGTTTTTTAGCTTTACGTCGTATTCTCCGAATCAAATGTACGGGAAAACGAAGAGGAGCACTGCCACCGCTAATCAATAAAATATCGACATGGCCGTGTCGGCTGGGACCTGAACGTTTGTCCGTACCACGAAAAGTGTTCGTTATCGTTGACATTGAAATTCGTATTGTTGCAAGAAGGGACCTTAAATGAAACTCGGGTTAACGACGATTTCGAGTTACAGATATTCGAGCAATAGCGATTGCACGTATAGTAGTAATAAAGATTATCAAATATTTTCACGGATAATCCTTGCAGTGTAGATAGGACCGACGAAATATAAGACGGGATAAATCGTTCGTAATAACAATAATGTCTTTTACGTGTATCGATACGACGGACCGGGGGTGCACGTGGGAGCACGCCATAATTTCCGGGGTATAAAACGAACGGCGACCGAGACGTTGATCCCCCTTTATAATAATATCGTCGAACTGATTAAAAGAGGTCCTCGGGAAAGGATTGACGATTTATAGCGTTGTCGTCTAGCTCTTCGTCAGCTCGTGTACGTATCCCATTCAATTTCCCGGCGTACATTTCTTCTCCTACAGATTTTGCTGCGATTGCATTGTAAAATATTATTATTATTATTATTATTATTGCATACAATCAATGCGGCGTCGGCGGCGGTGACGATGCGATTGAGGCCGAGTTAGTTAATATCTGTGAGTAAATATATATGTATATATATATATACATACTCGTATATTTATATTTATATTATATTGACCGAGTTTTATTGTCACAACCCTTTGGGTTTTGAACGAGCGATGCGCGTGTGTGTGTGTGTGTGTGTGTGTTGTGTATGTGTGTATTATCCTGTGACAGTTTAATTAAAAACGCGCGAGCGCTGCGATTGTAAAATGTAATTTCGTAATCGCCGCCACAGCCGGTCCCCATCATCAACACGCGACTCCCAGCCAAGTGGGTATACTGAACACACACACACACACACACTCACACACACACACGCACACTCACACGCACACACATGCATGCATGAATGTTTATGCATAAGGCAATTATTTCGCGTAACTGCTGAGATTAAAATTAAACAATAGACAACTACAAAGTAATAATGTCGTTATAATTTTGTATCACGCGTACGATATTATAACGTATATACAAATAAAGTGAAAAAGAAATAATAAATATAACAAAAATAATAGTTTATCTCACGCACGGGGTAATGTGATATCCACATAATACAACTTTACGGTGTTTGAATATGCGTTTATTGTTATTATTTTATCACTATTATTATTATTATATTTAGACTATTGATGGCGTTGAACATTGTTTAGTAATCGAGAATCGGTACTCTAGACCGCCCCAGTTCGCCTGGAAGTTTCATATTTTCCATTCACTTCTTCATACGTATATTATACTTTACACACCTATATCGATATCGTTCGTTATCAAAGATATACATTTGTATCGGTTCGTTCCAACAAACGTTATATTTACTAATTGTAGTTAAACAATGATGTTATTATAGTAATACTAATAGTATACTATAGTATGAAATAGCACCAACACTTTGTCGGTAAGAATATGAAAAATAAAATTGTATGTATTTTTTTTTTTGAACGGATTAATAACGCATAATCTATTATTGTATCAGTTGTACATCGTGTAATAAGTATTAATAGTTTCCGAATACACGATTTTATTGCAGTGACGGCCAAGATCGAAAACGATTTCTTCGTATTGTTTACGAGTTTTTCGACTGACGTACGATTGCTAGATCATAATTTTTTCTACAACCCTATTGCGTTTTTAAGTATACTCGTATATGTATACAAAAATGTATTCGAATTTCGGCTAACCGAAATGCTTTAAAGTGATAATACTCGTTTGATATGAATCCAATACCCCGACCATTCACTAACCTACTAAGTTTTTCGATCGATCCGAGCGAATGCAGACGATAAAACTCCGTGCGGGACAAATATTTATTTTTGAAACATTTAAGTTTTATTCAAATGCAAATGTTTTATTGTTACTACTGCTTCAATATGTTATAACTTTGCATGTACGAAAAAAATTGCTTAACTTCACTGGTTCAACATAAACTAATGTGTATACATATAACTTATTATATTATTATAGTATAAAGTCTACATGGCGTACATAATTCAACCATGCGTATATACGACATTAAATACATATGCCATATTATATCTATGAGTTATTACATAAATATTGCGTATGACGTAAACGCTTTACTGTGTCCGTTGTACTTTTACAACTTTGAGGTCCAAAGTTTATATTATATACGATGAAATATAATAATATTACATCACATTTGTATTATCCATCCGATTACGAACGTATACGTTTAAAAAAAAATATTAATTTCCTTTGCGTGGATAATAATATAAGCGATTTTTTTTTTTGTATATTTTTATCAGTCGATTGATTCGATTTGATTAAAATTACTGGTGAACTGCATGTATGTCAAAGACATTTTTTGAACCAAACCATGTGTATTATACGTGTAGCCTTGCTGAATGACTGTCATTCGCCATTCATCCATTTCGTCATTGAGTGATTGAAGATACAGACTTCGTTATAGTCATGATATAATATATGAACTTGTTGGTTTGTCTTGCATTTAAATGTTTTATTGCTCCGACCATTCAATAATTGTTTTGACTGTAGTTTTGAATAGGAATAAATTCTTGAAATTAATGATAGATCTCTGCGACAAAAATGTAACACATGGTTACGGTCCGATTGATGACTGCGATCGTATAAAAGTAGTAAACAATAAACAGTAATTTTGGAAACGTTCCCATAAATTTGTTGCACCTTGTTTTGTTTTATGCGAACATCGATAATTGTATTGCGCCAAGTTCCTTTAAATTATAGGTCCACGAACAGAGCAACTAAAAAAAAAAAAAGAATGATACAAATGTGTACAGAATAAACCGCTTCAAGTCCAATAAATCGTTGGGAGTGTTCCAGTGAAGTCCGCAACAAGTCTAAAATCAATACTAATATTGTGTTTTTGACGTTTTTCAAGAGTTACTATTTTCGCGTGAATTTGGCCGATTATGAAATGTCGAAAATACCTGGTAAATTGACCAAGTTCCAATGCACTCTGACGTTACCATCCATCTAACAAATGACTAATAAATCCATCGAATGATTTTAAAATCATTTGAAGTTCCCCTATTGAATATTTTACAGCATTTCATAACGAAATTTCGGCACGCCGTGCGATTGTTGGTCATTTTTATTGCAATGATTCCAGTCGTGATTTTTCTAATAATCTGCGGTACACGTCCGCGGATACCATAGGCGCCGCCAGGAATTTTATCAGGGGGGTGCATCGTGCAAGTAGGTATACGCTGATTTACAAATAATGCTTATATACGTAATAATAATAATTAGAAATAATAATAATAATAATGCAATGGTTAAATACGTAAAAATATTTTTTCAAATTTTATGATGATACAAAGTTATTTTAGTTTTTTTTTTGATGACTACATTTTCATTTTTGTCAAGCCAGGGGGGTGCACTTGCACCCCCTTGCACCCCCCTCACGGCGCCCATGGCGGATACGGTAAACTGTTGAAAACACTAACATTCATGGCCTGTCCGTTTCAATACTTCACGGAATACATGTTAGTGTGTGGTGTTTTCTTACTGTATTATTTCTTGATTTTAAAATGAAGTTTTTTACCAGCCCTACGCTGGTATACGTTTCGGACCGAAAAGCACTAAAAGGAAAAATAGAAAAATAATGTACGCATAAAGTATGGGTATGCGTGTAGACCGCGTGAGGGCAAAAGCTTATTATCGCGCGAGGGCGTTTTCGTGTGCATAAACACGATGTGTACATGCGCGCGTCAGACGAATATAATAACGATATTATATTTTATATACGCGAGTGGGCCCGCAGAGAGGGTAAAAAATGTATTATGTTTTACGACCGTCGTGTGGCTTCGGCGCGCAATGTTAACGCGACCACGATGCACACGGTGTTGACGGGGACGGGAGAAAAACACGACGAGAAAAAAAACGCGCGTTGTTGTGTATAAGTATACATGCGTGTGCAATAATAACGCATAGTGTGGTCGACTTGTTCGACTAAAACATCGGTTTTTGTCGATACGGTAACGACGACTACATCACGACGAGTAGAGGGAATGAAAAAACTTTTCTAGCCAGTAAGTGCTCCTTCGCGCGAGAGTGTGTATGCGCGTGCGTGCGTGCTTACGTGTGTGTGTGTGCGTGCGCCTGTGTGTATATCTTAACCCCCCAGAGAGCGGCCATACTATCACAGACACCGGGTACTTGGTTGTCAAACCGCGGTCGTTAAGCCTGATATTTATTCGACTATGGGGATCCACTGTCTTGTATAGCCATCGCCGCGCCGTCGTTCGGTCCGCAAATACGCACTCCGTTTTCAAGACGATCGTATATTTTTCGCTTAGTAGGCAAACGTCGTTAAAGCCAATTACGTGGAGCAGCACGAAGAAAAAACGCACGTGCACGCACGCACACGCGCACACACACACACACACACACACACACACACACACACACACACACATTCAATGTAGCCGTATTCAATTCTCCGGGGATCGTCACTACAGTTGTCTTCGTCGTCGTTTTCCGTTTATATTCGTTTCCGGAATGAAAATTATTACTCTGGCTCGCGTTTACAGCGGGACACACGAGTCTAACAAAACGGTTTAAAAATAATCACGTCAGTCTTTAGACGTTCAACTCGTATACGGAATTAGCCGTCCCGTCGTCGAAGAGTTACGGAGAAAGCTGCTGAACAGTAGCGGTTATTCTAGGCGACCAACGGAGCGGGAGGGGAAGCGAAATCCATCTATGTACGACTATGTGCACCGGTCCCCCGAACGGTTATATCGCTCAGATAGCGTGATGCTGAAAATCAGCAGACATTTTCCCACCAGAAAGTGGAAGAAACTCAAAATTCCTTTATAGTTTCGCTAATAGGTAGAATCAAGAACATTGATGCCGTCGTCGTGAGTCGAACGTTTCGATAGGAACGAGGGTCGATTTATGCTCTGTAACGGACACGGCAAAACCCTGGTTTCACATCTACTGGGAGATCGTACCTACACATAAACGTATAAAAGCGATCGGATCATTTGGGAGTACCAATCAGGAGTACGTCACGCGCGCTCCATCGCTCGGCCCCGCTCAAAGGGTTTTCGTCACGTACATCACCCCAGCGCCCTCGTCCCCTTTTGGAATTTTTGAAAACACTGACACCGACAATCAGTGCGTGCAGTAAAAAAAAAAAAAAAACGAAATTCGCCTCAGCTCTCCGGCTCGAAACGAAACGTCAGCGTTTCCGTGGCAAATACGAACAGCGTCGCCGGAACGCTTACGACCTTAACGCGTACGCGCGGTGTACACAGTAATAATACACGTTCACGTGCGTTCGCTACATTAACGCGTAGTTTAATTACGAGGAATTCGGAATATTATTGCCGTGTGCCTACATGGTTTGTACTTAAAAAACCGGTTTCGTGTGGGTACTAAATAAAAATACGTCCAAAATAATTATACCTCGTCGTCGGCGTCGTCTCCATCATCACCACTACCGCCATCATCATCATCATCATCATCATCATCATCAACATCATCAACATCGTTATTACTTACGAACGAGGATGTCATCGTGTCTAGACTTTCAACTGTAATAATAATATACAGCGGTAGCGTTGTATATCATTGGAATTGCTTTAATCGAAGACAATCTATGAGTAAATACTGTAAACACTACGAAATGCGTATATCCACATATACTCAGTATATACTTGTACAGCTATAAAATAATAATATATTATGATGTCTCTCTCTCTCTCTCTCTCAAAACATTTGTTTGTCAAACAAACTAATGCAATCGTATAATGTAATCGATTTGTTGTGTGTTTGGACGAGCACGTAGGGTCAAGTCCCGGATTGTGCACTCCGTAAGTAAACACACGCAGTTCACCTGCACTATCCGCGGGTCTGCTTTTACACGTGCGCGGTATAAAAGCTTCTATTTTAAACGTGATTCTCGTCGAACGTTTGATTACGTTTGTGTTACACTCGCACGCATACACACCCGTTTTTTGTAAACTGCCGGCGAAATGTACGTAAACAAAATTATGCTAACAATATATCATAGGCGGGTACAGACGGGTATTTCACTAATACGTCATTTTGCTATGTGATTGGGCATCAAAGCCCGGTCGCTTGATAAGATTACTGTTACCGACCACCCGATAGCAGAAAAAAAAAATGGAATATTTAAACTATACATCGTCATTCGATTTAATTATAAATATTATGATTGTTAATAATTGACCGTAATTTGTTTGGTACCAGATAAAGACAACAACTGCAATACTTTTCATTGACGAACCTCAACGGGTGGTTTATTTTTATATTTTTTGTTTATGAATATTTTACTGTACGAGTATTTATAATTAAAACGGAATTATGATAAACGAGAAAAAAACGTTTAAATTATTTTAAGAATGTTCCATTTTTATCGTGTAACAAGCTCGTAATATAAAATCCTTAGCGGATGGTAAAGTTGCGTGCAATCAAATTGTTCGGCTATGTACCCAGGAATTCGGCAAAATGTCCGATTCTACAACATTCATACAACATAATATATAAACATGTAAATGCCGCTATACTTTATTGATAGATCATCTGTACGGCTATATTAACAATAACAATAATAACAATAGTAATTATAATAATGTCGTCACGATTCGCGATGTGCATATTCATCCGGATCCATTGTTATCATGCATCATTATTTGTCGTCGCATTGTATAATAATCAGCCGAAATACGTACCGCAGCTGCAGTTTAATGCTGATATTTCTCATGATGTTGGCGGTTTTTTACGACTATCTGTTGATTTACACGACATGGTCATTATCGGGACGACGCGCACTCCCTATGCACAACGTGTGTACATCTATTTGCGTTATTGGTCCACTGGGCAACAGTACGCGTACAGCATAGCCGTACGGAATGCAAAAACGATAGACGGATTAAACGGAAAAAATAAAAATATCACGCTCGTTTGTCGACGCGTGTACGAACAGCCGTTCACAATCGGTTTTTATCGCACGTATTTAGCGTGTTCAAGTCTCTCGGTCGCGTGTGCAACCGATAGCAGTTGAAAAAGACGGCATACTTAATTTTTCATGCCGCACTGGTGTTTCATAATATTTCATCGTGTTATGAATTTTTAACACGAGACACTTCGTTTCGACAAGTACAGTTACCTGGCCGTATGAATATTATTTTTGTTATTAATAATATTATTAGAATATACGTGTACCTACTCGTTGAAAAGTCAAATGTTCGCACAATACATTTTATTATTCGATTTAACGGCTCCCGCTGAACAGAAAAAAAAAAAATAAAATAAAATAAAAAAATACATTTATGTTCTATTCAAGGGACTGCATCTACTCTCGAATCGTGTGCACCAAATTAATAGAGGGTTTGCGAGAAAATACGTAAAAAATATTTGATCCCACGTTCCCCGCCTAATCCATCGCAGCTTTGACGTGCTGCATTGGATAGTATACAGTATAGTTGTAATCGACGTGTGCACTATACGTGTATCGTGGCGGCGTGTACAATTCCTGGAGATGAGACGGTCAAAAGGCATATTATAGTTTATGTGCATATTGTTATTATTTCGCAGGTGATGGACGGTATTTTTTTTCCCCCAAGGACGTTTTGTGACAACGTCATTCATATTATGCGGAATGAAGTACGTAGATCTTTGGTGCACTTGCGTAGACTGCGGCCATCTCATACGGTGTATGCTGACTAGTATATAAATAAAAAAAAAAGTAATAAAATAAAAACAGAAACCGAACGGTCACGACATAAAACTGTACGGGCATGAGATTTCCTTCGAACTGAACGATAAATTTACGTCGTATTTGTACGTATAATCCTCACGAGAACAAGCGCGTTGCATAGACATTTAATTGTGATAATATAATAATAGTAATCATAATAATAAGCACACGCATAAAGACGCGCATAATATGAACGAAAGTTCAAATACACCTTTAACGTAACTGACAATTGTTTTATTACGTTATGATACACTCGAGAACCGCGGGTTACGTTATCGCGGGAAATAAATAAAAAGAAAACCGATACATAGATCATTTCGCGTTGGAAAGATTATCGATATAAATCGTTGGCGCAATGCGTATCATCCACGTGGAACGTCGAACGTGCTGTTTTAAACGAATTACATTAGCTGACATATTGTTAAATGTATAATTTATACCGAAACGCCGTTCAAGCCTCGAGGCCGAAACAATTTAAATTCACGCATAAGGGCTCTTTATCGGCCCAGACGGCATGTAGCTTGTATACTAACGAGTTTTTTGTTTTATCTGTCCATGAAAACCGTGTTCTTGATACATGCTCATGCGAAACGTCAATGTGTGTGTGTGGTTTTTATTTTTTTATTTTTTTTTAAGGCAATAGATTTCTTTTATTTATTTATTTTTTTGATTTCGAAGAGACTATCGGTCTCGAATAATAATTGTAGGGAAAGAACTCTAAAGAACTATCAATAATGATTTTACATTTGACGTATGCGTTACTCGTGTATTGTTCTATTTACCATTTCACTTATGGGTAACTGAGCCGCCCTAAAGATTTTTAGGTTTTGGGCATGGCTATAGTTTGCATGATTATCTACGCGGACTATATAATATATATATATATATATATATAACTTGAATAAAAGGAAAAGAGAACGTTTTCTAGAAAAACGATCTATAATTCACTCGTTCTTGATCTGCATTTTATTTTACAGTACGAAAATAAAATAAATAAAACAAACAAAGTTAAATTATTTAATCAAACTTAGATGTCTGTAAATTTACGCATTCATATTATAAATACTATAAAATATAAGAACATTTAAAAACTGTAATTTCAGATAAAATGTTTTAAATGGAAGTAAACACCGCGAGGGGGTTATAAAAGTTTCTCTGGAGACTATAGCTCGCATGGTCCTATGCATACTATGCCCATGGGCCAGGGGAAAAATTAATTCGCAGGCCTCTCAATCATCACAATAATATACGGCTATGATAAAAAAATACACACCAAGTTTGCAGAATGTTGGTAATTAAAGTTTTCCAACTTCAACCAATCAAGGACATTTAAATGTACCGGTACAATGAATCACATTTTCAATAACTTCTCAACAATTTTATTATAAGTTATCGTGTTCAATAAAAATTTGATTTATTCCTGATAATTTATGAACAGCCATCGAAAATAAGAGCTTGATGTTGTCGCGTCGATACTTGCGGAACGAATTTCCACGTAAATTCGGATAAAAACTATGTCATTCTTCACAGTCCGGCAATAATCATAATACATTACAGTTATAACCAGGTGCGTGTACAAAAAGGGGTTTTAGGGGTTCAATCCTATGCATATACGTAAGCGTAAATAAACAATTGTTCCAAAAACATCGTTAAACATTCGCTTAACTACTTGTCACTTCCGAAACGCAGGTAAACGATATTGACGTATACTAATGATCGGTTTAATTATGCGCAAGTATTTAATTCACGTAGCAGCGTATAATATGTGCCACGCGAGGGACGTTGCCGTGTTTCAAATAATATTTTACATACACACACCCTTCCATATTTTCTTCCCTTTGGTACACCGAATGCGTGAAATACATTTCGTCCGAGGTCATATACTCTTCCAGGCGGACACAGCACCGCCAGGACAACGTTGGCAACATTCCTTTCGTGAGTTTTCAGAATTTTGTGTTTACCTTTTTCTTAGGAATTCACTTTATCACCCGTATAAATTATGTACCGTATTATTTATATACGCCCCGGACACTCGCAGAGAAATGTACTGCGGGGAACGTTAATCCGTTATCACACATCCACCACTAGGGATGAGTCGTTCAGCATTGAACTCATCAATCCGGTGAACGAAATTATTAGGATTCGGAAAGTTAGAGCGATTAGTTCCCTTGATTAATTTCGTCCGTAACTTCATTGAATCCCGATCCACTACGAATCATCACTACGAATATTGTAATGTTATTGATAAATATGACTCGTTATTTCGTTCACTGGTTCGCGTCTCGTACATAGACGTTTGTTGTAATGTTTATGGAAAATTATTGCGTTTGGTAGACGGACGACGTTGAGAGATTAAGGACTAAAAAAAATTTCTCGTAACCTGTTTAGTATACGAGTACATTAATAATTGATTTTATCGAAACAGTATAAAAAATCAATTTTTCTACAAACTCAAATTATTTTTTTTTTTTTTTTTTTTATAATATTCGAGTACTTAACCACTTATTATTAAACTATAAGAAAACTATATAAATTTATACAACACACGTGTAGGGGTAATGAGCTGTCTCGGCTTCAGGTCGTGTTTAAAACTTCGGGTGTCTTCGAGCGTATAAATTCCTTTATTATAGGAATTTTTTAAAATATCAGTGTAATGGATGAATATTTTTACTAAAAAAAAGTTTGACGAAATATTTTTACCGTCAAAGAGTTTGAAGTCGCGAACGGAGAGGAGCGGTGAAATATCAGAGTCGTATTTGCGCCGCGTAAGGTTAAAATACGACCGTTGAACCTAGTTTATTATATCATGGTGCGCATCACCGCGTCGTCATCGTGATGTACAACCGTATAACATTGTATCGCGTTTACGATGATAAAAAGCCGAGGCGGTCTTACGCGAAGCGAATCGCGTTTAATTTGGATAGAGAACCTTACGAAGAATTGAACGAGTACACGAGTGCAAGTATAGATTTACACATAAATACTGTACTGTTATGATGTGTAATAGTATATCCCCCCCTTCTAACGATATTAAACATTTTATAACATCTTGGCGAAATCACTGGGAATTCAATATCAACGTCTAACCTAACCTAAAGGTTATAAAAAATAAGAACAATCCATAAAACGGCAAAATGACCTTCCGACAGGACATCGCGATTATCCGCATCACAAACGGACACTATTCTCTCACACATTTATTCTTAATTAGAAAAGAACCTCGACCGATATGTGACACATGCCACAAAGCGTTAACTATCAAACACATAGTAAACGAGTGTATGTTATGTACCTCAATACGCACCGATCCTAACCCAACATAACAGAAGCACTTGAAGAAAACCGAACTATCACAGTTTTAACTATCGCAAATGTTTAACAGTAAATTGTAATTTTAAACTTAGCTTAACCTACACAATAAGTAATGAATAATATTGAAGTTTAAACCTAACACTTAACAAGTGTAATGTGCAGTGGTGCAAGAAGACTCGCTAGCGGCCCGGGCAAAATTAGAAGAAAACGACTTTTAACCAATTAAATATTTGATTTGATATTTTTGTTAACCTTTAATTTTGCTGATTTCTCTTCTTTTAAGAACCAAATTTATATTCATAATTCATTATCGCGGTGTACATTTTTTAAATTGTAATCTTTGAAAATTTGCCATTCTCGCTTTAAGGCTGGCAAATTCATCGATAATTTCTTCATATGTAACTTCTATTATTAATTCCCCAGCGATATTTTCATAATTTCATCATAAAATGTACAAATAGACAAGACCAACATATTTCAAATAGTACAATGGAAAATTCTCGTTTTGAAGGGGTAAAGTACAATTAAGAATTTGCACGGTTGCGCGCCCCTTTGCCAATTCGCGCCTCTGCGTAGACACAGATCGCCCATACCCTTGCTACGTCACTAGTAATACGTAACGTCTAATGGAAAATAACCTTAACTGTTGAAACCTTAATTCTCATACACAAAGAAATAGGATAAATAAAATAATATACAATCTCACGGTTCCCGCGAATATCGCGTAATACCGTGACAACGACGACACGCCCTATGCGCCGATTCGTTTGTCAGAGATTTACGAAACGGAATAGATGTTATAAGTCGTACCGATTGACTGATCGCGCGAGATTCCTTGAAAAATAAACACGGAATACATGTTCAGCCCCGATTTCTGATCCTAATCGTTTTCCATCCCAATCAAAATCATCCCTGTTTTCTTCGCGTCGATGGCGCATCTGTGTTCGAATTCTGCCCGTACATATTAATGTTGTTATTATTATTATTGTTATTATTATTATTACTATCATAACAGTACACGTGTAGGGGTAATGAGCTGTCTCGGCTTCAGCCGTGTTTAAAACTTCGGGTGCCCTCGAGCGTATAATTTACGTTACCCTCCTGCACATCTCAATACATTTTTATCTACTCCGTCCGTGATCGGTATTTTTTTTAATAATTTCTTCGTTTTCAATGTTCGCAATACGGACTTCGGCTGTCGTCCAGTTGTAAGTGTTTTGTCGATCGCGGACAATGCTAGGTAGTATAATAGTACTAAACATTCTTTTTTGTTATCTGACCACTTCAAAAATAAATAAATAAAATACGCAATTTATTTTTAGTTACATTTTTTTTTTTTTTCCTGTCAATCGATTTCGCCTAAGCATCTTGCCACCCACCATGGACCATGTTTCCGGCCCGTGCCCACCCCCCCCCCACTCTAACATTGAGTACGGTTCTGGATGTAGGTACACTGACGGGCGATGCGAGCTTGGGACGTTGCTGCAACAGCGCAGCAGCGTACTACGCGTACACACGGATCGATAATAATAATAATATTTTAACGTTCGCGCGGGAGAACGTGCAGGCGGCGCTCCGATCGATTTAGCGAATCCAACCTGAGGGGAAGGGACGGCGGGCGGGAAAAGGGTTTCGGTAGATTTATAGGTGCCACCGGCGCGATTGTTTTCGGCATCTTATTTACGTGTATACACGTGTGCACGCAGTACAGTCGAACTGCTGCTGCCGTCGATGCCTTCTTCGTACAAGTCCCCGCGGACTCGACCCGACCCGACGGCGTGAGAAGGATACGTGTTCGTACGCGCGCTATGTGTTCGCGCGAATGAACGAGCGTAATCCGACGTGCGTAAGCGTCCGAGGGCGTTGGGTGGGCGGACAAAGGTACAAGTCATCGGCCGCTACTACATATTTATGTTTGGATATGATAATATGCGCTCGGTTCGAGTGAGCATGGGAAACTCGCGCGCCTAATCGCCATCGTTTTGCTTATGATTGGCGCGAACGAGCCGGGATCCTCGGCCTGAGACGTCGTGTTCTGTAAACACACGTTTGTACGCAAAATGGTCGACTACACGAACGTGTTGGAGACCACGATATTTCGTTATTGTAGGCGCGGAAGTCGAAGAAAAACGTACCCGGTGACCGTGATCAACGGCAGGAGCAACAACGTCGATTATGGTGCACCATATCTTACCCGTTCTCGATGATACGGGATCCCTGTTGAAAACTTGCGCGTCTTCAAGCCGCCTGTACTCCAGGATTGGTCGAAACGCAACACATACCTACGCGATACCTATAAGCCCACGTATCTGACCTGTATTTTATAGATTACATATTATATTGACCTGTATGTGTACATTTCATCATCGGTTCCGTTCAAACCATTTCGTACAATTTACACCGTTTATCGGTGTTCAATCTTATCGCGTCGATCGTAAAGTATAGATATTATTTTACTGAACTCCAGCTAAATCATTAAACATCATATACATCCATATCGACATAACTACAGGTATTAGGCGTTTACTTTATCGTATTGGTCATACAATTAAATTTATAAAATCAGTTGTAACTGTCGATTTCAATGATCATTTTAGATTCTGAACGGAGTGAAGAATGTATTGATTTACAATGATGTGTGTTTTTTATTTTTTTTTATTTGTGTGTCTGTCGACACGATTTGGGGCAGTAAAAATGCTTCGATTTCCTTATGTAACAATTTAAGTGAATCTAGTTGGTACTTTGGGGGGTCAAAGTAAAAAATTTTCAATATTTTTTAAATGCGACGGAAAAACCCTAAAAAATTAAGAAAAACGGGAGTTTTTACGCAAAACCAGTTTTCGACAAAATCAAATTTTTTATTTTGCTATAACTCAAAAACTGATCGATGTAAATACTTGAAATTTCCACCAAATGTTTAGATTAGCGTTCCCTATACACCGTTAAATTTTCAAAGTATTTTGACTTTTATTGAGCTTTTTATAGACAATTGAAATTTTCAATTTTTTTAAGTATTTTTTTTTTAAAATAACGATAAAATTTTTTTGGCCGGCCAGAAAATCTTGAAAATTTAATACAAGGTTTCTTATAAGTTGTTCCTTAACTGATAAAAAAAATCTAAAATCGTAAGTCACAAATTTTTTTATAAGTGCTCAAAGTTCCAATTTATACGAAATATGTAATAATTGCGAAAATTTGCAAATAATTTTGTGGTTGAAAAATCGTAAAATTTTTTTCTTTTATAACTAAGTTTTGAAAATTTGGTACAAGGTTTTTCATTAGTTTTTCTTCAAATATCTGTAAAAAAAACTCTACCGGATTCAGACAAAAAAATTTTATGAGTGTTTGAAATTTAAATTTTTACAAAACCACGTTAAATAACGGTTTAGTCTCAAACGTTTGTAGAAAACAAAAGTTGTAGAAACTTGAAAATTTTATCAGTGGTTTATATTGGCATTACCTTTATGTTATATTTTTTTCAAAATATTATATTAATTTTTAAACCACTTATAGGCATTTAAAATATTCGATTTTTTTACATTTATTTTTTATAATCGGTGATAAACTTGAAAATTTAAAAGAAGATTCCACAGAAGTAGTTCTTATTGTCATTCAAAAATTATTAAAATCCATAGGCACAATTTTTTTTTATAAGCGTTTGAACAACGAATTTTGACATAAAATTACATGTAAAATATAATATAATGTATAATATTCTAGACTGACAAACTATGTTGCTGTATGCAACTGCCAGCCCATCCTAATTGAAAAATATATTTATCGTTTCAAAATAAAATATACTTTTTACAATATTTATAAATAACAATGTATTATATCCTGGACAAACATATTAACTCCGTTCATAATCGTTATTCGTATACAATGATATCTATCATTGCATTCAAATTTAACAAATCCATTGTAAAAATGACCTATCCCATAAATGAGGTGCACTCCACCCCCAACTGTACAGCAGAGCGAGGCCCATCCGGTTCTTTTTTTCATTTTTTGATTTCTTTACCACGACCCGCCAGATTTCCAAGTTCTAAAAATTGACTATCCAGTTACTTCGAGTCGTCCATCCCTGCTGTATACGACGAATGTACGGTGTACCACGTATGAGATAGTCCGGTTGTATATTTTTGCTGAAAGGTTAGTTTATACATAGACCCGACGATGAAGGAAATTAAATATTACTATAAATCGTATAATGTAGGAGTACGCGTTTTCCAACTGCAGACGTATGCCTACACACAATGTAATATTATAATTGCGTACGTATAATACGAGTATGTGTATAGAAGTGTAACGATAAACGGGTTCGATTTAGTTATGATATCGAAACACCGATGATTAAAAACTAATTATTAACTCGGATCGATTGTGCTTCCGTTGATTAACGCTTGTCGAATACGAGTATCTGTGTGTGTGCGTTTCCGTACATAATAATTTTACATTACTATAATCGTACCTCTAAAATATTTACATTAAACCTTCGGACATTCGATTATATATGTGTACATAAATTGATACGCGAGATCGTATATTATTATCGTATATACATAATATACTGGTACACGTATTTTTAATAAGATATTGAATAACGCGAGAATTTTTTCCAACCAAAACGGTATCTATAATGCGACTCTATTAATAATATGCAATAATAACCAGTGATTATACACAGATATTACTGTATGTTATTGTATATTATATATATATACTCCTATAATAACAATAATTATTATTTGAATTTTCGAAAACAACTTATTACATTATTAAATCGGTTTAAAAAAAATACAGGTATAATAAAATGATTGGCGCTTATAGATACTTGTACATATTTTAAAACGATCGTTTTCGTAAACACAATTCTGCTTACCAATCGGTTATCGGGAACGGTGTGTGTGTGTGTAATATTGTTACGTTTAGGGACAACGAAAGCTCGTGAAACAAATGCATTTTGTAGTAATTATATGATACGTACCATCGGACGCATACGAAAATCAACACGAATTCGGAGTATGAAAGAAAAGGATGAGCCTGCACGGAAATTATAGGTTATAAATTGTACCAAATCATATACACGTAATCCAGGTGTTTAACGTCCAATATTGCTGCATTACACACGAATTTAAATCGTTTAAAAACGTTTACGAAATTATTTTTATTTAATAAATAACTGCACTCTTCGTCGTTATTACCATTGTGTTTAATACATTTATTGTTCTAGATAAATAATGATACAAAATCAATGGTTCGTACGATCATTATAACAATTCGTACGCTACAACGTTAGGCCCAGATAATGATTATCGTATTCGGGTTATATTTTATACGTATACGGGTAAATCAACTATTATCACTTGTCTAGACAGAAATTTAAATTTAATTTGATCCTTCACACTTCGCGTACAGAGAAATTGGTGCTTTTGTAAACCCTGGGTCATGATATGATAATATGATTAATAAATATTCTTACTTGATACTTTTGATGTTTCACATATTGTGTACTATATTATAATTATTAAAGCATTCAGGTTTCAAATATTAGATTTTGATTACACCAAAAGTTTCAACTTTTAAGTACAATAATTTATGATTTCAAGCCTATTAAGTTTTTGAATTTACAAATTTAAATATACGACCCGACCGTTATATTGTTTATTACAGTTTTGTGTGTTGTTAATAATTTATAGCAAACATTTTTTTATTATGTTTCATAAAAAATGAAAGATGAAAGTTTTATGAAAAATAAAATACCTTCTAAAAAATAACATTGTTTGTGCATTATACAATCATTTAATTTAGGTCAATTGATATAGTGAAGAAGTTCCTTATTACATTCGAAAAATTATTATCTTTTAGATTGGACTGCATACGAGTAGTATTACGGAGTAATATAAATTGATGGGGGGGGGGGGGGGAAGTAGAGAGAAGTTTTATATTTTTTCCGTCCTTATTCGTGTCAAATATTTCCATACATTTTGGAATCGAAACATTCGAGGCAATGACTAAAGTACTAAAAGCTTCAGTCCATTTGGGACTCCCAAAGTATTCGTTTTTACGTTTGTTACCAATTTCGTTCAGCTATCGTTTGATGCTATTTCGTGTAAAATGTTTCCATTTATATGATTTCAATTTATATATATATATATATATATATATATATATATATATATATATATATATAATATATATACGAGTATATAAAATCTACGATTTTTCCAAGAACTAAAGTGTATTACTTTATACAGAAAATACACTTTATCCTGTTTAAACTCGTATGAAAAAATTTGTGCGACCATTCGATTATTGTTTTTTCTACGCATTATATTTTGCTTTTAACTTAATAATCCGAATCTTTCCAACATAATAACAATAGTAGTACAAGTAAATTGCATACATTTTAGTGTCAACTATTATACTTGTTAGAATTTGTTCGTTGTATTGAAACGATACGTTAAAAAAATCATGTTTTTATAGTATAATACGCCAAATTTTTTTCATCAATTTCACATAAAACAACGTTCACAGTCGTGTTGATTGTACAATAATGACTATTAACACTGCACAGTTAATTTATTATGTTTTATGATCATTTTACTACTATTACGTTTTTTTTATGATCATTATTATTTTTATTATCATCTCACACAGCGGTTATAATACGTTTTTTCATTAACCTAAGTACCGTTTCACCATTTTTTATACGCAAAACTTACACTCATTTTCATTAGAAGTAGTCACTGTTTATACCCGCGAAACAAATAATATTTTTACACGTACATTGTACGATACAAATCAGGCTTTCCTACGTATATAAATGTACCTACATAAGAAATGGAAGGAATTTATCTACCGATTAGTACGTAATTATACGCAACATAAGACGTACGCCCTCGACAAAGATTCAAAGTAGTAAATTAAAAGATTTATTTTCTCCCCTCGGGGCTGCACACCGCCGATGATTTTTAAACGGTAAGAATTATGACCGACAAAATATCATTATTTCCAAGTACAAGGCGATGCATAAACAAATAAACACTCGCGCATATCGAAATATGTGCGTACAAGAGGGTTAAGCCCGGAGAAAACACTTAACTAGTTCAACGCACGCAACCGATTTGTATTTATTGCAGTTACGTTATTGCAGTAAAACGCGTCGTCTTTGCGGCGAACCGTCCGGCTGCTCTAGAGTCGGTTTTCCATTGGCCGCGGAAGGTTTTCACATGCACGCGGAAATTGTACGCATATATTAATATACTCACAATGATCGTCATAATAATCGTGCGGAAAGGACATGTTGTGGCCACGTATTATTATACTATTATTTCGGTTATTGAGCTAATTAACATCCTGGTCTTTATGTTTTTTATTTCTAATACCCGTTTACGCGGACTATACGATATGTGTGTGTGTACGATTATTATTGTTTTTATGTTTTTTTTTTTTGCAACGATATTTTTCCTGTTTTCTTTTTGCGGAATCTCGACCACTGCGCCAGACTCTACTGTTCGCGCAGACCCGTTTCTGCCAACAACCAAGACGACAACGTTACACTCCGCTAGTACTACAACTACACCGCGGGGGCAAGAAACCCGAGGAAAAAAATTAAACTGTACGTATATATATATATATATATTCAAACCCTCGGCTCTATATACCATCCAGTCTTCCTTAGTGACGCGCGCGGGATTCCTTTGTTCTTCTTTATTCCAGTTCTTTTCTCATGTGTATCGTACACGAAGCTTATGAACAAACAAAAAGGCATTATAAAAATTTATAACGAATAGAACGACGCGCGCGCGTATCGCATATAATACGTAAAAGTATTGATGGGGGGAAAAAAAAAAAAAGAGGTTCGGCGGGAAAAAAAAATATCTATATATTATTAATACTCGCGTGTACGTATATATTTGCACTAATCTCGTATAATAGGCTAATAAATTATAGACGCGTCGTCTCGGTGTGCATCATCGACGACCGCGATGGCGGACAAGGTCCTCTTGCCGATGGACGGAGGAATGATGGCGGCGGCGCGGTTTCTTTTCAAACCCATCGTCTTCGACTTTTTCGATGGTAATTAAAATTCGCAGGATCGAGACGCACAACAATGATATTTAATGTGCCATAATAATAATAATCGGTGGCGACGGAACAAAGCGTATTGGAAAAAAAAAAAAAATATATAATCATTATCGATGTATGGCTGGTACGCGACCGCATCGAGCAGGTGACTGCGGTAACGTGTTACAGTATATGTGATATGATATAATAATGCCTACGATTTGGCGTCTGATGTCTCGGTTTTTTGTTCACAATATTATTATTATTATTTTTTTTTTTTTTAATTTCAATAATATCTTGAAAGTTCGTACGTCGACCAAGTGGAATCCGTTCGGGGGCATTAACCCCGGTCGATTTTAGGCTTAACGATTTAATGCGTGTGTTTGTTTTTTTTTCGGTTCGATGAAACATATTCCATCGATAAATCGTTGTTTTCTTTGGAATATTATTCTTCAGAAACGGCCAATGATTTAATCCTATCGGGTTTCGTATAAAAATCACTATTTCCCTCGGGCGCATTTTAATGCTGTACACATATCACAACCGTCATCGTTTGAACACACATATATATTATTATTATGCTGACGGTAAAAACGTAGGTATAATTTTGATAACGGAAAAATAAAATACTCTTATTTCACCAGTAACGACGACTGTTATTGGCGTATGAGTCACGCTGATGCGATAGTATATATAATATTATACTATTATTATACCTATGTTGGAGAGTTTAAAACTTACGAGAGGGTAAGTTGTTTTTTTTTTTTCTTTATATTTAAGTGTTTTTACCTACCTAAATGTTGTATATAACTATCGGATCGTCTTATTTTTTTTATTTTTTTATTTTTTTGAAAAAAGTATATTATTTTCGTGAGACTAATGGATTCGAACGGGTATGTAAAGAGGATATTGTAGTATCGTCGAACTCTACATTCCTATATATTATAATATCGCGGGTTAGACAAATCGTTGAGGGTCCAACGTGTGTATAATTTGTGTGTCAGAACGAACGTTTTTCAGGTTAAAAGGATATGGAGAAGAGAGAGAGGAAGAGAGAAAAAATTTTTATACGTTTAATTTTTCTATAACTCATCCGCATGATGGTGCACAAGCATTTGTACATGTATACCGTGCGAGTTTCAACGCATCTGTTGTGCGCGCGTAGTCCGCAATTTTGGTTGCCGGAAATGATATTTGAAATCTAAAATATGCGCTCTGGGCACTGCATATTTATACCAACAGAGACTCGATTATACATCATAACGCGTATTTATACGTTTATATGTATATATTAAATTACACATGTATGCACGTGCAAGAGCTTGGCAGAGAGAGATTAAGAGAGATAGATAGAGGGAAAGAGAGGTATGCGCCGAGTGTGAATTAATAATATTTCACTAGCCGGGTAGGTGCGAACATAATTTTGCATATTTCCCGAAATCCTTTCCAGGTCCGCTCGCAGTAGCGAATATACATATATAGGATACGATGATATTGCAGCAGAAAACATTTCCAGGCGGTTTTTGTCTTGCCGTTTATCTGATGTTCTCACGTCTCACGACATAATGCAAGATGTACACACATACCCAATATTAATAATGATAATAATAATAATGAATAATACATACAAACACACACGCATATAAACTTTATGTGTAACTCTGTGTATACATATTCGCTATTCTGCAGGTATGTATTATGTAGAAATATTATTACAAATATGCCGAAATTCGTTAATGAAATTCAAAATTTCCCATCTTTTGCACACCGTCTGCAGTAGTACCGACCGATACGGAACACCTCGCATATATGTTATTTTCTACGTACTATATAAATATACGTGTACATGATAAATATGAGACCGACCACCGGCGCTCTCGGCAATATTCAGATGATGATAGAGTATAATAATATTTACGATTCTTTATCGAAGAACATTCGCCACGAAAACACGAAAAAAATTACTATAAGTAACGAGAGAGAGAAAGAAACTCCGCGTAAGTATATAATATTATTTAAAAACGTGGTTTTCGCTCGTATACATTATATACGATGCATACCCACGTTTCGCTTCTTGCGCGCAGACTGAAGTTCCAATCGAAAATCCCAAAGACTCGACTTAAAACGTATAGAGGTAAACCGTACGGTAATAAAATTGCGCATAATATATTAATCAAGTATGTACATCAGATGAGCATAACCCTTTTTGATCCACCACTCTCAAATCAATTTATTTCCACGAGACGACTACCTGCGTGTAATATTAATACACTCGGTATATACATTTTTTATTTGGTATTAAATTATGGACCTTCTATTAAAACCTTACGACCTCCAAGTGTTACGCTCCGCCGGTTTATACAATTTGAAAATCGCAAATGATAAAAATGCGAGTTATATTTTCTATGTGTTTGGAACGCATAAATATTTTTAAACTCTACGAAAAAAATCAAGACGGTCACTGTTGGTCCTTCGATCTTAAAATATTGTTCAAGACGGTTACCATATTATTTCAAAGGGGTAATACTTTTTTGTAAGTTTTTGTGGTTTGCGAAGTGTGTCACTTGTGTGCATACAATATACAAGTGTGTATGCCATATACCGTTCGTGGATCACGAGAGCCGTAACACACGCGTAGTAGCTGTAATAAGTATAGTGCATTATGAACTGTGTAATACTGCCTTCGTGTACCAACCGTTATAGTTTTTCCGGGAATTCGGTGTAAGCTGCTTCGGTTCATTTCTTCTCATCTCAGTCCGGTTCGACTTGTGATGCGCATAATAATATAATTTGCTTTTGTATAACTATGTCACCCACCTCGTACGCAAAGCGGTCTGTATAGCCAACGACTGGGCGTTAAAAAATATTATTACATTATTCGATCGAACCTAACCCGGTCGTGCATTGTACTAATGTTACGATGTTCCGGTAGACCATCGGACGCGTAATAGTTATTGCACCGCTGTTCGGACACACGCGTACAATTATCACGATGCGGACGTGGGATTTTATTCGTCGCGTGTTTTGGCCGTTATTATTGTTATTATTAGGTGTACATTGATAATGCTCAGTACCGATACGTATACAATATTACGGTCGAGACTGTACAATTAGAGAGAGAGAGAGAGAGAGAGAGAAATAACAACATAATAAGAAAAAAACCACCGACTGTCGCATTGTTACAATTCCTGCGTCTCGCAAAAATATTCTCAACACACCGTCTGCCGTTTCTTGTCTGCGCTATGCCACGTGTTCGGACGCAATCAAACGCAATACGAGCGGCGCGCGGACACGTCAACGAACTCATCGGTACAACACAACCATAACGGGTAGTATATAATAAACTATGTATTTGTGTGCGTGCGCGTGTGTGTCTGATCATATAGTACTCTCGTATAAATTTATTACGCAATACGAACAATTTTTGTTTTGCTTTTAATTGTACGAGTGCACAAAAAGCCGACGACGGATTCCTACTGCGCGCCGCACAACCTAAACGTAAAACGTGCGAAGGACGAGGCGATTTATGCGTTACGAAAGGACACGATTTCCGTGGAACCGGACGCCAGACGTGCGCGGTGGCGATCGCTTCCGCCCCGCCCTGCTCATATTTCGGTCAGCTTCCGAACAACGACGTGGCGAACGGACTTGACGTAGCGCATTTTTTCTGGGCGTTTCGCTGGTTCCCGATAGGTAATCGACGATCGAAAATGTCGTACGCGCGTGTCGTCCGGGCTAGTACGACTGCTCTAATATCGCGTTTACGCGAGATGGCATAATGATCGATCGCTCGCCGAGAATCGTGCAGACACCCGGCCACGTCGGTCGTAGTAAGACCAAGAAAGAGGTGGATAGAAAGGATTTAGAAATACTGGATGTAACGGGTTGGGAAGACAGAATCCGAAATCGGGAAGATTGGAGAACAGTAAATGGTGGCGGCAAAAATTCTTAAAGAATTGCAAAGTCAAAAGGAGAAGAAGAAGATTTGTGTAGTGTAAATATTTTTCTCGCTTGACTGATACAATCATTTCTTTGCTCAAACTGAGACTAAACTAGACCGTCACTGTTGAATAACAGTCCTATTTTTATGACCTGCATGTAAGGTGAGGGCTCCGAATCGGTTCTTTTAAAATAAAAACTTGCTGCAGCCAATTTTTCTGGATCTACCGACATGAAGGGTTTTCCAAAAAACGATTGATCGCGAGAAAACCAACAATTTTGGTCTGCGTATGACCGTTATGTCGTTGTGCAAGCTGTACCGCAGTGATCGGGTATCGGTTTGCACTCAACGAACGCGTTATTGATACGCGCGCACGTAAAGTGACAAACGTCTCGCGTCGTGAACATTGGCGCGACTACGATCTTGGAGCCTCGATGATTAAGTCTGAGACCCCTTAACTATAATTTAGGTATTGGTAAGTTTAATTTTTTCTGTAAAGACTACTTACTACTCACTTATTGTTACACGCGCTGTTCAATTCCTTCGTGGTGCAAAAGTACCCGCCAAGTGTACGTCTACGATCAGACTCCCTTTGAGTCTTGGGGTCCCCGATGTTACACATCGCCGTACACCCTGGTTGTTGCGCCACTGGTCGTGTAAACCGCGCACGGGAAGAAAAAGTTTAGCCGTTCCACGCGAAACACCACCTAGACTTTTGACACGGAAGTAACACAACTTTGTGCCGTTCTCCGTGGTCGGCGTATAAACAGATCGATCACGTCGTGTACGCCGTCAAAACGACCTAATGAATTGCGTAACGAATGGCGTATGTCCGCGGAGACGTGTTTGGGAATTTTGCGCTTTAGGTAAGAAAAAAAATCGCCCCCTTCCCAACCTTAATTCCTTTAACAATAAGGGTAGGTATTTGTAAAAAAAAAAAACACATGATAGTGAAACCAATGTATTTTTCGCTATGGTCGTGACCTGAAAGACATACATGCTAGGTATATATAAAATATACATTTATCTAATCACGTATTACATAATTACAGTGGGTATATTTATTATTATTTATACCAAAAAAAAAAAAAAAAACATCAATGAAATACATTAAGTGACAATATTTAAAAAAACTCTCTTAACGTATAAACTGGCTTAGGTATCGAATTATATCGAAATGCTCTCCAAAAATTTACCACCAGGGGCCTAAGCCTCTTCCCACTCTAAATACGTCCCTGTGTATCGTATAGTTTTGTTAATATCGACTGTTGGGATTAGCACGAACGTCCGTCGCGACATCGACTATTCGTCCGCAAGCCGTTTGTTGGTCCTCGCCGAATGTGCTATTGTTTATTGTTGTTGATTATAAACAAAATAAAAAAAAAAAACCCACGAAGCGATATTAAGTCACGACTGGTAACTAGTGGAAAATCATGAACGAACAAGGAAAAAGAAGTTTTTATTCGCTTAGTACGCATGACAAATTGGACAAACAGACGTTTAATATCCGTACTCTAATGAACGCGAACATCTGGTCGGGGAAGAACACAGGTCGACCTGTGTCACTAGAAGAGGTGCTCACGAAACGCAGTGGACTAATATGTACATTCCTAATTATACTAGGCAAGCTGGTAGACGCACACTGAAGCATGGGAGTTGAACGCTGTGAGTATTAGAGCGCGATTGTCATACGACGTTAAAATTAAGTAGGTACTTATAATATTTAATTTATATGACGTAGAAAACAGCGATAGATACGCGTAATACATTCGTGTGATGTGTGAATTTTTTTTTTTTTTTTGGCGCCGAATCAATTATAGACCAACTACTGTTACAATACGGCCAATAATATATTCGTGTGCACAATGTGTTCATTTCCATAAAAATGATTTGAGCTATTAAAAACACGTTTACCGCTTGTTAAATACGCAACACGAGATCATAATGTATACGATACCCAATCCGACGCGCGGCGAAGCGATTTGTCGGAGATTAGTTTTGTGAATACACCTACCGTTGAAATGAGTTAATTAAATATTTTTGTTTTTAATACTGAATTTTCGTGCACTGTATAATTATCGATCATAACTTAGACGGGCACAATCAGTCGATCCGAATTTCGGTAGGACGCGGACGGTAACTGTGGACGCCCTAAACACGCTTCCGATGTAAATTAACAGAATCGAAATTCGTTCTTGAACGCGAAAAAAGAGATCACGACCACGCCAGTCGTACGTATTTTCTTTCCCGTGCAAATGTTTTAAATTTGTTTAATAATAACGTGTACTTACCGTGCAATGCACATCACCCACCACTGCAAGCGTTTTATCGGAAAGTTGAAAAAATAGCTGTTATATACATTCCGAAAATGAAATAGATATTTTGCTTCTACGAAAAGTTTTCTCGCGCGTGTTGTAATATATAATACTGAAATAAGGCAAAGTAGAACTGATGTATTTTCAGGAAAACGTTTATTTTTTATCTCAACTCGAATACACGCAAAAAACAACTTACTAGGCATTTTTGATCCAACCATATTGTTATAATACCTATAGGACGTGAAAAATAAATAGCCGATAGATTTAATTAAAACTTTATATATATTATGTTTACGTCATCACGAAACTTACCAAATGTTTTACTAACTCTATCGACTCATATATTATTACTTTAGTTCGCAGTCCAGATTATGGACAGCTTTCAATAAGTTTTGATAATACCTCAATTCATAAATAATTTATATCAGAGGATTCTCGATGATTCGAATTGAAATACGGATGTTCTTAGAAACTTCGAACATTCAATATATCTTGGTATATCAAAAAGTAGATAATTTAAAATTTGGTAATTCAGAACCATAATATAAAATTCACTATATACCGTACTGCATGTATATTATTATTATTATTATTTTTTTTTTTATTAAAAATACGACTCGAGAACGTGGTCATTGTTATGATTTATAGGTTTTGTGTACCTATATTTATAGATGTTTTGTTACGATACCTTTTTTTATATCAATTTAATGTATATATTTTAGAGTTCGTTTGACTGCTGTTTCGTTTTGATCTAAGGATCGGCGAAGTATATTATAATTGAATCATTTTTTTGAAATTCTACAATTCTAAATACTATAATACTTGGTCCGGTCATATTTTGAAAATTTGTGATCGGAGGTCACTTGGTAGTGTATATTATAAGCTTATATAAAAGCATAAAAAAGTTCAGACTGTGATCTTAAAGTTTTTGAATTGTTCGACCGCATTTTTAATACTTCCGTGACACTTTTATATAAAACATAAACCACAATGATTTTAACTTAATGTGAAAAGTACATATAATTAGTTTATCGATACGATTAATGTATATAATGAGCTGAATTAATATAATTTGGTATTTTTAATCAATACGCAAAAGTTTAAATAAAAATATATCATCGTATATATTTTATAACTTACACAATATCTAGTCTTATAAACCATCCTACTTCTGTGTATACCAAACATACATAGCTCAAAGTTCAAGTTTGAAGTAAAAATGATAAGATAAAATCTTACCGAGTAGCTACGAACGTGTACGAACATTTTTATAAACCCGTGCGACCATAATAATGTCTACACAGAATATCATTTTTTTCATGATATCGAAAATACTATACAGATACGCCATCGAACGCTATTACAAATATATACTGTATACACTATTATCGTAGATGGCGTCGAAAAGACTTTTGAAATATTTCTTTTGGGTTTTCGTGATTTATATTTTATTTCGTTGTCGATTGCGCGAATATGGAGACGTGCACTTTTTACATGCTACGATAAGTGGATCAGAAAACTAGATACCAGCAGTCGGTATTCGAACAGCGATTGGATTGAACACGCTCGGACTTATCGTCGATTCTCGTAGTACTCGTAATCAGCATATAACGAATCGATCGAAGCCTAATGTAACCTAACCTATTGGTATTATCACATAGGATTATTAGACTGATCGTCGGTATGGGTACACTATACAGACGTTCCAAAAATCCGGGCAAACGAATTTTTCCTTGTACCCCGATATAGTCAGAGTCGACGGTTCTAGAAGCGCAAGCGGTTTCACAGCGGTGAAATAACATACGCGAGCTAGGGTGAGGAAATGCTTCATAAAGCTATACTTAAATACATGGAATGTGGTGGTATACGGCTGAAAAACATAGACACTAAATATGGTACAACGATGAATCCTCGAAAGTTTTGAGATATGATGTTGGAGAAGAATAGTGTGAGTGAGTTGGATAAAACTAACGAAAGTATGATTAGTGAAATAAATGAACGCAGAAAATAAACTTAAAACCATTAAATACGATGGAATATAATTGTCACATATTGAAGCACAAACACGAACTAATGTATAGAACATTAGATGGAAAATCGAAGGTAAGAGAGACCAAGGACATCCAAGTACTTCATTTTTCAAGCAAATGATCTCCGATGCTGGATTGTCAAGCTACACGGGACCAAAGAAGTTAGCTAGAAACAGATAAGAGTGAAGAGTTTTTTGAAGGGCGCATGTTCGACTGCAAAATCAACCATAGGAATGAATACAAGAAGGAAATATATTTATGTTAAAAATAATTTAATGGTATTATAGTGAAAGGGGCGTGAGTGTACAAAATAATGTGGAAGGCGGAATTTACCTCAAAAGGTTGAGAACCCTTGGTCTAAAATATCCAAGGTATTGTAAGGTCACTGAAAAATCGCGTGTCGTCCGATATATCTCATTGTGAGACAATTTTGTGATGATTTTATATCAAAATGAGTCATAGTGATCGGATACGATGAAAATCGCGTCATATATGTCGCTACCGATTCGGTCCGTCGCGCTGTGGATCACATTCCAATGAGGTCGCCGCAACCACGGTTTGAACGCAGTGACCATGTCCTAAACGGTAGAAGTATCGGTGTACGAAAGCCCCACACTCTCATTATTATATTAACTCATAGGTAATCATTACCTATAGTATTGTCTCGGTTTTGTGCGCATCAAGTATTTCGTTTTCATCATATTTTCCCATACTGCTCAGCGACCATTAACGATTTTACAAGTCATTCTATTGTCATAATATCCGTCATAGAATAATTTCCCCTTATTATTCTATGTACCGAATAGTAATTAAACTAATGTCTTACAATATTGACACTTCAAAATTTAAAATTAGTACCCACGTTATATTTTATAATTGTTTTACTGATTGTTTACTTTATTTTATCGTGGACTATACGATTTGGCATATACGTTTTTTTCTAAATTGCGTTTATTCGACGTACGAGATCAAGATTTTGTATTGAATTTGCAAATTCTCTATTGCTCTATTACTGATCTATATGATACTACCGTTTTACCCATTTGAAATGTTAAATGTAAATGGTGTATAAATATATTTTTCCACGCCTTCACTTCCAACTATTTTGGGTAGAACACCCTCATCCACTACTTCCACATGTCTCGATCTACCATATTTTCTTCACTTACATACACCAGCTGTTGTCTTCCATCACTTATAATCACATCGAACCATGTTTTCTTTAGTCTACTTCCTTCTCCCTTTTCATTTGCTTTCATTTAAACGTCAACCTTGCTTTTATATGCACTATGCATATTATCTATAGTGAAATCTATTAACCCTAATAGAGTGATTAACAAATATAAAAAATCGAGACAGTAATTAGGTTTTCATGAGATTGTATATGCACTCGCATAGATCATTAAATTATACAACTGAACATATAACCATTAATCGACTACATTCGTTGATACGATTTGAATTGATATTCTCTACTTCAGACCGAATTCAAGCGATTTCCAATATGCCAATTTTACCCTTGTCAATAGTGTTGTCGACTTTGAAGACGGTCTAAATCTGAACACATAAGTTATTATTACAGGAATTCCGTTCGTTATTGTTACAAAATTATGTGGCCGAGATTTGAAATTGTTTATTTGTGAAGAATCTGTGTATACGCGTAAGTGGTTAAGGATAAGACGAATAGAACAAGTTGGGTTTGAGTTTGTCGAAAATGAATTGACCGCAGTAAATAGTACATGAAGCGAAGAAAATAAAAGTTTTCGACGTTGTCAAGGAAACGTTTTCGCGCGTCAAGGCGAATATCGTGCGTTTTACTTTTCAAATTGTTTAGTGTATGTGCATCAACACTTAAACAACGAACGGTCAGTAACTTTTTCGGTTCCATTGGAATATTATGTTTTCTATGCGTGTACACATATCGAAGAAAAATATCGAATAATCATTTAATGGGTGTATTTTTGATCATTTGTCAGAACATAATAAATAATTTAAACTTATTATTTTTCCTCTCTATCAACAATAACTATACGTACATGCAAATATTTTTATATCACATTGTACATAAATGTATACGAGTACTTAAATTATTGTTGATACATCATAACATACTCGGTAATATGTAGTAATATTAACATAGATATTCTACAATCTATCACTGCGCAAGACTCAATAGATTACTTCTGGAACCCTGTTTAAACGAATTTGTTTTTTAATTTTATTGTATTCGTATATTTGAACAATATATATAAGGTAAAAATGGAACCGAATTAACCACGTATACATATTTTCTATGCAAAAAATTGAACCATGTCAATTGAAACATTCACAAACGTTCCAATATTTATTCTTATAGCTTTCTATTATCCCATCCATCGTAATATAAACAATATACATATTAAGATATCTTACAGTTCATGAAATCTAGTTTGAGTTATATATACGTACAAATTACTATTTGTAAATTAAAAAAAAACAATTATTTTTATTTATATAATTATATAACGATAAATTCTTCGAATTTCTTTGCATTCCTATTTTCCCGTGCTTTATTAATGTCTCTGATTATATGTATATATATATATATATAATTATTTTGGATCCTGAATTTTTATTAAATGGTCGCTAAAGAGTTATATACATAACCTAAGTGCAGGCTTGTTCCATTTCAGTTGACTTTCGGGTGAAACGTCGCGTGCAAGCACTGCTGCAATTAGGTTAGCAACGTTAGCAACAATATGAATATAAAACACGTACATATTTAACCAATGCATAATATTAAACAGTACAACGAGATCGATATCATTGTTTATAAACTAGAATTCAATGAAAATATTCTTTGAACTCGATTAAAATAAAATACAAACGATAATATATAATATATATATATATTATATATATTATTATTCAAAAAATTCCATCGGCCACTTAAATCTTATAATGTCAACTTTTTTTTATTTTAGATCAACATAATTGCAAGTTATAGTATGGTAAGGAGTAGAGATATTTTAGAGTCGACAATTTGAAATTATCTTTCTCTCTCTCTCTTGCGCACACTTACGCACGGATACACAGGAAATATCGCGGAATCGCGATTTCTGTGTTCGTTTGATGTTAGATCACGCGAATCGCCAGAGACAATAACATAACGCCGACACGAGTGGCGATCAGACGTTTACGACAAATTTACACGACTGTTATCTGTCAACGAGCCCTCTCAGCAGTGACGACGGACACACGACGTGACGGCTGGTCGCCATGGTCGTCCGCCGCTGGGCCGTCCGACGTCTAATATGCATACAATGAGACTGGGTGTCGTCGGGCGATTTATTGTTACGATAAAATACATGGTGGGCAGGTATCCGCGAGACGGACGTGACGTGTGCGTATAGTCGTATTGTCCGGCGGAGTAGGAATGAATCTTTTGCGTGAGCCCGGTGTGTAAACGTTGGTCGTGGTAAACTCGAAATGTTTCGGAAGAAAGTCTACGAAATCCAATTCGGATTTCTTTCGCAATAGGTAGAAAGAAAACAAATGCGCCGCATCAAAAATTCTTATTTAACTCATTCGATTTTTGTTTTCTTGCGCGTTCGCAGTTCAACGAACAATTTATGAACAGGAACCTCATTTTGTTTTACTAAACTGGACCGTCACATTTTTCATGCAAGATTGTTAAAGAGTTTTATTCTAGTTTACAAAATCGAACGAGAGCTGATTAAAATCTTGTTTTGCGGAAACCAAATAGCTATAGTTCGAATAGGTTTCATTACGCTATATGCTAGCTGTAATGCACCGGGTGGTCCGTGTTTTCGCCTAAATACCGTATTTGCGCCTATCCAAAAAAACCTTGATTGCGCTTAATAAAATGATGTATTAATACTTGTTTGCGGCCATAATACTTAAATTTGGCAACATCGCAATATAATTAAGAACATTAAAGTATATTTCGCCTTTTCAGACTTCAGACAGAATATAATATAATTACTTATTATTCCAGTAATACATTACCAATCGATAAATTTGGCAACAACGCGTAGTGGTCCAAAAATTAAAACGGTTGACCAAAATAAACTTAAAGAATTTAAAAATAAAAGAATTTTCAACGAGCAGTAATGCAATAGAATGCGAATCCAAATTTTTAACCATACTAGAATAGTTATAATACGTTTTATTCTGTCAGTTAGAATAGTCTGAACAAAGTGGAATGAGAAATTTGTTTTACTTCGATGTTGCCAAATGTATGTATTATAGGCGCTAACAAATATTATTAAACTTTATTAAGCGCAATCAAGGTTTTACTATTTAGGCGCAAACGCGGGCCACCGGTGTACCAACACTGTTTAGGGTATTATTAGTTATTACCACTTATCACCATTAGGCACTGCACCACTTATTGGTTCAAATTTTTTTCGGCTAATCGATCCGCGTCATACGTATATACAACAAATAAATGCACAAATTAATATATTACACAACAATGTTGTGTAACAGTCATTAGTTTTCAAGAGTACTATAGAGAACTAACCGATCCCCTCCCCCTCGGTACTTAACCCATTCTGTGCCGATTTCCCTGGCAATGTGTTCCGATTATCAGACGAGACAATTTTTTTTTTTACGTCATCGCAAGTTCGGTGTCAAGTTCGTTGTATAGGAAGAAGATGAGGTTTCGCGTTATAATAACAGCATATAGTGTTTTGGATGAAAACGTAAACGCGAGTAAAAGAAAACGCGTTATTATAATAAGTATTCGTATATTTTTTCCCCCTCGGTCGCCTATGGAATATCATATGTTGACGCGGGTCGGACTCGGCGGACAGCTAGGGGACGAGTCCCAGTAATGGCCTACCACCCGCTCTTATTCCTCCCCCCGATGCATGTCGTGGTGTACGTACACATACTTACGTGAACCGAGTGTGTACATACTCGTATTTTTATAACTTTTGTTGTTATGTTACGTACGATGCGCGGTGACGCTGGTTGATACAAAAAGTTCTGAAACGAAAGCATGGAAACTGAAAACGCGCAGTGCCTAATACAAAATAATAATAAATTACGTAGTCGTGTCGTCGTGTGCAACCGATTGGTCTTGTCGCTGACCGCTCGCAACGCGCAGTGGTTTGACAATGATGCGGCGCGTGTCCTTTTACCGCTACCGCCACCGTCTCCTCCGCCGTTGGACTTCTGTCCTCCATGCGTGTACCGTGTCGTTTATGTTGTTCTGCCACGGGAAACCAGTGCAACGCGCGTACACCTCGGGACGCGTACGCGCACGTCGAAGATCTATCGAACGCCACACATTATCGTGTCGTATTGTGTTGTACAATACACCGCTGTGGTGCACGCGTGCTCGTGTGTTCAGCAATTCCCGATAGCAGTTTTTCAAATGTCAATTGATTTATTTTCGATATCTAGAGGACTATCTTGAACGGCGATTGTTTAAAACAGTGCCAATGAACATTGATGTCGAAAATATTAAAAAATAATACGTCCAATCGTATAACAACTGTTTACTATTTCAACGCAAAACCGAGTGTGTTAACAGTTTAAGAGTATTTTACGGTTTCGTAAAAAAGGGTCTCATTGGACTACTGACAAGAGTGATATAAATTGGCCGATAATAAGTTATGTCAAAATTATGAAAAAAATAAAATAAAAACCTCCGTGTTTTTGTCGAAAAAATGTTTCTTTACACACTGAAGAAATTCGAGTGTCACATCGTGTTATTTCATCGGACGATACCGATTGGAGGAAGGATTTAAATTACTGTCTCCTATTCCTTTTTTCTGTATAAATCTACACATATACACACACACACACACACACACACATATATATATATATATATATACAAAGACATAGTGATGGAGAAGTAGTCAGAAGAACGAAAGAGAGGATATTTTTGTGAATTATAGTGAGGATCTTACAATTTATGTTTGAAATATCTAACTAGATAGGTCCTATTTTATATTTTTTATCAATAAAATAATCGCAATAACTTCCAACGCATTGTAAAACGGTAACCCGTAGTTTAATAGTTTTAATTTTAAATTCTTAAAGATATTAAAGATGTTTTTTGGGTCGAGTTCAAAATCGAGCTGGTCTTTTCCTTTGACAATATATGCAACGAACACAATTAATGATGCTTTTTACAGTCGCCGAGAGGAAATATGGGCGAATCCATTAAAAACAGCTACGGCGAATATAGTTTACACGGTTACACGCGCGTACGGCTCAAGACAGGTTTTAGAATATATTATACGTAACGCCATAACTCGTATTACGTTAGGAAACGCGCTATGACTATTTTACTTTGTACATAATTGTTTTCTTCTCTTTCAACGCGGGTTTTGTTTTCGGATATCACTCCGGGGTGCATGGTTGTACGCCACTACTGGTTTTCGTACGGCGTTTATATTTCATTTTGTTTTTCAATTTTATTTACCGTTCACAATCGTACGCTCTTTGTGTATTTTGTTTGGTCGAATCGATTACACTACGGTCATAGCGGTCGGCCGATATACTACAATATACGACCAATACAAAACAATATAATATACATGTATGTACGACACGCGATTATTGGTCGAGTTGTGCCCAGAATATTTCGATGTAATTCCTGTTAGGGTTCAGAGCGTAAACGGTCTCGTTTGTGAATCGCTCCACGATAATTGGATTACCGCTGTCGCCGGAAACTCGTTGTTGTATTATAATATATAATATCGGCTCAAGTGTAATTCTCGTGTCCGTTGTAAAGTTTAGATGCGCAACAATGGTCGATAAATGCATGTATAGCCTGAAGAGAGTCCGAAGAGACTTTTCGGTTCCGATAAGACGTTTAAAACTTCTGACTGTACTCGGCTGTCGGGAATTTCTTTCATTATGTAGCTCGAAAAGTCCGCCGGTTTCAACTGCACAACGCCATTATTGCGTACCACTGCGACATACCTACTCGTGTTTAATAATTTCGTTTGGTGAATCGATAATAATTAGCGACGGCTTCTGTTTTACGAATTATTTCTTATCGCTTCACATAATATTTGTTTGGTTTAATATTAAACGCGCGTGTATCACGATCATTTGCTGGTATCCGACTAGACTGTTCTTCGACCGTATCACGTTGCTTATTTTTCAAGATGCTGACCGCGGTAGATTCTGCGTCCGTTTTGAATCGGATCGCTATTATAAACTCCATAATATATCACGCGTGCACAATTGAATACAACTATAAGTTACTTAAAACTCTTTTGGTAATGCGTCTTGTAGTTCGTAGTTGTGTTCGTACCCGAGTAAATATACGATATGTAATGTTATTAGTCGTATTTATTATTAAATCGCTTTAAGAACATCAACGCCGTATCATCTTGATCACAAATAAATGCAATTATATATTACATTCTGTGTATATTGGGGTTTTTTTTTTTTTAAATTGTTGTATAGGATCAATTATAAATAATGCTTAATTATTATAACACCGTACAACCAAGCGAAATATTATACAATTAATATCATTATTAAGATAATAAGATTAATAAGAGAGTCATTACCGAGAAAATCATTTAATTAATCTGAGACATACTCTGTTACTGAGAAAACAAATCTATTTCACTAAAATTCAGAACTTCAGTGTTGGGAAAAAGTTTTTAATTTTTTTAAATTCAGCGTCATACGATGATGTACCATGAATACAATGTTGGGTAGAAGTATTTTCCTATTACGAGAATATATGTTTTGATTAAACGTGTTAATATTTTTGAGCAAGGAGCATTAGAGTGAAATATTTTCATCATACAGTGCTTCTACGCAGTAAAGGTTCTTTTGGAAAAAATACATCAATAATTACATTTATCATTAGTGTGTATCTACCCAGAACCATTGTACACGTTGTATATCGTACAACACTCCAAAAAGAGGTAAGAAGATTGAAATTAAATTTTTAACTGGTAATTTTTTTTTTTTTTTTACTGATGTTCTCGTACACCCATTATTGTACACAGTAGTTAATGACGGATAATATAAATGGCAGTAACTCAGGATGTCTGAAACGCCCATCAATCAATAGACTACAGATGATCGACACTACATACCGAAAATTGGTTTTATGTACTAAACATTTTCCTGTGACCATTGACCATCGAAAATCAACAGTTCATGAATCTTACAATAAACAGCTAATTCACATGCAGTGTGTTTATTATTATTATATTTTAAAATTAAACGCATTTAAAATTAAAGAAATTATCGCCTAAAATTATATAATTATATAGTTGCAAACAGTTCGTTTTAACTTATTACTATAATAATATTTTTGGTATTAATCTATGGCGTTATACGGTTGGAATTCCGTTCTTTTGAAAATCTGTTTATAATCTTACTTTCATGATCACAAGTATAAGTTAGGAAACAACCATGATAAATAAATTACGTGGTAGTATGTTTTATATACATACATATATATATATATATATATGTATTTATAAAATGGGAAAGGGTGACAACCATTAGGTTGATAGTATATTGGACATGAAAATATATTTTTAAATTATTGTATGTTCTTATATGTGTGTTTATCTAATTCACGGTAAAAGCAATAGCTGAACAGTCGATACATAGTTTATGAAAACATTTTTAAAAGGTGTAGGTTACAGCGTACAACTAAAAACGTATTTAAATTATTCGAGCTGTTTAAAATTATAATAAATTATTATTTTAAATTGTATACCATAAATGTTTTCAATAATTTTCTTTGTTCACATTATAACATTTATTTACGATAGAAGTTTTTTTTTCAATAATTTAAATCATTACTTTTGTATTTTTTCTTTTTTCTTTTTTCTTTGTAAAACTATAATTTATACGACCCATCGGCCGTCAACTAAGTTATTTGTCTACACCGGTGATTGTTGACCTAGTATCGTGATCCCGTACAGAACATTTATTCAAAATAACAGCGGTATTAACAGCCATGTTCCTTTAATTTTTCTTATTTATTTCACCACATATTTTTTATTTTTATATTTATTAAATTAAAAAATAAAATAATTCATCCATGCCGGTTAAAACATGTGAAACTGACGTTTTATCAAGTTCTAAATAAAAAGGGCTGACCAATTAAAAAGCTTAGCTTTTGAATTTTGGAGATCAAAGGCATACTACGCTTGAATACACTAAATATTTTAAAATTAAAATTTTAGATTTTTACAGTTAGCTTTTAAAATTGTGACTAAACTCGATATTAAACCTTTTATGTAAGCCGCAATGTCGCTAGATAATAATGAAATAATAAATTAACTTTGAGAGAAGCTAATCGAATATTTGAATGGATATTTTATAAGAAAATAAAATGTTCGTGTTTATTTGACGGTTGTTAATTTATGATTTAAAATGTTCGATTGGTAAATTTGAAATAAAATAATGTAATTTAATAAACATTTGTGTAGTTATTAGAATAACAATCATGTTAATGTGTATCATACTTATATTTATTACCTCAACCTGATGTGGATATACATTTTTAATATATTGATTTTTTTATTTTTCATTCTTAATATATTATATAACTGCTTCGAATATATTATGCACGAATCATTAAACGCGCACCTTTAGTTACTATTAAATTTATATTAATTGTGATTTTTGTACGGTCTACCGGTGTTATGTAACCTAACTGTCAACCGTCAAGTGTTCATTAACATTCTTGAAGGGCTATTTAATTCAACATTATGCATAATGTATGTTGTACGCATTTATTAAATCATGTTCAGTGGGAATAAGCAAATAAATAATCGACCGTGAATCGCGGGCGTTGAGCTTTGTTTTGTGCAAGTTCGCTCAGCACTGTTTACACTGTAAAAAATAATAATCATAGATTGTCAAAACTGTGTGTTTTAAATCGACGTTTACATTTGAGTCGCTCTACTAATATTGGTATTACTGTTATTAATAGGACCGTGAGTCGAATCGCAGAGGAGTTCAACAATCGTTCGACTTCGATCGCATCTGATGGACCACCGGTAGGTTTGCACACATATTACATAATATCCAAACACTTATGGGCCATGCATGCGATAACGATATGGAATCGACATTGTGTATTGACGGAGTGATGCAGCATGCGGTATCCGGTTTGCTCTGAATTTCCGGCCCAGGTCAATAGGTCAGCAGCTCGGTGAATTATATACACAACGAATTGTATATCATCGGGGGGGGGGGGGAGGGGTATGTACCCGTGGTGCAGTTATGTGGGAACGTAAATATTTACCGCTCCGCGTTATTCCCCGGCAAATACGTACCTGCGCTTGGCCCTAATAAGCTAAATAGCTTTCGGATCCGCGTTTAAACCCGTTGAAAGCGATCACTGATTGCATTCGTGACCGTGGAGTTGGTAACTATATAATAGAGTGTACTATAATACACGCGCAAACAACAATGTAATACGTTGTTTTGACTCTGACTAATTACACTCTTCGGCTATTATGCGTGTTTCGATTGAAATGTTTGCATGCGAAACGTACGATCGGTGTGTTTATTATACTATGACGCGAATCAATATTTTACAACTTTGGCCGCTGCGCGTGTGCGTAACATAATATTATTTCGTGTTTCACATTAAAAATCATGGCTAATAGTAATATATACATATATGTGTGGTGTGTGTGTGTGTGTGCGCGCGCGAGCGCGCGAGTTGATCGAGACATTCTTGTGAAACATTTGTCAAATTCATATATGCTGCGCTTATTCCGTGAGTTCTGTACAGTTTATTGTTATTTATTTATGTGCACGGATCGACGGCCTTTCGTACGAATGACAGTTGACGATTATTGTCAAAGATAGAAACTCTGTCGTTGTCCTTAATTTATTTTTCGTCACACTTTATGGAAATTACTTTACCTACAACAGTTACAAAATAAACAATACCTTACTGGTAAAGGGGTGACGTTCCGGAGATTACTAGTCGAATATTATTTAGTGTTTGATCTCTGAAGGATAAAATGCGAGTATATTATGACATATACATTTATAAATACTTGTAAGGTTCATAAGTAACTACGATAAAAAAGTATTACGATTTTGAACTTGTATTTATTGTTTTATATATATATATATATATGTGTATGATATGTACAAAATATGATTTATAATTTGCTTCGATCGATCCAACTTCCACGCTATTTTATGTACATAAATTTAAAACACTCGAACGATTCAATATATTCGTACATTTTAGTTAGCCGTTCAATCGATAATGGAACCACGGTCAAATTATAATTTAATTTATAATAAAAAACCATTGGTTCACATAACTTTTCGATCAAAAAACAATTCGATATCGTAAACTTTTCATCATATTTTATCGATTATTCAAACATCAAAACACATGGCCCTTCCATCGTAATACGACTCGCACAGTTTTTTTTTAAAATTTTATTCGTATTTCTTAACGGCTTCACTTGTCGTTTTTAAAAATAGATTTTCTAAATCCGTATTAACTTAAAAGTATTGGATAATTCATTCTTTAAATCATTTTATTTGACAACGGTTTTGGGTATTTAAATAACTTTTTAAACTTTTTTTCATTCGAATTATTCATAACTTATTAATAATTAACATGGACGGTTCAAAAATCGTATGTAGATCGGTAATTATCTTAAATGTTATCAAAATCGATCAGAAATCAGTATAAATTGTCCCGTTAACTATTTCATGTGTCTTTATACTTACATTTATGTATATTTTTATATATACGCTTATGACGGCGGATTCGAATTTAAAAAGTTTTTTATCTAATTAAAAAGTATTAGAATATAGGTTACCGTTCAAATTAAATCATGTTCGTAAGCTAAGTGTATTTTTTATTGTTTATTTTTATCGAAATTTTACTAGAATTTTTATATTTATTTAAAAAATAGATATAAGTTATCAAAATAGGTTTCTATCGTACCATGGTACCAAACAGAAATGTTTATTTTTTCTTGACTTCATAATAAAAGTATGCACACAACTTCTATTTATTATAATAATTATCATATAATATAATATATATAAATATAATCATATATGAAAGTTACTTATAAGGTTTAACCATATAGCTTATTTATTTATGAAGACTCTGTATCATGTTAAACACAAATATGCTACTTTCATTTAGAAAATTATGAAAATTCCCTCATTGAAAAATAATAATCGCGCTGCCGAAGTATGCACTACGTCTTGGTGTTCTAAAATAATTTAACAACACACATCGAGTTCATGTACGGAATATGCATATCGTACATTACTACTATGATTATTAACATTTTGTATGTCTATAGCTGATTGATTGGATACACGTATTTATTATTATTGAAGACAAAATAGTGAACATTAACGAATATTTCGTTTTAGCGTTTGAAAATCGATGTAATATTCATAATTACAGTGAATTCTCTCTGTAAAGATATCGCTCAGGACAAATTCATTTTTCCGTAATTGGGAGATTGAAAAAAAAATTCTTTAATAAATTATAAAGTAATAAAAATTAAATAAAAATTAAAAATTTGTAAATGGTTATTACTCGTAAATTAATACATAAATAAATAAACAAATATGTTATACATAGAAATAAGTAAATGCTTATAATAATATTCTAAAGCAAATGCTTAGTCTAGAATATTATTATACTCGTAAAGTACGACCAGTTTTGAATTGAAAATTCATCGTCAGGTTGTATACGATTATATAGTCAGTAAAATCACGACTCTTAAAAAACTCAAAACTGAATGACATACCTATGTAATATCGAAACCAAAATAATTTTTAGGTACTCACATAAATACTAAATATATTTTTAATATTATAATAATATTCAATTTTTTGTTTTATTACACCTTATTTATTACATATATAATTTAGAAAAATAATTAATGATATTTGTTTTTTTTTTTTAATTATTAATGGTTGCACATTCTCGAGTTCTATTGTTAATTCCAAGACTTAGCATTTGAAACAACAGTTAAAAACTTCAGTAATTTTTCCAAGAACATGAATCCAATTTAAAAATTTTGTATTTTCATCTTATAGGGAGTCCGTTATAAGGAAGTTTTACTGCATTTCATTTTATGTAGTAACATTTTGTAATCAACGATTTTTATTTTCCGACCTATAGAGAGTTTTTTTGTTTTCGTTGAAATTATAATGTTTTGCTTTCAGTTTATATTAGTTCTACTTTAGAGGGGTAATTTTATTTTTATACTTGAAACAGGACTGCGGGTTGTTTTTCCGTTATAAGATGATTTCCACCTTGTAGGGGATTCATTATACAAAGGTTTTACTGTATAATAAATATGTATATATGCAATTGCATACCATATGGTTGTAATATTATTTGCATGTACAGTACACGTATACTTTTTATATCACATCATATTGGTATTTTTTTTTAATTATTTTAACAATTTTACTATAACAAATATTTGTTTTCGTCAATATATATTTAATTTGAAATGTACGCAACGTGTATTCCGAAAAGCTGGTGTTCATTTTATTCTGTAGCAAGCCAACAATAGTGTGTTTTATTTTTCTTCCGCAGTATTATTGTCCCTTTCGATCGATACCCATTTGAACAGCTTCAGTTGACATCTAAATCTAGACCGGCCTTCCTGTTAGTAAAATATTATTGAAAAAATTAATTAATACCCACAACAACAACACAAACAAATCAGAATAACACACTTGTTACATTAGAATATCGCCATAGTTGTCGAACATCAAAACAATAATATCAACGGTGGTTCAGATAAAATGACATCATCGGCGTTCTGCGACAAAAAAAAATTGTTAAACGAACTCTAAACCATATAAATAATTGTATTATATAAGTATATTTACAATGAGTGAAATAACAATTCACCATAAAACACTTATAATCTTAGTGATTATGATATGTTGTTCAATTAGAATTGATTGTACACATCAGATTTTCGTGTATAAGTAGATTATGATTTGTCAACATTTACACAGATTCATCGATGGATTTTTCAGCTAATGTAATCCTAAAAAAGTCTCGAGTAAACGCCAATCGTTAATAAAAATGGTGAATGGGGTTAATTTCTTTACCGTTCTTTTAATTTCTATTTTTTTTTTTTTTTTATGTCCATGAGCTAACAAAAGAAAGATCCCAATTTTGAGTTGATAAAATGAAATTTAAGACTATAGTAGCGTCTTGCAGCAGTGTAACGGCTTTTCAAACTATTTCCGTGCAATAATCGAAAATAGACGTTTAAAATGTACAAACAATAACCGTTTCTAATAAACGTGATACATTTAGTATTTTTGATTTTTGAACAAAAAAAAAAAGGATCAACATTCGTTCTAACTGTTTATAGCTCCTAAGTTCGTAGTTTACCTGCGCGTATCACCAATTATGTAATAAGTATATGCAGTCACCAAAAAAATGGAGAACAATAACGATACACCGTGTACTCGCGTACACGCTCCACTACACCACTGGTTAGCAGTGGCGGCGTGAACAGAGTTATTTTTACGCAGCTGCGTCAAGAAAAAAAAAAAATGATGGGTGGGTGTTGAAAGTTGACGTTTGTAGTTGAGTAGAAATTAGGAACTTGGTTTAATGCAATCGATTGAATATAAATAAAATTTACAATAATCAATAGCGCAAAAGTACCAATAGATTAGGTTTTGAGAATTGTCGACTGCGTCATTGAAATAATAAGTTCACGCCGCCATTGCTGGTTGCTACGGTTGGGATAGTGCTTTACATTTTACAGTAATTTATGTCTTGCTTATAAAAATAATGTAATTAATGAAATAGGATGGTAAATTTATTGAACAAGACATTCGTGTAACTTATTAAAAACAGTTTATATTAATATTTTAAAGTTCCATCGCCATTAGCAAAGTTCATAAATAATTAATGTTTATCAACTTAATTATAATTAAATTACCGGAATTCAAATAAAGTCTGATGTGTTCAAGTTTACTAAAATATTATTTTCACATTCAATAGAATGATGTATTATGCATTTTGTTTGAGCTCCGCTAAAGGACCGCGATGTTGTGTAAAATGAATTTAATTTTAAATTATATATACATAATAAAAATAATACAATATAATAATATAATATGAATACTTGGGTTCGGTAAACATTTTATGTTTACCACTATAAAATTAAAATAACGATGTCCACGAGGTAGATAAAATTAAAATAATTACTTAAGCTAAAAATTTTTAATGTACCGGGTGACTTTTTAAGCACGTAGAACCTTATATTACAGCGTTGAAATCAGCGAGTAAGAATATGTTATAAATTTTCATTTGTGTTAAATCGCACGCTTTAAAGGCTTTAAAAAAATCATTAAAAAAACAAACATTAATTCGTGACTTTACCGTTATTGTTCACAAACCTTGAAATTTTTATTGCAATCAATGATAGATGTATTGTTATTTGAAAATAAAATGTAATTATAGTTCGATGACACAGGTTGTTTTGATCGACGCGTCAACGTCAATATCGCGACTTATACATTCATTGTGAATAATTAGTATGTAATTTTATTCTGGACAGGATCATTTTCCTCTAAAAAATGAGATTTTTCCTCCACTGTCCATTTTCCACCAAACATATTTTTCAATGATCTGCGGACTAACATTTATAAATGAAACTATAAACGATAGTAATTGCTAGGAGTGGGTCGTTACTGTTGCAATAGTACCGTAAATATATTTTGATCTGCGACTTGCGCTCCCTCGGTACACGGCCCACTGAGTATACTATATTATTATATTAGCTTTGAATTGTCTATCGGCATTGGCTTATTCGATATAAAAGAAAAATCGACGTTTTACTCTCAACTCTATTATATTTTTTTTCTTTTTGTGTAAATTGAATGCAAGTAGCCATTCGTGTGAGTTCATGAGTCATTAGTTAAAAAATAATAAGTATTTTATTTGAAAACGGACGGTAGAGAAGTATATACACATATATATCATGGTGACCGACCGCTAAGCGGAGGAAAACGAACAATCAATAAGCGCGTTTATAAAACAATCGGAGAAAAACGGAACGGACCTTAATTTAGAGGAAAATGGAAGCGGAGCAAGACAGACGGTGGACGAAAACGGCGTCTAATTTTTTGAGGAAAATAGCTCCTGCGTATTACATGTAGTATTCGTCGTAGTCGACAAAAAAACTCGTGTGCCCAGAAAGTATTCCGATGGTACAATTGTCCCCGTACAAGATAAATCGCGTGCGCTTTTCGGTAGGTCTCGAGACGAAAAAGTTCGGTCGATTAGGTGAGCGGGTCTATGAACTGCGCGCGTGCGTCGATGCACCGCAACAGCAACGGCCGGGACACGTTTGCGTACGGGGTGCATAAAACAGTAGTGGTGTCGCGGACGGGGACCGGGGCAAGGGCGTCTGGCGACTTCTTCAGTACGGCGACCGAAACTTAGCCACTTCAGCGGGGACGATTATTTTCGCCCAACCGCTGCACAAAATCTCCACGTTGGAGATGTGCACGCTCGCGTGTTAATCGCGTCGTACGCACATGCGTTAACTCGTTCAACGGTTTTAGCAACGTTTTACGAGAGCACGCGACAGAACTCGTATACGAATCGTGAACGCGTGTTGCAGTTCGAAAACGCGGACGGACGCGCTCTGTGACACAGATTCGGGAAGCTGCACAATGCAGACATTTTCTTTTTTTTTTCCTTTTCAACGTGTTTTTCGACCTCGCATTACGTGTACATCGTGTAATAACCCGAAAACACCCTCGGCGCGCGTGTACTGCACATAGATTTTTGATCGGTTATTTTTTCTTACAATAACGAATCAAATATGCCGTGAACCAAACACGTTTGTCTTCAAAACTGGTTGCTCGGTATCGTCGAATATTATTTGAGTTCAGTACGATTATGTGTTTTATTTCTAAAGAAAAATTAATACTGTCAGCCAGTGAACCCTGCAAGAGCCGATTAGGAAGAGATTATGTGGACTGAGAACATTTTTAATTCGTCGGATTTGTAAAACGGTTTCGATAAGCGATTAAATGTTTATTATTATATAATAAAGAATTTAATTTTCAATTTTAAACTAGTAACTCGATAGCACAACTTACTTATAATAGCATTTATAAATTTTTATCACTGTAATTGATTATCAGTAAAGTTTACATCATCGGGAACCAAAAAAAATAAATAATGTTTCCAACGCTAATGGGTCCCTTCTTCGTCCAGTTTTTTTCTAGCGCAATAGTAGTGCTCAAGTTATTCATTCCTCCAGTCAAGTTATTCTCGTTCCGTTTGTTCTACATGAAAACAGTACAATGTTTTTCTTATATTTTAAATACAAAAATAAATGTAAATTTTTTATTATTGCACTAGTATAATTGAATTATTTTCAAGATGTAGAAAAAAAATTACTTTTTTCCCTAACTTCTTTTTCTTCTTCAGTAAATCGGCCCCTAAGACCATCCCGACATGCAACCTTGCCTTCAATTTTCCCTATACGATGCTTTTGTTCTTCAATCCATATCCTTCTAATGCTTCCACAAACAATTTCTATCAGTCTTCTTCATTCATATCTTTTTCCTATCACAACATATATGTATTATATATATTATAATATTATATTATTCGAAAAAACGCAATTTATCATATTTTCAACATTGTCGTTATTATTTGATTTTGACATTTTAGTTACAAAATTATCTTAACAGGTCAACCATTTTTAATACACAGATCATTTGCCATTTACACAAAACGGTGAACATGCCTTTCTCGACGTAATTTAACGTAACTTTTTGAAATATAATAAAATTTTTATTTTAGTTTAATATGTAATTGTAAGTTATGGTTTTGTAACGAAATCAATGGTTTTCAATTTCGTCTCTAATTTGGTACATATAGAATGAATGTCCGCTCTGAATGTCAGACTCAAATGTTATACGATATTGCGCGATATTACATCGTTTGTTTAAAACATGAATTGTATTTTTGATCACTAGTCCAACGTGGTATCATTATTTCTAATCACCCATAATTATTCATTTGTAAATTATGGTCACGAAAAAAATAAATATTTTTAGACACAAAAGCAATTAATAGTTGTTATACTCCATCATCACCCATCGCTTGATAGTTGTAAACCACGTACGTGGTCGATTTGTTACATTTTCTGTGTGTCCATTTAGAATAAAATGAATCGTAATGAAATGTCTAGTTTATTAGATCTTTCCCCAGAAAGTTCGTTTAATAATATTGATGATGATCATAACTGGAACGATGAAAAAGATAAGAGTAGTTCATGGAATATGCTCGTTCTTGCGATGCGTGGTGACCATCATGATGACTAGAATAATAATTTTGTGGATCAACAACCAAACTCTAAATCTAAAAAATGGACCTGGTAGAATAAACGAAAACATTTTTCAAACAATGATTGATTGTAGTCCCTTGGATTTTTTCGCATTGTTTTTTTGATGACGAAGTTTTAAAACTTATAGTGAGTACTCGGAACAGTCCATTATGCAAATCATAAAAAGAATGCACTAAGTGGAAAAAAACCAATTTAGAAGAAATTAAAACTTATTTTGATATAATCATACGGATGGGATTAGTTTCAATATTTTTTTTTATAAATTCAACGAAATAATTTTTTTTTCACCTCGATTATTTTTTTCACAATATTTTTCGCATATATCGTTGTCGAAAATATAAAAAAAAAAAATGCAAATAGTCGTCATAAAATATCATGCGAATGATGTACACCAGTAGTTATTACGTAAAAAAATGTTATATGTAATAACAGAAATACAGACAACGTGTTCCTGAATAAATATTGTAAATTACTTTGAAATGTTGATGATTATATTCGATTATTGTCGAGGGTGAAATTAAACTATTTTACTATTTTTAAATATAATTTTATATTCAATAAGAGTAAATTCCAGTGTAACAGTGTTGGACAAGGAACAATTATATGATTCTACGCAAATAACTATTTCAGTCACATTTATATTTAAAACCGGAGTTTTAGTTCAGTATGGCTACTAAAAATTACACTATAAACACTTCTTATCATAGTTTTATGTGTAGATGTGTAGAATTTAATTTCAGTTAACGTTGCATTTACATTTTTACGTTCCAATATTGTATGGAGGATCAAGGACTTATTTTAATTAAGTTTAACTTAAATTCGGGTTTATGGTAATACTGTAAAATTAACAACACGATACACAGATGTTACAAATATATGTGGATGGATTTTAATTAAGAGCACAATTAGTTCATCATAAATAGATACGTTTGGAACTTTTTACGTAGTTTCAAGTTAGATTTTACTACAGCATTCGAAAATCTCATCATCGTGGAACGTATGAACTAAAATTATTATTTTAGATTCTGAACGGAGTGATGGAATCTATTGGTTTTACAATAATGTTTGTTTATTTATTTATTTTTTTTATGTGTCTGACGATACCTTTTTTGGCAGTAAAAATGCTTCGATTTGCTTAAAAAGCTACTTTTCTAAAAGGAAAGTGAATGTAGATGGCACTTTGGCAAGTCGAAAATCCAACTTTTTCAATACTTTTTTAAAAAATCACGGTTTTACAAATTACATTTTTTTAAAATGCTCTAACTCAAAAACCAAAAATCGCAACAACTTGAAATATTCACCAAATCTTTATATTGGCGTTCTCTATACATGGTTAAGTTTTCAAAGTATTTTGACTTATTTATAGACAATTTAAATTTTCAATTTTTGTAAAATTTTTGTTTTTAAACATCTATAAATTTATAAAGCTAGATTATAAAGTTGTAGGAAAAAATTGATTTTAGTAATCAATAAAGTCCAAGTACATTGTGTTTTTTTTTTTTTTTAGAAATTAAATATGATAATTGCATCGTAACTCTTTTAAAGAAAGTGGAACAAACTAGGAACAGTGGCGGTAGCGTGAAAAACGTTTATGTTAATTAAACTAGACGAGAGGAAAATATTTAATACAATTGTTGAAATTTTTCTCCGATATAATTGGATTCATAAAATTCGCATTAATTACGAATCGTAGGAGATACAGTCAAGTCATTGCATTTTGTCCGAATCAATACACGACGTGCATTACGAGTAATTCGACTGTTTTAGATGAAACGCGCACGAATGGACGATCGGTGCTAAAGATAATATCAACATTCGTTTTCATAGACAACCAACTACAGATGTCCGTGTACAATATTGTGATCGCAAATTTACGATATTGTCGGTGTCGGAGCTGTTCGCTTGCAGTTTCAAATCGACGAGTTCCTCTACAATAAGCCTCAAGTTTATGTTTCTTGGCATACAACTGTACTCCGCGCACGGCTCGAAACCGGTTACGTATCGGTTAATGTCGTCAATACGTACCACAGTAATGTCAATAACACACGCGATAGAATATTGTGTTTTTTTTTTTCTTTTTTCTTTTTCGGAACAAACTGTTTTTTTTCTACGCATATTTTACACACTCCGCCTTGGATAAAAACGGTTACGGACTAAATCCGATGGATGTACCTTTACCGGCGAACGGATTATGTAACACAGAAGTAATAACGTAGAATTTTCAACACGTCATGACCGGAACCATGCGCACGTTGTACACTACGACGTATGCATTTCAAACACATAATAAACAACACGGGGGGAGAAAAAACCACCCGTTTCCGTTTTACGCGATTTCAAAGGCGTATTCTTGTAATGTACACACGCGCACTACACGGCTAATAGCGAAAGAAACAGGATAGTCCTAATTGCGTTAACCGGACGCGTCCGAGTTTAATTGTATTACCCAGAGTGGGCCAAGGTAACGTACGTCGGGCAGTGACGCCACAACGAAGTGGTCCAGGGGGGTAGTTGAACGTTTCCCCCCTACGTTCGGGAAGTTTGATCGATACTCGATGGTCAATTTTCAGACACGAATCGATGCACTTAAATCACGCAATTCACGTTACGCCAGTTCAGCGACAGGATTTTTTCATTTTTTTTTTGTTTTTTTTTTTTTTGTCATAGGTTTCCCTTACACCCATGGTTCCTACTAGTTCGCGCATCTGTACACGGGCGTACACGAGTAACTCCTACTCGTGCAAAATCATACACGTATACGTTCGCGTACCCAACGGGCGAGTATCATATTTTGCGTGTACAACACTACACGTAGTATTCAGACCGATAACAACGTAATATAACTATTATGTTACGATAGGTCAGTTGAGCAGATGAGCTGATTATTAATACACGATTGATTGGTCGGTCGAACGTTTAGGGACGATCGTTACCGGACGTGTTATTTCCATCAAACGCCTCTAGACGTCTCGAAGACGTTCGTGTATGATTTAAAAACTAACCAAACAATTATCTCCAGCCGATGGAAATACAATACCGTGATATGGTCGGTACGGTTAACGTGGGTGCCTTGCGCAGAGCATATCATGTCAGTTGTCATCTTTAGGGCTTTAAGTGCGAAACGACCAGGTATTCGCATCCGTTGCGTTATATGCTCGGAAATCGGAATATTCTCGGTGAAATGACGTAGATTGATCATGTCGGAACGGTATCGTTTCTCGGCAGATAATTGTTATACCGAAATAATCCAAACGTATATCGGTTCATACAGGTGCACCGTCGTTCGGTCGGCAGAGGTGCCGAAGGTTCCGCAGGTTTTCGTCCGATCAGATTAAATCTGTTCGATTAAAACGTTGGATTTAATTTATGGTTATTGCTTCGATTTGGAGAAGCCTATATGTATAAAACCACTTAGCCATATCTATCCAAGATGTCTCGCGTTGTCACGTACAATTACCTACGGGGAAATCGGTAGGTTTCAGTTTTAATTATTGCAATTACATTTTATCGCTTACGCTTTTATAGCATTATACTCGAGCTCTAACGACTATCGTACTTAAAACGAAACGAACTCGAATGTCAATTCCACAGGATACACACAGACATTTTTAATAACAAAATTATCAGTGTTTCAAAGTCGTATTGTTTAATCATTTGAAATGTTCCTACTATAAGTGAAGTGTAACTGTTATTGTCATTGTGAGAGGTTTCGATACTTACGATGCGCATTTTCAAAACTTGAGTACCTGATAAATATTTATTACATTTAGTTACATTCTTCGCCACGTAGTCAAATCGACGGTTCGTCACTACTTATAAATTTCCAAATGCGTTATTTTTTAATTCAATATATGTGATATAAATAGAGACGATAATGGTCCAAAGACAATAACATATAACGAAAAAAAAACCAATTTGTTTCTCGAAACGATTGTGATTAGTATTACTATTAAAACAAAAAAAAAAGTTGAAATGAGTCGAAATAAATGTTTATTTATTAGTTTATTACATTATACGCACCAACAGAAAGTGAATATTTTTTTCATTGGAAATTTCCAAATTTAAATTTCTATCTAAGAAAGCTTAAGGACAAATAATTTCTGTAAAATTAATGTTTGAAAAAATTTTTAAATATTATACGTTGGTACATGAGATAATAGAACACTATTGCAGTGTTTATTATTATTAAAAGTTTAATTTAAAAGATAAAAGTGTTTGTATTTGTTTTTATTTATTGTGTATATTCATAATTTGATTCTTAATATAATAAAATATAATATTTAGTTTTCCCGTTAATTTGTTATATAATTAAAAATGTTCGATTCAATGTAACTAACTATAAATAATGAAAAATATGATACAGATAATACATGTCTCTATTTTAACTAAACCTCATTTTTAGTTTCATACAGAGTTTCTTTTTTTTTTTTTTTATTGAAATATAAAATATCTTCGAGTTTATTGCATTTAAGTACGGCGTGAACGCAAAAGGAGCTTTTAGGGGTTCAACTTCTTCTTCCACCTAAAATGTCAGAAAAAAATTACTTGACCCACAAATTTTATATTTATTTCGAAGTTTCTCATGAGAATTACAAAAAAAATGTATAAATATAAATATATTATGTAATGAGTAACAAAGTATGTTATTTATCAACATTTTACATTTTTTTAATATCCCTTCAAAATTGTTTCTTCCATTTGCCCTTACACAGGATATTATACTAACTTATCAATAAACTAGCTAAATCACCCAACTTCACATGAAATGGCTGTGACTTAGATTTTTACGGATTATTAAATTATCTTATATATTAAAAGCCTGTATAAAGTTTTTTGTGTTATAACTTTTTTTTTTTTTTTTTTTAATGGGTTTCTACATCATAAAACGAAACTACTTCATAACCCTAGCTTTAGCGGTGCCGGTTACACGATAATGAATCAGTGAGTAAGTTAGAACATGTTATTTTATATATAAATACATGTATAAAATATACAAACCATTATTTTGGTATATATATGTCTTGTATCTTAATTATATATTTTAGAGAAAAGTATAACTTTTCATAAAATATAGCAATTCTTTTAGTTTACTTAGGATATTTATTTTTATTTTATTTTTTTCATAAAATATACAATCATGAAATGCGTACGGTAAAAATTGAGGTGGAGTACGAAATTAGAATTTAATACCACATTTTAGTACATTATATGTTTTAGCACATAAAATGTAGTATATTATTAAATTATCGTGGCGGTTTTTATATATATATATATATATATATATTTATATAACGCCATAACTCATAATACTATCTCAAATACTTTATAAATTTACTCTATTAAGTGGTTTCGAAGTAGTAGCTGGTATAATATTTCTAAAGAATGGCATGTTTAAATTGAATTCTGTTAAACTTTATTCGTCTTTGATATGATTATAAAAGCGGTTTTGAGAAGCTCTTTTGACATTTCTACAGTCCTACTTACATAAGACATAACATGTATAGGCAACTTAAAATACCTTACTAAGAAGAGGTTGAAAATATCCTATTTAAGTTAGGTTGATATATTTTTTTTTATAAAACATTTGTACTTTTTTGTTATATAATACAGCTATTTTAATTTACGTAGAATATACATTGTTTACGTACAACGTGCGAAACGTATCGAGTTTACTCGGGGTACAGAATTATAGACTCTGAGTGAATCAAGCACTGCATTGGTTTTTTTCGTCTCTATGTTCACGATTGTGACCAGAAGAATTGCTCCGACCAATACAATTATCGGAAATTTTTGATAGGAAATGTCTTCTAGTGGGATACAACGGTCTTTCCAATATTTTTCATAATAACTGCAAAAATTGACTAAAAATTACAAAATACGGCAACATTTACGGTACACCGGTTTTTGGCAACATTGTAATTTATTTTTCATCGTAACTCAGAAATTTACTATCGTAGATTTTCATTAGAATTGATTCGCCCACATAACTGATAGCCACGGTAGTGGCGTACCTAGGATCCTATTGCTTCGGGGTCAGCCTGTTTCAGAAGAGGCCATGTCGTGCAAAATCAACCGTCTATATTCTATGTACTACAAAGTCGTTCGTTTCGCTTGCTAGTAACGATTTACTTTATTTGTTTAAGTTACTCAAACACAAATCACTTTTCGCAATAACAAAAGTGATTAATAATACCTCATTATGAATTGTTAATTTTATTTATTGCACTTCGATTGTTTTTCAACTAACAATAACTTAGGTGTCTATACCATATTATTATATTATAATTATATTAATATGTTTTGTAGTGTTCGTAAAACAAATAAGATACAATTTAAACAACCGTCAGTTTTTTTCATATTCCTATAATAATTACATGCACGCAGTACGTTTACATTATTCAAACGAACATATTTCATATGTGTATGAACTTTTGAAAATGCGATGGTATTGGCATTTTGAAATCAACGGTGTTGATATGTTCCTGTCACTCCGTTTCACGTGCACGGAACGTTATAGAACGTTTTACTCGAGCCCGAGTGTCCAGAACGTTCGTCTGCGCGCGCGTGTGTATTACGATCAAACGATGCACGTGGAATTGCCCCCCCCCCCCAACTATATCCAATCGAATCCGGATCTATCTGCAAAATTAGTAGCCTTTTAATAACTAATTGTAACCCAAATCAAACAATTTGTGACCGAACAGTGTCCTGGAAAACTCAATTTTTATTTCGGGGCGTTAACATTTTACTAACTTACAACGTTTGATACGCAACGCAAATATAAGTATTCATATATTCATCTTGCTATAATTTATTAGTATAACGTTTATAATATTTAGATCACAGACTCGATAATACACTGTTATATAGGGCTAATAACAGTTATGGTTAAGAGGGTGTGGCGGGCTGGTGTACACTTTTTGATGGATGGGTTGTGAATCTACTAAATATGTTCTGAAATGTCTATCGTATAAAATTTAAATAAATTAAATTGGAGAACGTGACGAAACACCATGCAAGTACCCATCAAACTCAAGGTTTTTCACTAAGGAAAATATTAACTTTGTCAAGTAAAAAAAAAGTCTTGTGAATCATTTGCCAATGATAAACCGTAAGTAGGTATTAACGTATAATACATTTTTGTATGAAATCCAAATGTTATTTAGCTATTACAAAGGGTTTCGAACTGGACCAAGCGAATTCCCCCACTACGAAAATTGACTGTACTCGACGTGTTTAAACACATATATTTTTGAATTATTATCGTTAACTCATTATTATTACGTAGTACGTACGTTATAGTATTTACATTTTATATTTTTAAAACTGTTTGTTATTTTTTAACGCATTTACCAAAATGTCAACGAAGTGGGATATAAATTATAATAATTTATTAATATTTATTTTTTTATTAATTTATAGTATAATTTATAATATAATTTATTATAAATTATTTGATGAAAAAAACAACAAAATACAGTTTTTAATGAAAATCGGTAAAAGGTAGGATAACACTGATGACACATGAGTTTACTACACAATCTACTCGGCTTCACTATTCGGCTGGCGGTTTAGACACGCCGAGTACAGTCAATTTCGGTAGTGGGGGAATTCACTCGGCCGAGTGAATAGAAACGGTTTTTGTTCACTCGCTCGGTCATTTTACTCGTCCGTCAACTGGACCGAGTAATGGTTTGTTCACACGGGACAGTACTCGGCCGAGCACTCGTCACGTATAAACAGGGCTTCAAAGTACTGCAATTCTGGAGAATTTCGCAATTGCTATAGGTGTAGGTAACTACAATAGAACACATTTTAAATGAACTATAATTAATTTACCGTAGCAAATTAAAAATGTTTATATTTATGTATGCGTTTCGTATCAAATATTAAAAGTTAATCAAGTGTTAGTCCCACCTGCACCGAAATGAAAATTGAGAAACTGGTCGGTTACAATTAGTCACTAAAAAATCGGTTACAATTACTCATTAAAAGATTAATAAATTTGAGGAAAGGTCCGGGCCCGATAGGACACAAAGTCGGGTGGGGCGGAGCAACTTCACGTGCTTCGCGTCGTATTGTTCATGCCCGACGCGGCTCGCGGTCCACGACGTCGTGAGGGGTGCGAAAGGGTTGCGCGCGAGTTGTTCGTCCGTTGCGTGCGATTCGCGCGCCTAACGCCCGTTAACGACCCCCGAACCGTTTACCCGTACACGTGTCGTGTGAACGCTGGAGTCGTCGGCACGGCGAACAAAATGCCGAAATAAAGTGCCCGTTCGGCATCGGTCATGATCTACGCAGGTGAAACGTTTCGATCCATCCATCGTCGTCCAACGCAACACGAATGTCCCGTTATTAAACGCGTCGCCGTTATTTTTGAACATTCCGTTGCGGAGCATACGCGCACGAATATCGTTGTTAATGCGCGCGAACGACTCGTTAACAATTCGTTTGTTTTACATTTTCACTCGTGAACACGATGTGTACGTACATCGCATGTTCGTGCGTCCGGGTAAGCATGTACGCACTGTACACGATACACGCGATACACGTGTACACGATTCGTCCGTAGCCAGGAAAATCTAATGCATTTGTACTAAGATGCGCAGGATCGTTATTGCGTATGATTTTTTTATTAACTTTTCGGTTGTTCGTTATAAATTCATAACACGTTGAAAAATTACAATTTTTTTTCTTATTCTCAACTATGGTTTTCAGAAAAAAAAACACCTTCAACGACCTCTAAAATCCCTCCCCTCTCCAGGTTCTGCCACGCTGGTTGTGTCGTTGCGTTTGGTTCGTGGCCCGGTAAAAAGCACGGTACGATTGTAATTATAGAATTTCAGATCGGTCTCGAAACGTAAACACGGGTGGGTGTAAATATGTTGCGCAAACAAATCATCAAATCGATTTTACCCGATTGTTCGTGGCATTTCATTGTAGATGCACAGCCGTGCATACAAAAGTAATAGTATTTATGAAAAAAACAAATCGGTGTGCTGTTTCCGTGTCTTGCAGTACGGGTTTATCGCAGTACTTGATATCACATATCATACCGAGAACATACATCTACATTTCGTCGACGAACAAACGATTGACAGTTACATAAACTTATTGCAGGAATAGCGTCGGTTGTCCTTCGTCGACACGACCACGGCATACAGAGTAGCCGCAACATCAGCACATCAGGACGTGAACGATAAAAAACATAAATCCGGGATTAGATGTATATGTGTGTGTGTGTGTGTGATATATTTTGGAGAACTAGCAAGGTAAAAACATAAATAAAAAACAACGTCGTGTTACAAGATAAGAAGTGTTGTCCGTCATTAAACTGTCTTTAAAACACTGCCGAGTGTATAAGACTTGACATGATGAATACTTAATGTTTGTGCAGTTGAATGGACTTTGTATCGCGGCAAACGATCCGCCGGCGGAGGAAATATATTTTAAGTTCCCATTGTGTACTAAATGGTGAGTAGTTAAATATTATTTTAAAATCGCGTAGGCTACTTTGTTTTATGGCGACGGTACATAATTTTAAGTACGCGCACCGTTGTACTATTGATACGATCACTGCGGGCTGCTGTACACACATTTTTTAATACTTTATCGAACAATAACACTACTACGATACATAATACTATATCGTACAGCGCACGCGGTTTGTTTGAAACTATAGTCGCTCGTTTAGTTTTCGGTTTTTAATGACTGTATAATCATTTTTATATACATATAGCGGATTCCATTTGATGTGGACACGTTGCGACCAAACCCATTTCTCTACATTAAGCCGGTTGGTCATATAAACCGAATTTAGTTAAAAAAAAAACATCAACATATTTGATATCGAAAAGTTTTTATTTTGCACATGAAAGCCAAAAAATTGGGAGGGAAAAAATGTTAAATTAATAGATAAATAAATATATAAAACAATAACGAATAGGATCTCGCAATACGTATTTTTCAAATGCCCGGAGAAAGAAACTTCACTTTGTCCGAAATTGCGATTCTTTTCATCAGGGAAATATCTTTTTGATACGTAGTCGTAAACGTTCATGATCGCGTTGAAATCCAAGGTATTCACTGTATATATAAATAATAATCATTACTAACAAGAAAAGATTAAAGGTTAATGTACGAATACGTATCACCACGAGAGAGTGTTCGTACGTATTAAACAAAATATCAGAGTGATAATAATCATTTTAAGGGAACTGTAATGTCCTGTAATACCGAAAAAATTTCTTGTAAATAAACCAAAATGCAACGGTGGATTTATGGGCGGGGAGGGGGGCTATGTGAATATTTCCCGCTCCCCCTTGGGCTTTTTTTTATCATAGATTTATTTAATATTTTTTATATAGTTATAAAGTAATACAGAAATATAAGTAATAATAGTAGTAATATTCCTATTCGCCGCCCCTTAGAATCACCCCTGCCGAAGTATATACGTCAACGGAATAACTCTAGAACAATTGTGCTGTACGCCGATGTATTTTTCTGATGCGAGTGTACGTTCAACATTCAAAATATAGTACACATAATTATCATATGTGCTTGTGAGCGCATTGTTTGCACGAGTGATAGATAAAAGTGCGCTACTTCTACTACATACTCTATATTATAAAACAATTGAAAAGTGAAATCAGATGAGGGTATAAGTGTAACTAGGGTTGTTTTTTTTTTTTTTGTGTAAAATAGATGTCTGTTATTTTGAAGTACTGAAAAACGGGGACCGTTGAATGACATCGTGTTGCTTTGATCTCCGGTGAGTAGCTGAGACATTGTCCCTCGAGAACAGAAGTTGTACATGTGTGTATATAACGGCGGGAGCGTGGTTATATGGATAAGTATACACACGTTCCTACGTAACGGAGCGTAGTATTTCTAATATTTCGAATACAATTAACGAATACTATGTGGCGCGTTCACAATTAAACATAACACCGATGCAAATGGAATTCGGTTAACGGTCTACGAATCGAAGTTCGTTTAGTGGATACGGAACGGTTTTCTATTCTATTTAACCGCAATCTGTATGCGTATGATAATATTCTATTCTATACATCTCAGAATAAGTGCATTTTAATTTTAATATCGTAGTATACGATTAACAGTGTTTTTAAATTACGTTACTTTAGGTTCGTATTATTGTTATTTGTCTACGTTTGAGAGTGTTGTACTGTCATCAAATAGTAGTGGGTCTTCGTTGCAGTTGACATTTTATGCGCGTCCGTTTTTTACTTTATTTCCTAGTTTATAAAACCGAGCTTCTTTGGCTGCATTGGAATTTCGAGTGAAAGTTTTTAACCGAGTTATAGTGGTGCAGTCTTGACGTATGGGTGTTTTTATATAATTTTCAATCCGCTTGTTGCTCGTAAACCACGGCGACCATTGAGAGTAACTTCAAACATTTGAATTTTGTGAATTGTTGCGGTAAACCATTACGCCGGGCAGTGTCTGGCTCATGATAGGGCCTCCAGGAAAAAAACCCGAAAACGATTAATGTTAAAATGTAGTTTTGCACTCACTTTTGCACGGTTCTTTTCCATAACCGGTAAAACGTACCGCTCTATTACTTCTTCGGAGTCATTGCCGTCCCCGGACTGGATCTGACCGTCGTTCGATCCCTGGGCCACGCCGAGCACATGTCTGCGGTGCATTCCGTTGCGGCGGACGACCCATCGTCTTGCGCAACGAAGACGGCGACCGATTGTCCTCCGTCAACGGCCGCGGTGTTCACGTCCACCTCAGGAGCGAAGAGTGTCTTCTCGATGTCTTCGACCACGTTAGTTACCTTCGAGCAAACGGTACGGTCATCGAACACGACTTCGACGGTGTCGAGGTACGTCTGTGTGCACGCGTCAACGTACGTCACACCACGATCGCCGCACGTGACTTCGCATTTGACCACCCGAGTCCTGACGGGGTCTGTCTGCGAGTCGCGGTTGGCAGTGGTCACGGGACGTCCGAGACGATCGGCAGCGTTCTAACCGCCGACGTCGAGGTCCTCGTGGATCGGTCGGTTGCTTCGCGGTTCCGGTCCGACGAATGCGGCGGCAGCCACGCAAGTTTCGTGCACGAATCCTTGTCGGGCTAAATTGAGAAAAGTACGAGACGCGTGAGGATAACCGGAGGAGGATCTACTGTCCTAGGCTTAGCACCCAAGCCTGACAGTAGGATTTCAACAGTGTAGTACTCAACCTCGTCCTTCGTCATTTGGGCCCAAAACCGGGTCCACCAACAAATCGCGCAGAACGCTATCACGCGCCGTTGTTTTCCGGTGTCCGGAAATTAAGTACATATATACAAATATCTATACCATTATCAACGTCGATAGTTTTTAAAATACGAGCTGTCTATGTACGAGTACAAGGTCTAATTTGAAAAACATATTTATAGCTGCTCTTTTTGATCTCAAAAGATTTAAGATCCAAAGGGAATGACAAAATATTTTACTACTTAATTAATGAATTAATTGATTTAAAAAATAATATAATTGAACTTAAGTTTACTGATAATGTTGTTAAATTATATTTTTCATTTGATTTAATTGTAGGAGGTATCTAATTTAGAAGTGGACATTGTGTTTGGTTTCTTTGAATAATTTTTCGGAAAATCGCTTTTGTTGATTTTGTCGTATAGAGAAAATTATGTATATGGACAGGTTCAGTTCTTGCCACTGAAATGTTTAGTTCTTAACGCTACAAGGTTAATTAGAGCGAGGATATTTTAAAAAATATGTTAAAAAGATTGTTAAATTAAAAAGATATGTTGAAAAACTTTTCGGTTGACCTAATGCATGATGTTTTTGAGGGAATTAAATTTGTGTTTACAATATGTGTCATGTTATATTAAACTTAATAGAAGCAGGTTCTTTTAGTTTAGAAACTTTAAATTATAGTAAACAGGGTTTTGATTACGGAGAATCAGAAGTTGGTAATATGGTAGTATATCTTCTAAATTAAAAATGTTTAATTTATTCAACAATAATATTAAACGGCAGATAGAGAAATTCTAACATTTGTAAATATATTTTCAATTTTAGTTGTAATTTTGTTTCTCAAATTTATCAAATTATGAGATTTTTTATACATTTAATTGAAATCCTAGATTTAATTTTACTATCATATTACGATAATCACATTATATTGCAATTTGAAGACCATATAAAATATCACAAACTAAAATATGTAAACATTTTTAAAAAATGCGCTTAAACTAAAATATCATTTTTTGACACATTATTGTGGAATAACTAAAAAATCTAGTTCTTTAAAATATATTTGATATTCTAGTTTTAAATCTAAACATAATCAGTTTAAATCATACACACAAATGTACACACAAAATATAAATTCCAAGGTAAATATTTCAATAACTCTTGGTATTAAGCTTCTCTGAGCTCATCTTTAACTTTGATATTAATACACTTACTTATTGTTTATACACCACTGAGTGTTGCATCTTAAATGTATACATCTAAATGTTTTGAACAAATCAGTGATATATGTCCTAATACAAATTTGAGTATAATACATAATGATTTAATTTATGATAAAATCATCCTTTTTTAGTATTATATATAATATCAATAACGTTCTTATTATGAGTGAAAATAAACTATTGGTTTATTTACTCAAACAAATGATATGCTTAAATGAAAAAACAATAAAGTTGTTTTTTCAAAGGCTTAATTTAATTGGCTATGATGACAATTTGGCTGGGCCTCTATATTAAGAAAAAATCTTAAGGCCCCCGGCGATCGCTGGTTATCCGGGTGAGCCAGACCGACACTGACGCCGGCATGTATAACTGGTGTGGAATCATCGAATTCTGCTAACTTCATCTGAAACGTTGATTAGAGGGTTAACTTAAATATCAAGAACTACATGTGTTGCACGACAGTGTCTAAAACAATACATTTCGAACGTGGCACGTGGTACGATAAAAGACTGTACAAGAACTGATTATAAATCTACCTCAACCGAGTTTCTATTAAAAAAAAGTTAATGTATCTTTGTTTATTTTAATCTCTTGACCATGGTCCGTTTCAATGGTTTTCTATATGATGTGTGTGAGTGTAAAGTTATATAATACATTTGGCATCGAAGTCCTCCTCTTGGTTTAACTGAAGGTAAGTCAATAGCAATCAGAACCAGTAATCCACTGTATACATATTGAACCCCACTGTTTATGCGCACTATATATTTTACTACACGTATACATTTACATATCGATAGTTGTTTAGTGGTTAAACGAAGTGTTTTACGACGAGGGTGGAAAACGTGTGTGTGCGTGTGTAAAAAGAAAAGCCATCACCGTCCGTCCTTTTAGCCGACAGACAGGCAAAGATTTTGAGACGAACACTTTTCCCCTCCATTATTTTATTGTATACGTTGCGTACAACACGTGTAATATATATATACATGTATACTTATACTATATTTATGTATAAACTCGGCAGAGCCGTTGATCGCGCAGGTAGATAAAACCCTGCCGAAGGGATATAAATTCGGCTTCGATTTAAGGGCGTGTAGAACGAAAGTGAAACGGACGTTTTGTGTTCATTTCCAAAGTGCTTGGCATATGCCAATATGCTGCTGGTGTTACGTATACTTGCCAGGGTAATTTATTATTGGCCCGCACATGCGCGCACATAATATATGTATACGAATACAATATAGTACATATACACGACGAAGCATAAATTGAAAACGCCGAGCAAAATATTCGACTGCTTTCGTTCTTAAAGTTAGTTCGTTATTCATAAATATATTTCACATATTGAACATGTTGAATTATATAAAACCGCAATTATTATTCCCACATTAAATAATAATACTACTAGTGATGGGAATAACCGAATGATTCTAATAATCAAAAAAAAAAAAACAATCGAATGGGTTTGTCATTCGAATGATAAAAAAGTCGAATGACTTTTCTTATCTCGCTACCCATAGTATTCCTACTAAGTTAGTGAATACTTTATAGTCATTGGTATAGTGTATACGAATGATATTATACATATAGTACAATTAGGTAACACTCAGTTGAAGTAATATCAACTACTTTTTTATAATCTTTCGAATACATCATCAATGAATTATCTAATTAATTATCTATATCATGTATCTAGGTAGAAAATAACAATCATTTATAAGAACAAATATTTATTATAAATATTAAAATATAAAATATTTCATAAAAATAAAATGTCAAATATTTTCTTTTGAAACAACTTGAAAATAAATTTCCTACATTTTATACGCTACAATTAAAATATTTGTGTTCCCGCGACTTCTGTTCCATCAGAACGCGACTTTTCAAAAACAGGACAAATTACGAACGACCGTAGGAATAAACTTCACCCAAAAAACTTGGATTCAATTATTTTTTTAAACAGTAACACAAATATTAAATTTTGATAATACATAATTTTGATGATACAATAATTATTGGTCAATCGTTGATGTTTTCGCATCGTTTAAAAGATAGTAATTGGTATAAGACAATGTGGTATTTTTTATCGCATTGATAGTTATTCTGTAGTTTTTAAATTATATAGGTATTGATTATATGTAGGTAATACATTTATTTATACGTTATGATTCCAACCGTTTCTTCATGATAATATCTCTGATAAATAAATTTCGTTTATCCCATAAAGCAGTCGAATAACTCTAAGTTTCGAACCACGTTGCCATTTAAGGCAATGCAACAGCTTATCTTCTAGCCATCTCTACCAAAAATATTATCGTTCCTTCTCCGCTAAAAATACCCATGTTTGATTTCCTTTCCATTGTTCTCAAAACCCTAAAAAAAAGGCATTCACCAATTTCTGGTCTTCTATTTTTTCTAACTTTTGCTTCCTAGCATAGATCTATATCCTCATCAATCCCTAACTTCCCTTGGTTCAGGATTGTCTCCTTTTCTCGACTCCACTTTGGTCATAATCGTCTTTCTAATTTTCAATTTCTCCTTTCACCTAGTGTTTCTCCCTTTTGCACTCTTCACACGCACAAACCTAAATGCGACTTACAAAATATTATTTTTTATGTCCTCTTTCTTTTCTCCGCGACTCGTTGATCTGCAAACTCTCCTCTCACAGGCGCGGCTCCAAGGAGGGGGCCACTGGGGCCATGCCCCCCCAGCTTTTTTTCAAAAATTTTAATTTTTTACATATTTGTCCTTGTGAACTGTTAAATCCTGATTTTAAATACCTACCTAGCTAACAATTTTATTTGGCGGCCTAAAAAAAACCATATGACATTAATATGAGGTGTGTATCATAATATAGGTACGTAGTCGGACTCTGTATTCATTTGGAGAAACAACTATTATCAGTAATCACTTACAGATTCCAGGTTAGAATATTCTCTAACTATAGTCCCCTTTGAAATTTAGCAATGGCTGAAAAAAATGCCCCCCCCCCCCTTTGTAAGTTTATGAAGCTGCGCCTGTCCTCTCATAGCTACTTTTCTCCCGGTGATATCCTTCTCAATTTTTATTTTTATCACCTTACTCTGTCATCTCATTCATCATAAATTTCATCCTCAGCACAGGTTATCTAATATAAACATTTGAATTTAGTTATTGTAAAATATCACACAATAAAATATAACATAAATAATCGTTAATAATTTTATTAAAAAAAAAAAATTAATTGTCATGTCATAATATCCTCAGGACAAAGGCAATAAATACTAAAAAAAAAAAAACAAAATTTGAACTGTTAATAATATTATTGGGGATTTCAATTAAGTTATAATTTAATGTAGTCGCGACGAATATTACGGTAAAAATTTAAATTGGCACCTTTTTATGATATTTTTTTTGAATCCGTCAATTCTTGATTATAATAACTGCAATTTTGAACCATGAATTTTTAATATAATACCAATGGTTGAGCCATGAACGCGTGTTACAATTCGATTAGCGTCAAGGAAAATAAGCCATGGTGCACACGGTGTATACTCGTATACTATACTGAAATAATTTAACAGATTATTAAAGATATTATTGACGCGAATTACTTGATGAATAATGGTTTCGTAGATCAGCATAATGTTTTTGTTGATCATTCTCCAAAGCTTTTAACAGAATAGATAAGTACGTTGTCCCGTAAACTTATCTTGTGTGTGTACAGCGTGTATATATTATCAAGCGAGACAAAAAATAAATTAATAAAAATATATAAAAAATAGTCTTTAGACATCAAGATTACTTTTTGCCGCTAATGCAATTAAAACTTGTAGAAAATCAATTAAGTTTTGTTTACACTTTCAAGCACTTTGAACGCGTTCGATTAGAGAATAAAGTGTTTTTCGAAGCAAAAAAAAAAAAAAACTATACAAGGTCAAAATATATAAAAAAAATAAAAAAAAAATAAAAATAGCTACCAATGCGAAATCTATTCACCTTTTGAAGGTTAAAACCAAAAGGATACTCGTTCGCAAAACCAACTATAACTTGAATAAATCGTCTGAAAAAAATCATAATGTTAGAACCGGAACGCATTGACTTCAAGATGTAAAACAAACGAGGTTCTTTGTGATTTGACGTCAAGTCGTTGTTTTCCGGCACCGACGATTCCCTTCATCAACTGAAAAGGTTTTTCTTTATACCGTTTCCATACAATATCAGAAAGGACTCGTCAAGTATAGAAAAAATAATACTTTTGACAAATATGTAGTTTTTTTGTCCAATTCGTGACTGAAAAACAAAAATCAGCTTATCAGTGAACATTTGTTGATTTTTATTTATATTTTTTTTTTTATTGACGTTTGATCATCAAGAATATCCACGTCTTATGTTTATTTATTATAACAAAAACATTTAGTGTTCTCGTAATAGCTGAGGACAGCGAAAATCGCAGAAACACATATAATTATGATTTTTTCGTAAAATGATCCAACATACCAGACGGTGACGGCGAGCGGCAAATGAACAGTACAATAATTAGTCGTACGAGTGGAAGAAAATAATCGTTTGACTATCGATTACCCTCGTACAGTTTCTACGTGTACCTCAAGCGCGATCCAAATAATTTTTTACGAGTTCGCTGTTACAGCGCTCGAAATTCGTTCGCGCATGTCGCCGCCCGCAGTGTGATCTTACCCCGCACGGTAACGTTACGCCGTTGCCGACGGCAAAAAACATTTTCGTTCGATGCGTGCGCCCGATCAATGTTTTGAATCGGTACTTTGCCAGCGGTGTAATGTTCGTTTTTATGGTTCGAATTCAAACGCAACGGATATAATCGGGAACGGAACAGGCGACTTAACAGTTTTCGCGAATCGAGATTATTGAACTTTTGCGTTGCGCGGCCAAATGCGTACGTACACTTATGACGTGCACTCGACCGACCGAAACGATCCGCGGAGAAAGAACTGGTACAAATTGCCCATTACCATGTTTTATACATAGCGCATACACGTACACAGCGTATTACTGACACGCATTTGGGATAACGGTTTACGCGATTGTTCGGAACGACCGTGCGTTCGAGAACGAAACTCGGCGTGCGTTGGGGTAAACATAGGCCGTTAGAAGACGGCGGTGATCGTGGCGTTCGATGTGTCCGATGTGGGAGCCGTTGTGTGACCGTCGACGGGAACAAACCGTTTCGCGCGTAGCACCGCTCGGAAAGAGGAAAAATAACGATCGAATGCGTTTGAACTCGATCGCGATTCGACGGCTTGATCGACGCGCGATCTTTGCGCCGCGACTGATGTCCCCGAATTCGACGCGGTAACGTGACTCCGTGCACCGCGTTACGTAATCATGCCGAATGATCACGGCGAGTGAGCCTCGTGTGATAAAACGTTCGCGAACACGCGCGCAACGTTATGATTTCTAGATTATCACATTCTGTTTCGTAGAACGTCCACTTCGTGCCGGTTTTCTCGTATTCCGCCCGTTTACACCGAACGGACCGTTGCGTTACCAGATTCCGGTCGCCCGTGCGTACGACATTGTTTCGACGTAAGCCGGAACGGGCACAGTACTTATTTCAGGGGGGTGGCCGGGTGTGGGTATTGCCCCCTCGAAGTAAATTGTACAACATCCCTAGCCTGGAAAAAACCGTATTTATTTATTGACGATTTACTTCTATGGCGTATCGAAAATCACATCCCCCCTCGACAATTTACAATCATCCATCAGCCCCCCAACGTTGAATAGAAGGTTCGAAATAAACACTGGACGAGGGTGCGCATGACGTGTGAAGCGGCTGACGGTGAAATGTCTGACGATAATCAACCGTGTAACGTGCGCGCGCTTGGATTGCACGTGCGCACGTACGTACATAGATACGAGATAATGCTCACGATTTTCCCGTGTCGCGTTCCAAGTGGGAAGTCTATCGTCAAAAATCCACGGAGATCCGTGTCCCTCTGCCTCTCGGCGATCGTTATCGATTTATAATTACCATGTCTATGATTCCCCGAATTCGTTCCTCCGTGGTAAAATCAACTTTGTCCGTGAGCCGTAAGGTTAACTAAAGAAATCGATTTAATACGTATTTAACACGAATCAATGATCATAATATTTCATGCGTGCGCGTACAATGGACGCGGAAAATCCAGGAAGGCATGTCTCCCCCTTTGCTCTTGGTGCGCTGTATCCGAACGGAAGTCCTTGGAGCTCGTTCCGGTGGCGATCGCGAGACAACGGCAGCAGCCGAACAATATCGCCAAAATACTTGGGAGCTACCATTGCTTCGGCCGCATAAAACTTCGACAAGCACATCTTATTAATTGCCATTAGCCGCAATGTGCGTGCACGGTTCGCGCGTCACGCACAGTGGTCGGAATCGTAATCTAGATTGCCTAAATGAAAATTTAAGATTATGTCATATACCACTTATGATATAAAATCACCATCGACTTTATATTTATTAGAGACAAAATTAAGCTTATGATAAATTTAGACATTTTTAACCTTGCTGAATTCCCAGATAAGCGTATACAATATATAAAATTGAAGGTTTAGTGTTATCATTGTGTTTTCTTTATTGAGATATTATAAACGTGGTACTAAGTGCACACGTTTAAATTTGATTTTTTTTTTTCGATATACACTATGGATAGTACAGAATAAGGTAAGTACATTTTTAGAAGTTTTAAAATGTGTTTATATTATTTTTTTATTTTACAACTTTGAAAAATTCCGATTTTTCAATATTTTTTAAATTTAAAAGGGTATTTTTAAAAATGTATTCGTTTTTACAATTTAACAATGCATACAAATTATAGTTTAACTAATAGGCTACACAGATCAAAAAAAAAAAAAAAAAATTGCGTCTATTTGCGTCTACACCTTAAATGTATTCCTTTTTAGGGACTAGAAATGGAGAGAATGGTATAAAAAATTTGACATTTCGTGACCTATTCGAATTGTTACTGAAAAAAGGATCATTAAATCCAACTAATGTTGAGTCAAGGCTTTATTTATATGAGTTCATTAATTAGCAATGCAACGTAAAGGGACTTCATACAGATAATGAAAAGGAAATAAAAAATAAATTATTAAATTTCACTATTATTTTCAATAAAAAGTGGAATAAATATTACAGAAATTATGGTAAATTTGTTCAAAAAGAAGACCAATGGCTTAAAACTGTTTTTAATTTTTCGTCCAAAATAGCAACTGATAATGTTGGTCGTTCTATTAAAATATTTAGTGAATGTTCTGAAAGAACGAAGAAAAAAAGGTACAGTCTTTATTAAAATCTTATACTTCTGGAAAAATTAAAACGAAAAATAATTCCAAATATTCAAACAAAGCAAGGATGGTATTAAAAAAAAATTATTTAAATTTAAGCGATACAAACTATTATGAATCTGAATCTGATAATTGACTAAATAACAATAAGTATTATACTTTATTATTATAATTAATTAATGTAATTGGAAAGCTATTTTTTTAAATATTATACCTGCTGAAAACTGATAAAATTTTCCATTATTTGAATATATATATATATATTATTTTGATTAAATAATAAATTTATTATAATATTAAAATAAATTAAATTAATTTCATGAACATTCTGGTTCTAGTATCTGGACGACAAAAAAAATTAAAAAAATTTAAAAAAATAATAAAAGGACAAATTATTCAAAATTTTCCAAAAATTAAATTCTGTAATTTTTTTTTTTCAAATTGATCTCTGTATACAGATTATTGCAAAAAAAACCGCATTCAAAAATATTGATTTTCTTCAGAGATATTAATTTAGGCAAGCTAGATTACGATTTCGACCACTGTGTGACGGGAAGAAAAAAAATCTATACATATAAAATCCAAATACTACTCACCCACTGATCGCTGTATCTCAGAAACTATGGAGTGTACGGACTTGAAATTTGGAATATAGATTCCTCGAATATTTTCATTGTGCAATAAGAAAGAATTTTTTGAAAATAGCATTTTTGAGGGTCGTTTAACAGTTTTGGACTGGACGTATAAATGTTTTCATTTTTTGGTTACCTAGGAAATACTATATGTTGATTTTAATGATTATCGATTGAGATTTATGTAAACAATAATTAAACAGTATGGATCAATAAAATCAATAACATTCGAATACGATCAATCGCAGATAAGAAACCGTACCTTAACATAAACCACTACACATACAAATTTTATTTATTAGATAATCTGGTAATACTGCTTCCCGAAGGAAGAACCAAAAATATTGTAGACAAGGAAGTTTTATAAAAAATGCAAAAACGACTTTGCATAAAAACAACTATTTTGCACACAATAATGTTATTCATAATATTTTAAAATAAAATTGTAAGTATGAAAATAATATACACATGGATAAGGCCGGATAATTATAAAAAAAAAAAGCAAAAACGAATGACTAAGCATAACAAATATATTGCACTCAATAATATTACCCATAATATTCTAAAATAATATTGTAAATATGAAAAAAATAAAAAATACACGTGGCTACACATTAAAATGAAGGGTACTGGGGAAAAACGGTTGTAGTCCATATCTGTAAATTTTACAATCTGCAATATATGAAGACATGAGTGCAACAACCAGATACCTCCATTTTATGAACATTTTCAAGAGAGACTAAAAACTATTTTAAAAAATTTCTAAGAACTGCAAAAAAGAACTAAAACTATATTTGAAATCTAATTTTAGCCTTTTAATTGATACCATCAACAACATTTTCAAAATAACATTTTTTTTTTTTTTCATATAGGAATATACAAAAGAGTGATTTTCGAAAAAAATTGGAGATGTCTGGTTGTTGCACCCACGTCTTCATATTTTCTCTACAACCAGATGGACTATAATATTTCTTCGCAATATACCTCATCTTTCCCATTTAAAACTATGAACTGAAAGATTTTTTCACTAAATTGATTCCAACTGTCAATATTACTCCTAATTTGCTATCGAATTAAACCATAAAATCAAAATCGAAAAAAGTGGACTACTATTGTTTTTCCCCTGTATCCTTCAAACATTATATAATTTACACATAAAAACACATTGCTTCCACAGCGTTTTACACCTAAAAAGAGTTTTTTCGGGCAACGCCGAGTAATTCAGTAAAACTATAAGTCAAAAGGTACGGTGCTCTTGTTGCTGACAGTGACTCGCATATGCGTGTGCAATGTTTCGATTGCGAGAACAGATCGTTGTGAATTCAAAGCGTTCCTCGGGCTGCTGCTGGAACAATGTACAGCTGTGGAAGCGAAATTGTCGATCGCGCGCAAGAACGTATTTGTACATTAGACGACGAAAAACGCACGTCGAGAGTCTTGGGCTTATTTAACATTTCCGAACAACATCTTAACATCAACCGTGCATGTGTTATAAACTCTACCGAGCAAGTATAGAGCGAGAGACGTAATTTTTGTCGTTTCAATGCTCTATGTTTTCACATTTTCTTTCGTTGTAAAAGTAATATCCTGTCGGTAGAACGCATCTGCGTTTATTCTAATTTTATTTTTTTTCCACGCATCGCTAAAATATGTCAGTTCAATCGAAAATCATTTTTATTTACTTAAATGAGAAATGCATGCACGCCTAGTTGTGAGATCGTACATACATCCCGATTAATCTCAACGCCCTATAGGTTCTTCCATCGTTTCTTCCATCGCGAAGTTCAGTTGCTCGTCAAATGGAATTTAGTTCGGCTCCTTGCGCTTAAATTTAGTAAACTATCCACGTCTATACATTTCCTCGGACATTTATCATTTTAAACGTTTCAAACCAACTTCGACCGTTGCATAGTTTAACGATTAATTCGACCGTATGCGGCAAAACGAGATCAAACATTTTCGCTAGACTACGTTTGACTCCGAGCGGCATTCCTACAAATTTCTCGTCATACCACCTACCAGTTGTTTTGTACATTTTCGGACGCGTTTCTCGCATGTACCCATAGAAATGTATACGTTTACTATGAAATTCGTACTGAACTATAACACACGCCGAACGTCGCGCGGTTCGCCGTATCTTTTGTGATAATTATTGTGTAAATCTTCAACGATTCCCTTTTGCGTAAACAAGTTATCGAAAATGTCACGGCAGTGCAAACGTTTAAGTCTACACCTTTATGTTTATGTCATACCTTACTTCTTAAAGTAATAACATTCATTCTCCGGAGACGGTAAAACACGAGAACGCTCGTGAGATGTTCGATTTGACCGCGTACTGCACTCGTGATGAATAATTAAGTGACTGTTTACTTAGCGTTAACTAACGGACAGTTCTCGACAATAGAAAGATCGAACGATAACGGTCGAGTAAATAAGTAATTACATTTATCGTTCACCGCGCATCGAAATATATTTATACATGTACGCCAGATGCTTACTATCTAATCGAAATTCATTATTTAAAACGAAAATAATCGTATACTCACACAATACTTATTCACGAACGATTATTTCTATTACTGTGTGTCGGCGATAGTTATTTTGTCGATGAGTTATAACTAGTTCATTTTTTTTATCCTCCCCTCCCCTCATTAAATATGCTCGCGTAGGAAAACGCCATGGTATATTAGTTATTCTATACGGCGAACACGTTTTAAAATCATAATATTCCAACGAGAAATCCGTTCAATGGATTTTAGAAAAATAAATGTTTTTAAATGTTATAATATTAATAACTCGGATACTCGTTGTAATATATTATCGTTATACATTACGGAGGTACGCGTGGCACGGACCAATAAATGTCCAATCCAGTCCACTGCTCTCTTTCAAAAATACGTGGAACGGAATAAATAATTCACATGACATTTCTATCCATGCCAAAAGCGTACAACAGTTATATCTGCACGTTTTAGATAATAAATTTATGTTAGGTTTTACGTGAACCGGTTGGATTAAACAATTTACGAGACTTATATTGAATTGCGAAAACGCTCGATCCGGTGTTCATAAATTTAAAGGAGAAAAAAAACAAAAATGAGATTTTTACAACATAAATAAAACGCTCTATAGCACGTAAAAACACCAACGGCTTCAGTCGGCACCGCTATGTGGCCACATACGCATAGGTACGTCGTCGGCGACAGTCGAATATTGTAAGATGTCCGCTGACCAATGTTACCGGTCGATTTTGGCAGCAGTAGACCGTGCAAAATTTGACGGAGTTTTTTTTTTTTTACCGTTCTTCTTCTAATTATTCCCTTGCACCGAGAAGAGCCGGCAGCGAGACGCCGAAAACCGAAAGCGAAAATATATCAGATGCGATTAACTCTGAGACGGAGACTAATAGTGAAAAGACCAAAAAAAAAAAAAAATAAATAAATACGATGGCGTATCGGTTTTCAATCGGGTCCAGTATACATAATTTAAAGGAAAACGAGACGTGTGCAGACCGTCGTGTCCAACAACGTGTGTATAATATGGGCAATACAACCAATAGACGATTATAACCGATTTTGTCATTAGGCCTCACTGCCCTTGAAAAATTAAAATATAAAACCTAAAAACTCCTGTCGGCCCGTTAGCACACACACACACACACGCAAGCGGCGGAATCGTCCGATGACAATATTACGTGTTTTGTGCTCTGAGCATCGTCGTCGGGGGACGTTTTTCGCGGTGTTCGGGGGGTCGTACGCATCGCGGCCGACGTCGACGGTACCGCTGCGACGGCGGCGACGTGAGAGTTAATTTTTCACCACAATGACCCGGTGCAATGGCGCGGACTACAATAAACCCATCCACAATACGTGTTCTCCTTTCGTCGTCGTGCTCCCCTCGGCAATAGTGTAATTATTAACGAGGATTAAAAGAAAGAAAAAGAAATAAAGGAGCCCCCGCGCCCTGTCCGTTCTCCCGTGCCACGCCGTAGCGCAATAACACGCGAGACTATGTGTATTATACACTAGCGTACACGTACCCGTTTACGTGTATATATTTTACATAACACATTGTACACGTACGCACCGAACGAACTGCGCAAACGGGTCAATTCTCCACTCCGTCGTCGTCGTCGTCGGTTACAAACAGAGGTTAGTTTTGGGCTTACTGTTGTACGCATGCACGTACCCGAGTGCACGATGAAAGAGTTTCGTTTTTTAAAATATTTTTATTTCATCCGCCTCGGGCACTCGAGCACCGTGTGTGCGTATGTGTGTGGATTTAGAACGGTCACGTTTTCGCATGTTATAAGGACAACAACAACAGAAAAAAAAAATAAAAAAAATTAATAAAACAAAAAAATAAAAATAAAATAATATGAAATAAAATTGAAAATAAAAACAAAACTAGACGAAACAAAACCCGTTGGAAACCTTTTAACAAAACATCACGGCTTGTCGGTCGGAGTTTCCTCCCAGAGCGGTGACCATCCGGGTTTAGCGGGAGTGCAAGGAGTGCAATGCATCGGGGCCTCGAGCTCCAAGAGGCCTTCGACACCGGAAAATCTAAAATTGAAATTGTCCGATTGTTTTGTTGTCACGTGGTGTCGTAAAAACGGAAAAATAATTTACTTTGACCGGTGTGAAAAATATTTTATTTTTTTTCGATGGGGCCTTCTAATCGCAATCCGGCCTCCTGAGACTCAGATCCGGCACTGCGAATGTCACGACGACGCTTCTTATGCCGCGGTGTGTACGGCGTGTGTATCGTGACAGTGTTCACGCGCGGTAAGCGGAAAATTGCGCGCTACCGTTTTCCCAACGGCGGGAAGGGTAAGTTCGGCCCGCGGGTTGGGTGTGTACGGTCGCATTTTTTCATCGCACAGCGCGGAAGACCGTACGGCACGCGAGCGCGAAGAAAACGAAAGCGTCATTATATTCCTTCGGGGCGGTTGTGTTCGGGTGTACACGAGTATTACGTACGCAGAGGCGTGCCTGGAGATTTTTCTCGGGGGGTTGGGTTTAATATTTTTACCGCTACGTATTTCAAACGTGTTTATTTCACGAGATAACGATTTCGGTAATAATCAATTTCGCAGTACTGGATAGATCGACTGTGGGCCATAAAAATGATCCTGGCAAGTGTTTGTGGTAAGCTTAAACTTAATTAACTGTGTTGAGCAATACTCTTTATCTAAATCTGTTTCGATTTGATGGAGGTGGAGGGGGGTTGATCACTCAAACTATCCATTTCTATACAAGTTCTCTAAGAGCCGTACAGTACGTGTACATTTGCGTGCGACGCGAGACCACGGATTAGCCGTATGAAATCGTGCACACCCGTGTACGTCCGTGCGCGAGGCAACCGCGTCGCAATAAGTTACACGGACGGTAGTTTTTAGATTTTTTAGTTTTTTCGAAATAAAATATTTTTACCGATTATACGTTTTTTAGTTGACGGCCGATATAGTAACACGTGTACCATTCCGTGCGCGTACACCTATGTAACGTATTGTTATCGTTTGCACATGTTTGCATAGTAATCCTTTTCGTCGTTATTCTCACGTGCGCGAACGGAATAAAGTTATCCACACGGGAACAGTATATTTTATGCAGTATGAAAGTCGTTGTTATTATTTTTTTTTTTTCTGTGATTTTCGTTCGGCAATAAGCACTCAAATATTTTCATTGCTCCATTCGAACCGTGCTCAGCCGCTTAGGTCTGTGTTCGACGCGCGATTACTTGTGACCTATGACGATAAACTATGGTCAACTGAAAAACGATATTTATAACCAACCCGATGGTGCATTGACCCGGTGCGAGTAAAAAGCGACGATCAAAATATCTGATTGAGATCGTATTGTTTTCGCAGCGTGTTTATCGTATTATTAGACCTGGGCGTACGTGGTTAAATCCGAATTCAACACAACGTATCGTCGAAATAAAAAAAAAACCGCATGTTCAGTCGCACGTTAGAAGTCGGCTACTACCACGACGGTCCGATAAATTTCTCGTGGTTGTAGGTAAAATATGCAAATTTCTAGGTCGAAAAGGGAGCTACAAAGACATCGAACAACAATAGATCGGTGTACCAATTGTCGATTGCAGCGTTCACGTGTATTGTGTTAATCGTGCCACACGCATTATGTGTATGATAATAATAGAGCCATGTGCATATACCTGTGTACAAACAATCCGTAAACGCGCGTTTGTCCGTGGAAAAAGTATGGCGTTGCTCAACAATTAAAACATTGGATTTTACCAGGATTACTCGCAAATAAGTGGGTAAATGTTGTGTTTTACGAGCACTTTTAGACGTGTAGAAATGATAAAACATAAGTATACTAATTTCACTCTTATGATAGCAACATAATATTACAACGGACTACCCAAGAGTTTCGAAACCATCAAGTGGAAAATAGTTCCGTTGAAACGTTTGCGTCGAAATAACTGGGATTTTAAGTTGTCCGATTTACAGTACGTGCGAGATCGTTTCGAGAATGTTTTCGATTACAATCAATACCGTTGTAGTGTGTGAAACGCATAAGCAACTCGTGTATGTGCGTTAAACATAAACGCAATGTTATCAATAGCACAAGACAATGGTTAAAAATTCGTAAAATAATATCGCGATATCGTGTCCAAAATGTTTCTATATTCTAGTGTTCAACGCGATATTTTTCCAAAACGTTGAGTTAAACTGAAATTATTCATCTATGTTGCGCGTTATAAGAAGAACAACTAAATATGTACGCAGTAGAAACATTAGCATACTAATGTTAATTGTTTAGGATACAACCGTAGGTAAATACATTGTAATCGACAAAATGATCTACTCGTGTGTTCAATCGCTCTAGGCACAAATTTAATGGACACCTAGTATGACGTATTAATTTGGTTCAAAAGGTTTTCTGTAACGAAAATATGCTATGGGAACCGGAACTAAATTGAAAATTCAAAGTCTGATCGGTCTGCGTTGCATGCACAACAACCGTTGCGTCTCGCAGAACATTTCTGATTTTCATAATTAATTTTGTTCGTCGTGTTGCCTACCGGTCGCTGTTATATTAGCTCTTTGTCGCTGTGTAACGACGACGGGAACAGTGCTTTTGTGTAAAAGTAATTGAGTTTTACGTAATATTTTGAAATTCTACTTGTACAATCCATTTTCACAAGAAACTTGTTCGTGGCACATGAAAAACACAATAGATAATACAGTGGAGACACAGCGACGGTCTCTTGTAAAAGTCAATTTACACGATTTTTAATTACGAGCTAATACACGATTACAAGACGCCAGTACACGGTATAATTATTCTCGAACAACATGATTGTTCCATCAGTATCCCGCACTAACACGATAGAGACTTCTAATTTATATTATACGTGTGTCAATTAGAACGGAATTATATTCGAAATAAGCTCCGGTCGTGTATAATTTGTTTTAATTCGTACGGTCGTTCACCTATGGTTCGGTACAATTTGTGTTAAGATATTGATATTATAGCATGAAAAATGTGTAGAACGTATTGGTTGCGTCGCATACTGACCGTGTTGCGTTAACTTCACATTAACAATCACTTTTTTCTATAGTTATAAAACATCAATAATTTTTTTAGTCCCATAGTATTTTAGTATTATGCATGTTTCAATGTATTTTCGACTGTCGGTTTTGTACCTGTATAAAATAACGCCGTTTCGCACAACGTAATACGCATTTAAAAACCCATCTTTTTTCATATTTATCCGCGTGTAATAATAATGTTATCATCCAGCAGACTTATTACCCCATTCGATTGATTATGGTTGCTGATCCATCTACGGAGATCAATTACTACGTAAGACACTCGCTACGCATATCAATTATAATTGTCTCAGTCCAAATACAACAATCCCGTGTGCATCAACCTCAACGATCTGAGGTAAACGTTATAAACACGTGCGTAAACAAAACATTTTATTTGGCAACTCGAAGAGATTATGAGTAAAAAAATCTAAAGCCGTAACGGAAAAACTATAGTAATTGGTAAATATTTCCATACAAAAACCAGATGTTTGTTGGACGTCGGCTTGCTCGGATGGTTATTGCCATTGTCTTCGAAATAATTTCGGCATCCAAGCTATTCCAGCACCCGACGGGAGGGAGCAAAACGAATGTTGCGAACTAACGTAGTTATAATAAAATTAAATTTCAATGTTTCAAGAAATCGTATAAAAATAACTCATTTCTTTTGAAACTATTGAGTTACGAATATGATTGACATAATTTTTCGATTTAAATTCTCTATTACAACGGAACGTCGTACCGGACTGTAAACTTATTTGATTTTTATGTCAGAAAAAAATGAACGAATTTTCTTGTTTTTTTAAAAAAAAAAAAAAAAAAGAATGCACACATAAATATACATGTGTGTGTGTGTGTAAGCGAATTACGAAGCCGGTACAATTGAAATATGCGGTCGTATTAGGCGGAAAAAATAACATCTATAACGCGTAATATGTGTGCGTGAGTTTCATTAGACATTGTCAAGTCGCGTAATGCAATCGCGCTGACAAAAGAGTGTTGGTTGTGGTTAGCAGGTATGTGTACCGCTCGTTTCGAAAGTCAACAAAAGACGAACAGAACCGCAATGTTGGCCAAGGTTCGTTAACAATTGGGCAAGACTTTCTAAAAAAACTCGTGCTCGATTTACGGCTTTTGGACGGCTCGATGACGTGTACGTAACGTACGTTCTTCTGCGCGTACATTACCGGTGGCGACCAACGGATTTCGGTTCGCTTGCCGTCTCTGGGCGTGAGTTTTCCACGAACGAATGAAATTGCAGTTTCCGTTAAAATTTGCAATGCAAATGGAAATCCATAAAATAGTAGTCTCGTTCATAATTCGTTGATCTCGGTCGTTGTTCGCGGTGCATTAATCGTTAATGTATTTTTACTTCGGATGTCATTGTGTTCTCAGTCGCGAGATATTGTTTTTACGTGTTTTTATTTATTTATTTTTTATTGTTATTATTGCTATTGGATTTATGGTATTTTCATTTTATTTCGATTGTCACTTGCCTGCTTTGTATGGAAAAACTAAAAACTAACAGTCGGCCGTTATTGAAAGCAAATCGACGGTTTATCTTGATACTTTTTCCATTGAACATAAATACAATATGACCCACGCGTGCACTATATAGTATACAATTTTTAATCGTACCAAATTCCGAGGAAAACTTTTTATTGCTCGTGAAAATAACTATATATATATATAAATATATATACGTAGGGATTTTTTTGAGTAGTCATTTAAACCAGACTTGATGATTTATCAAGTCGTTCGAAGTTACAGATATTTTCATGTTGCTTGAACGTTACGCTGTTGCTGCGTTTGGCATGAAAACAAATTTACTTGTACTGTCGCATTGTTTTTTCCCCGGTACACGGTACGCGTATCGTGTGGCGTGTTCATACACTTAACACAGTTAATTAATTCATTGTCATCGCAAACGTGATTATTGTCATCTACCGCGTCACCGTTCCGTCTCGATGGTTATCATTTATCTTAAACACGATCGTCAAATATATGTGTGCACGTCGTTTTACGCGCGTGTAATATCAAATCATGTAGCGCAAAAATTATGAATCGCTACGAAGCACAGAAATCTAACGTTCGAACGGAATGACGGCGCACGCTACCTATTGTACAACAATAATTGTAATAAATTATAATAATAATAATAATAATAATATACTCGCGTTGCAATATATATACGCGAGCGCGTTCGTTCTCTGATAACGTTAATGTTCAAACGTGTTTCACATCCAAATCGTTTTCGCACCCGCTCCACGATATTTTCTCAACATTTTTGACATTTATGCACTCTTATCCTGTATTATTAGTTTTTCGCCCCCCACCCACCGGCTTCAATTCGTTCGCTCTACGTGCGCCGTGTACACACACACACGTACGTGCCCGCGCGCTCTCGTTCTTACAGATACTCTTTGTCGTAGACGGGCGTTACCTACTATATTTATACGCATTGGAAAAAAAGATAAAAAAAAAAGAAAATAATAAAAATATATATAAAACAATAAAATAAAAAAAGGAAATAAAAACCCTCGAGCTTGCCGAAAATTCATTCGTACCACCGTTTGTACGTGTCACGCACGATTACGTTGTACGGCTGCTCGGTATGGTTTCTTCTCGAAATGGCGTTCAAATGTTTCGCTTACCCGATCAAGTTGAAGTAGCGTTACCATGGACGTAAATAGGGTACTCAAATACATTGGGCTTGAGACCAAAAGGCTCAAGAACAATATATTAAAGTGAAGTATCTACTCAACATATGATAGGAAGGGCTTAAGACAGCTCAGGGAGGGCTAAGCCCCCCTAAGCTCCCCCTATTTACGTCCATGAGCGTTACCGAATGCCCCTTTATTTCGGACCGTCAAGTCTAGTGAACGTTTATCTATATTACATAAGAATTGACTTATAATTTTTTAAACGATTCGCATGCCGATCACGTTGGCTCGAGTTCATAACGTTTCACGGTGCGATAATGTGCGATAATAATAATATGTGTACGCCGCTGTCGGAAGCCTCCCAACGCATTAGTACGTGTAATCAACGCTCAGTTCGCACCCGTTTCGAGACGTCCGTTATAATATTGCTCTTCCTGTGCAACAATAATTAATAATTATTATTTTAATAACCGTTTTCGCGAACACGACCGTTCGCTGATCAGCGTTGTTGCCGCCGTCGTAGTTTTCGGCCGCGCGCCCAATTTCGTATGCCGAATTCCGTCTAATCCTATTTTCGTCGTACGTATACAGTTATTGTTGTCGAAAAATGTACGTAAGCTGATCAGAGTAAACGATCTCGTTCGTTGCAATCATCCACCGCACGATGTTATCCGTTCGGCGATACGTGAAATCGCAGGTACGAGTTTCCAAGAATTACAAGTACGCATTTCGCCGCTGAAACACCTCCGAGTCCTGCTGAAATGAGCGGAGCCCCATGAGCGTCACGGACAGAGCTCGACACGACTCGTCGAATCCCGTACACCCATTGCGAACGTAAATCTTTCAAATCTCTTAACAGTAAGTTAAAGGCAATCGTCGACCAAAAGATATTTTCGGTGATAAAACAATACACGTACACTTTTACGTTTGCAATTCTGATTTTTTTCTTATATCTGAACCTGTTTAATCACGCACGTTGATTAGACGACAGTCGAAAGAGGAACGTCCTGCACGGCGCCGCGTAAGGCCGCGCGTACATTGGAGAGCGTCGAGCGTCGCGTCGCGCAAAAATTTTAAGCCCATATAATTTAAATGAGAGTGCGTACATTGCCTACGAGCGTCGATCGTCGTCTTTGAGCGTCAGCGGCGCGGCGCGTCACAAACCGAACATGTTCGAATTTTGACGCTCGACGCTCATATATTTTGCGGGCGCGAACAGTCTAGAAGTGGTGTAGTAGATAGGTTTCTATGCTTAAATAGATTTATATAGCTTAAATATAGGTAAAAATTGTACCTATATGTATACGTAGCTGGTAGTACAGGGAGATACCATGCGAACACATTATATTAGAATAATTATTCCAGGAACTATGGTATGATAACTAATGATCTACTAATGATTTCGTATACTTGCATGCTCTTGTAGTTCGTATCGTCATGACGAGTTTAGTTGGTTTCGAATATTTTAAAGTAAAATATAACTTTATAAATTATTTATTACAATATTTCGTTTCCAAAAATATGCCGAAAAGAAATTCATTTCAAGACAGCACTAAGGAAATTTTAATTTCCGAAGTTCAAACTCGCCCATGCTTATGGAATAACGCTCAAAAGTAATGTGCATTGTGCGCACCTTCGACGCTCGACGCTCAACGCTCAACGCTCTCCAATGTACGCGCGGCCTAAGCGTCTTATTGTACATCATGCTTACGGGACGCGCGGTTTAAAGGGTTTAACACGCGCACGACAGATATTTCTAATGGAAATACAAAAAGGCCATCGTGTTGGCCGCGGGACAATATCACGATGTCCAATAAACCGTTCGGACAGCCACGTGCAAACGTGCGCACGGGCTTTGTAGGATTTCAGCGTATGAAACGCGACGCAGTTACGACGTGCACCCGATCGTCGCGATTTTACGGTTATTTTTACGTCGCTTGCGTTTCAAGTCCCACAACCTTCGTCGGTCTTGTGACGTTCGCGTGATCGACAGAAAAAAGAAACCTCCTTATCGTAATTCGCCGATGTTGAATGCGCATTTCAGTGCTGATGTGTTATTCGTATCACGAGCAAAGTCTCGAACTGTAGCTGATGTGTCAAGCGAACGAATTTTCCGATGATTATAATTTTTATACGACGTTCGTGAAACGTTGTATTCTTCGAACGAAAGGTTTCATCAGAAATTCGTTAGGTTTTCGTGTATATTAAATTATGAAAGAACAGATCGTTTTTTGTATTTCGTTTTTTTGTTCCGAAAATTTATTCGCTCGAGTATGATCCAATGTTACATTATTTCTTATTACTATTTTTAAGCAATACTTAGCGTTTCGACGTGTTACTTTTTCGACAGTACTTTCATTTTAATAATTTAGATTGACTATATTGAATTCAGATGAAATTTTATTTTTTACTTCAAAATGCAGCAGGCGTATGTTTTTAAAAATATACCTTTGAGTCTTTGGATAAAGCGATATTATTCAGAGACGTATTGTTCCTATTCGTATTATGTATTACGTCCAACGCTCGGTTTTTAAAACTGTAAAAATATCAAGGAATCTATATATATATATATATATATTTTGATTATTCTCCCCACTTACCAAATATTTAAAAAAATTCAACGTACCAATACGTTTCAAATGAAATAATTATTTAAAGTACTTTGAATAGTAAGATGTTTGAGTTTACTGTTAAGGTATTTCATCAACACAGTATTTCACGATTCAAATACAGTGATTTTACGGTACAGTCAATAAGCTGCTTGTTCGATACAAATTAATTAAAAAAAAAAAAAAAAAAAATATAGACATCATATTTTTATTAGTGAAGTAGCACGGATTTTTTTAACCTTGTCATCAAAGCGTTATTATAAAGTCATATTGTAAATACTTATCAATACCGAAAAAAAAAATAATAATAATAAATAAATAAATAATAATAAATTGTCTACGATATTGAGGCTCGGTCGTTGTCGAGTCACCTTGTACGATATAATATCCTATTAATATATTATCATTTATAATATATTGTGTAATGAGCGTTAGGAAAAAATTAATTATAACGTAACGTTTGATTAACAAATAATTAAATCCAAGGGAGACCGAGAGCATTATAATATTGTGTACCACACGGTAGTAGTGGCGTCGCCGTCACCTCGATCGCATGCGTCGTGCGGTGTTCATCGACGCACACATCGTACCAAATATAATAGTGAATTAACATAATGCACTATGCATACATCATACGTTATACACGTGCGCGCGCGCACGTAAAATACGTGTTATGTTTTGATGTTGTTTTCTATGTGTGTGTGTGTGCAGATACGTACCTATCTAAACAATACAATGTATCGAGCTATTGTTGACGACGTGTTACGATTATTTATTATAATCTTTTATTTATTTTTTTTCTCCAATTTTCGGGTCGTCGCTCATAATGCGTTCGGTGTAAAATGTAAAACACGGGGCCACCACGCACGGAAGCCGAAGGGCAAATCATTAAAATTCTTCGTCGAGTTTTCTTCATTATTATTAATAGTCGCCGAAAATAAAATGTAACACGAAAAAAAATGAATAAATAATACGCGAGACCGAAGAATGCCCGCGATCGTATTGGACAAATGTGGTGCATACGTAGAGGTGGCGGCGGTAGCAATGCGTGTTCCGGTGTAGTGTACCTAGGAAATAAAAATTTCCCGGTCTCGATGTTACGGAACCGTTGCAAACGGAAACGTACAAAAGGGCGAATCGTTAGAAGAAAATAAAAAAGAATAAGAAGACCTTCGCATAAAGGAAAGCGTTCGAGTTAAATTTCTTCCCAACGAACATCTGAAAAGCAGAGGACGGTCATTATATTCCTTTCGATCGGAAAAGTTATATTATCTTTTTGATACAATAATTATTATCATCATCTCGACGTTGCTATACATCAGCAAAACGATTAGACGGACAAATGAGCAACAGTCCTTGTGCACACCATGTACTGTCGAATGTTACGTAAATAAAGAATATAACACCGTATGAATTATTCGGCATAATTTCATGTTCTTTGTATAGTTGCATTATATTAAAATAGTATTGTTTGGCATGAAAACAATTCAATATATGCCTATATTATACAACGTATTTGGAAGTGTGTGTGTGTGTGTGTGTATGTGTGAATGTGAGAGTGATTTCCTTTGAGTTTCCATTAAAAAATAGTACTAAACACAATGTTCTGCTCTGTACATTAACATGGAAACATGATTTATATTTCCGTGGAGAACATTTTCGAGTTACCGGTAGATTTCTTAATGACTTGATAAAACTGATTATTGCGTTTGATAAAACAGGCTTCCGATATTTTGTGCTCACGAAAGTGTAATACATAAATTATAAAAATTATCGTTTTTCTTGTATACGTATTTAAGTAGAACGGTGGGCGTACTTAAATAGTGCGTATAATAATTAAAATTAAAACGATTTTGTGACTTTTAAATCGAGTGGGTGATCAGTTTACAACTATTAAGATGATTGGCGTAGAAAAAGAACCTAATTTCTTAACAAACTTCATTCAAATAATTTGAAGAGACGAAATGTCTTCACTAAATAAGTAATATTGTTTAATGGAAATACATTGAAATCTCCGGCTTCGTTAAAATTCTATTTTGTAACGCTTATAAATTATTTTTAGGACTTTCAGTATTTTTTTTATTCAATTTTTTTTTTTTGCTTCTCAGAAAATTATAGAAAAAATGACGTGTTAAATTTTCAAGCCTTCAGTATAATAACAAAAAATGTATTACATTTTTTACTGCAATGGTGTAATGGATTTTCGAGATTTTTATCGTTTTGCAGAAATTTCATGTTTAAAAGCTTGTAATTTTTTTTAGTTATCTGTAAGAAATAAGTTTGGGGAATTTTGTATGAAATATTCAAGACTTTTTGTTTATCCAAAGTTTATCCATCGACATTTTAGAAAAAATTAAGAAAACATGAAAATTTCAATTTTTTATAAATTGCTCAAATAAATCGTTTGAAAATCATATCATACATAAGGATTATTTTTTTGTATTTTTAATACGATTAATATTTTTTAAATTACGAGTAAAACATAAATTTGATTTAATTGAAAACCGAAATTCTGTAAATGTTGCAGTATTTTTATAAATTGTCATCAATTTTTTACAATTATTAAGAAAAGCTAAAATTACCTCATTCAAAATACCAACCAAACAACATTTTCTTCCAGGAATCTCTTACGGTTGCAATGATCAGAGAAATCTCCCTGGTCGAAATCATGTATATACTCGTAGATTCGAAAAAAAAAGTGATGTTTAGTGATAAGACATGCATTTATCGATAGTGGTGAGGGTTCATATCTAGGTTGAAATTATAATTTTTTTGCATTTATTCTCTGTTTATCTTAATTATCAGAAAATCTATTGGGAAATTCAAAAAATTACCTTCCAAAAGTACCAATTAGAACTCATTTACTTTTTTTTTTAATTTTTATTTGTTAATGATCAAAGCAAAAAAAATAAACATAAGAACGTTATAAAACCAATAAATTTCTGATTTCATTCGAAATATAAAACTATAATATAGTAATTGGTAAATTCGTGAATAACTAATAAATAATAATCATACAAATAAACAGTATTGATTTACATGCATGTATATAGGCGCACCGATATTTTATTTAAACACAATAGTATTCACCGGGTGAGCTTTTATCAATGGAATATAACGATAGAAAATGTTTTTTTATTTTGATATTTAAAAATATTTATACAATATGTTGTACAGCAGAGTAATTACTGTTACAGTTAACCGCAATACTATGTATTATTTTAATAGCGATTTTGGTGAAAAAATATAGTACGGTGTACGTGATACGCCAAATCCGTGAAACGGTCTGAACAATCAAAGGGTCAAACACGAACGGTTCAATCGTCGGATTTGGTATGATATTCCTATTCCGCCGGAATGGTCTGCAGATTTGGAAAAAGGTTTAGTACATTAAGTACAAAACTTATTCTGTCATTCCAGGTCTGCCGAGTTACGCCACCCCCTTGAAATGCAATGACAAGATATGTAGGTTTATGTTATAAAATCTCAACTTTCCCGCGGTCACGATCCGTGATCCTTGGTCTTCCGAATGTTTGTCGCCGTTCCGAACGATTTGAAAACAGTACAGGTAGAGTTGATTGTACATTGATCCGATCTATTTTTTGAGATACGGTCCGTGTATCCTTCGCTTTTCAGTTGCCATAATCAATCATGTTCCTTGATTGATAAATTGTAAAAGAGTAACTCTTCATTCCACTCGGAAGAAGACATAGCAGGGGGAGATATTCAAAAAAAAAACAAAAAAAAAAATGTATAAAAGTAATAACAACCACGCGAGTATTTACGTATTCTGTAAACAACTAAAACTGTGGCCGTCCGCGTACACGTACAAGACAAGTATAAAACATTTATCTGTCAGAAATATCTTTAACGATAACGTCCGATTTTCGGTCCGTGATGTTTTCATCCCGTGTACGTACATACCAGCCCGACCGATTTGGTCGGTCAAGGGACAAAACTGACAGTTAAACTCTTCGTGTACGTCCTGTTGTTGCCGAATTCGCGTGTTCACGTATGCTGATTTCGCGTGAGACGAGCGGAAAAATTGCCGAAATCAACAGTTTCGCGGATTCACCGTACCGTATTTTGCCTACGTCCTATTTATTATGGAACACGGCGAACAACACGTTCGGTTCGCTCGAATTTCGTAAAGCAATAGTTGCGTTTTATTCTCTTGCCCGAGCCACATGATATATACGATGCATATAGACACTGTACATAAATTCACGTGGTATTAAATAGAAAAAGGCGCGTACAAACGGAAAATGTACAGCACATGTGACGTGCGGAGGTTCAGCGATGTGTGATATTGGATCAGATGATTTTCGCCAAATTTTGCGGTACATCGTATTGTACGGATTCGTGATGGGCCGTAACTACATCGTGCGCAGTGCCTTTTGAATTGTTAATAAAATATATTTATTTCATTGTTTTCATCTTATAATTCGTATGGAATTGCAACTCATTTAATGGCTTTCGTATCCGATCTGCTTGTAATTAGGTTATAAGCCGCACGGTATTGTTGGCACATTTTTGTTTTATGACGTTCAACATTGTCTCGTATTATCGTCCCACGTTTACGTCTAAAACTGTCCTTAAATTTGTTGTTTTGCCGATAGTATGTTTACTCAATATTAAATTGTCTTGACATGGAACGATTTCTTAGTTCTGTATGATAATGTAAATATTTTTCCTGTAAGAGATCTTCAAACGCGTTTTTAAATAATAGTAGTATATAAGATTTACTCAAAATTAATTTTATTATTTGTTTTATTAATACATTCAATCGATGGGTGAAACGTGCATTGAGAATTTTTGTACTTAATATCGTATGTAACAATTTATTATTTTACAAGATTGTATAAATTGCTTAACCTAAAACGATTATTATTATGACTCTATGTTTGTTTTCAATGTTTGTTTCAGATTTCAGGGAAAAATTAATTGACAGTGGAAAATGTTCAAAACGCTAGAAGTCTTTTTTTATTCGCAGTCAGATTCTCTAACTGGCGGTGAATATAACATGATTTTATATTATTAAATTATACAAAAAAAAAAAAAAAAATATGTGTTTTTTATCAAAAGGTATATAAAGGAATATAAAATATAATATACATTTTATTGAACTTTATAAACTTATAGTGTAATAATATAATTAAAATAGAAAAAAATATATAAAGGTCTGCTGATTTTTAATGTAATAACCCAGAATAATTTATCTAAGTAATTTATTTTTGACTACCTAAGTAGGTTTAAATAAATGTCCTTTATGAAAATAATCCACTCGGTCATATTCATTCTGTTTATGTTAGTACAAGTCTACATGTTAAATTTCTTGTGGAACAGCCTAAAACGGATTTGGGATTGAAACAATCACAAAAAGATTTTCGTAAACAATTCCGTTTTATTGAGTCAGATGTTGTGGTTTTGGTGTATATTTTCTTGAAAAACTGTTTTTCACAACTTTCTGTCTCCCATAGCTTGTTTCGTAGTATATTTATTATAAGACACATAAAATATCATACTTATCGACTTTTGGCCAAGATAAATTAATAGTTTCAAATGCAATATTTTCATTTATTAAAAACTGGTAACCATATAAGTGCTACAGCGAGTCTAACTTTCGATAAATGTTGTGGTCACTGGAAGAAATAAATAATACATGATAAAAATATGTACGTGCTTTGTCATCGCTATATATGAATACAATACATCCATAGTATTTTTGTAAATATTAAATATCGAATAATGTAAAAGTGCGGACGTCAAGGATTTGTTGTCCCTTCAATTGTAGTTGGACTTATCATACACGTACAAAGTGATTGTTATACGGTTTTTGACCTGTGGTGATTGTGTACTTTCGGATAAAAATTTAAACCTAACGAAACTTACAAATCAGACATTGGTACCTATTTCGTTGTAATTGTCTAGTCAGGTTCTTCGAATCAAGTGTCTTCTTTTTCCCAATAATAACACGATTTGTATTACAATTATTCCCAAGATGAAAAATATAACATATTTTATAAATTAAAAACATACACTTTATGTGCAATTTTTAAATCATATTGCCGCATGATATTTTTTTTTACAATATTTTAAAATTGTGTACTATGGCTTTTCTTATTTTTAACATATAATTCAAAATAATTATTGTAAAGTAGGTTTTCTTTAAAGTCTATTCAAGAATCTTGACCTTACATATAGCAGTTAGATTATTACAATTACAGTTATGTTGAATAAAATAAAACAATTTTTAAATAAATATTTTAATCAAACATCTTATTTTTTCTGTTTTATCTTACATGACTCGTCCATTTCATTTCAATTATTATAAATTGTATATTGTTTAGGCCAAATATAATTTTGTACAAATAATTCTAACCGGTTAAAAATGTATTCAAACAGAATTATTGTTAATGTTTGTTTGACAAGATCGGTTTTAATCTATTTTCTATAGAATAGAGATGAATATTGCTTAATTATGATCATATACAATGTACTAACACACCAGCAACTATTTATACAACTTTAATAACTAAATATACTATTGTTTTAGCCGCGACAACATCTTATAAATCTTGCAACGATGATTAATTTGTTTCGAAAAATATTTTATACTTCAATACTTAATTGACGTCTCGTATTATTTAAAACGTCTTCACTACAGATGCAAATAAAACTCACAGAATAATAAAAAATGCAATTAATGTTTGTTGTACGTTATAATTTTAAAATGTAAAATGTGATTCTGCGAAATCGAGAACATTTTCTGGAAGGTTTACTTTACTGAATAAATAACTATGCTTGTGTTTACTGTTATAACCTACTTCGAAACTTGTAATTTACATTCGACAAATAAACAAGTCATAAAAACAATCCAATTTCAGTTTTATGTTAATACAAATATTTAAGTGATTTTTCACTTTGCTATTTAAAAGTTAAGCTATTGGATTTAATTGCATTTAGTGCATATGCATATATATATATATATATATATATATGTGTGTGTGTGTGTGTGTGTGTGTGTGTGTTCGAATAAAATTCCACATAAAAAAATTCCCAATTCTATTTTATACTCCTTAAAATTATATTACTTTTATATCTAAGCAATTGTGTGATCAAATAATATAATCATATACAATGGGACGAATAAAGTTATAAAAATATAGTTATTAAGTGTTATGGTACATGTTGAATTAATTCAGTTTATTGATAACACTTGAATAGAAATATTCAACGGTGATGGATTAGAAATAAAATCATTTTCCGAGAATTTTCGTTCAGTAGAATCTCAATAAGTCGACATTTTCACCAAGTTCATTGAAAAAACAAATGTGTATTCACTCAATTCAAATTTTATATCATTAAAACTCTTTTTGTTCAATCGGATTTTTATGTTGCACAATAAAAGTGCTCGTAGTATTGCAATCGTCACACCTCTATTTAAATGGTAGACATTTACGTGTTTATTCGTTAGTACAGTTTCAGAAGTGCCAATGGTCTTTAAAGTCCATTTTCAACTGCCAGTATCATAAGGTTGTAGTATAAAATAATACATCGAATCATAATAATCATATCCGGTGTTGGACCGACGAAACAACATTTTTCCACAGAAGCAAACGTTCATTATTGATTCGTCTGCAAGGTACTATTAACCGTAATTAATTATACTTCTCAAAAATGTTTGATAATTTTGCAACGAGCCAGGACTTAATTAAACGTTATGCAAGCCTTCGATAATAGACATTCTTGATTTGGACGAATATTATTGAAAATACAACATAAAAGCCGGACCTCATAAAGTTGTCCAAGAATGTGTGTCGAAACAGATCAAAGAAGAATGATAAATGTTTACAACCAGCATCTGGCATAAGCGACGGTAAACAATATTATTTCGACCACGTTTCTCCGTGGTTCCACGATGATCTTATACGTGCACCACAACGTTGAAGTGGAAAACTTTGCGCGTGTATCGAACGTGTGTAACGCGATCGCGTATTTTAGACGATTCGCTTGTGGAGTGTTAGTTACATCTATGGAAATATAAAATTCTCGTGTTGTGCTAAGAAACATGCCGAAAAGGAAAAATGCAATTTGAAAGTTTTGAAACTGACTTTTTAAAAGAACACTAAAAGAAACTGTAGACATTTGAGAAGGAGTTGCGAAAAACGCCATGAATGGCGAATGAGTAAATAAAACGTAAGCCCATTAATTGGAGAGCTAAGAATGGTCGTTAAACAAATAGGCTGACTTGGAAATGGAAATGAACAGCGCACAAAGTAAATCCAGAAATTCGAATGCTAGAATGCTAATGTAATTTTTATAAATTATTTGCCCGTAATGGTTGTTTCGAGAGTAACACAACGTAACTTTTACACGGGTTCCACTCACCACGATAATCGTCATATTTGTATTTTCCAAAGGGATGAATGATAACGTTTCGTTGTATAGGAGAGGAAGTGATAGCGGGTGAGAGTTGTTTTACTCGCCGATAAAACGTGTAACTCAAACGCAGGTAATATTATTTTATCGAAGTCAGAAACTCGGTTGAGAAATGACTCCATAAATTCTCGGCAGTCGGTTCATACTTTTAAGAAGACACGGACAAAGTTCAAGCAATCGAGTACACAAAACACGTAGAATATAAGCAACATTAATGGCCACTGTACTGCGATATTTTTCATCTTTTAGTACGTATTGCGAAAACCATACATGCTGTACACACGTACGCTTATATATATATATATATATACTTGTATATATACATTTAATAATAACCGAACGATAATTACGCGTCGACTTACAACTTTATCATCTCCTCAACAATGGTCAGAAGTTTCTGACATTTTAAGCTTTTGTCATGAATTATACTTGCATAAAACATGTCCGAACATCAAAAGAATATAAAATAGGTACGTCCTTTGAGCTCGGCTATATACGTTTCGAACTCGTGCATCCTCCCATAACTTATGAAGTTAAGCTTTCCATACCGTCTGTGCAGATGATAAAACGTAACAGATCGGTGTACATGTAATCGGTTCTATTTGGGGGGGGGGATGGTCCGCGCTCACTCGGACGGCGAACATAACGTATGTTTGATAATTATGATAAAATATTCGTCTCGTGCACACGCAAGCACTGACGCAGCATACGAATACGAGCCGAACGAGACGAATCGGTCTCGTGCACAATAACACGGTATGGTTGCGCAATACATGTGCGTGCGTGCGTGTCGTTCGTAGAATCTAGCCAGTACAAACGCATTACGCGGAATTCGGATCGACGTCGGTTGACATTTATGAAAGCTCGCCATGCCTTCGCAACAGTGTTAAAACAGGCGGCAGCTGAAGCTCGTTCGACGAATATCAACACGCGAATAAATGTAAATCATTCACTCCAGACGTTATTTGCATTTCGCGTACATGGATCTTGTCGTCGCGGGACGTGCGTCGTACGGGTCAGAAAGCATTTCGTTCCGACGTCAACGCAAAATCGGTTGTAAACCGTGTGTCGAAACGGTTGTCGTCCCGAGACTCCGCGAGCACTCTAAGGCTGGGGCTATACACGGCGTTTTCCGACGGACTAGCTATACAAGGCGTATCCGTCGAGCGTATTCCGCCGCAGATATCTGTACAATATCTAAAAAAAATGGTAAACCCCATAATTATTGTATCAATAGTATAAATATTGCAGTATCGCATTCGAATAGCATAAATTAATAATAGACATTAGATTATTAGACAGTAGACACTCATCGATCGACCATTTGCAGTAGTCAGTTCGTAGGACAAGGTTTACTGTTTTGTGTTTACAATTTACATTATGCCGAAAATTACACCAGCGCTAATAATTGCCATAAATGAGGCATTGGAAGAAGAAGGAGAGACATATTTAAAGAGGAGGTTTGCGGTACATCCCTACGGGAAAAAGAGGGTAGAAAAGAGCCAATTCAATATAATATATTTAATTTATATATATTTATATATATATATATATATATATATATATATATATATATATATATATAATATTATTATAACATGATGGAAAATATTATTTAGTTCCATACTTTCATTGAAATCTATAATTAATGTATATTATACAGGCAATTATTAGACTTTTGTTTTTAATATAGGTCATTTTATTCACAAAAGTGTTCTAAGTTCCAAATGCTTCCCCAATAATACGTTAGGTACCCAATTTGCAAGTTTTGGTCAGGGGAGAGAATGGGAGAAGGCTTCAATGCAGTTTTATATACTTACCACTATTTTGACGACACTACAAATTGAACTTTTTTACGATTGTTATTTACAAAATTATTCTTTAACAAAACATAATTATACTCCCATAAATTAAAATAAGGTAACCAACCAGAATTTATAAACACCAATTATTAATTAAAATAATGTACCTATTCACTTAAATGATACTTTTTAAATATGAAATATATAATTTATTATTTATTGAGTAGGTAAGTAATTGAAGCAAATTTAAAAAATATTGAATATTCACGTAAAATTATGGTATAAACGCGACGTTTTCCGTCACCATTATAGCCCACCCTAATTTAAAACAATATAAAATTAGGAGTTTGCGTTTTTATTATTCCGGCGTTCGTCCGCCAAAACGCAAGCCGACCGGCGTTTTACGCCGCGGATCGAAACGCGGCGTATTAAATCCGTCGTGTATAGCTACTTCAATATAAAACCATGAGTTTTGACTCCGACGGAAAACGCCGTGTATAGCCCCAGCCTAAAGCTATTAACGTAACCCGGACGGATGGTGTTTCGGCGCGCGCGGAGCGATTGATCGGAATCGCGCGGACCGGATCCAATGGACGTATTACAATAGCGTTTCTGATGAACGGGTTGCTCCGACCGCGACTTCGAAAGCTCGCGGGGGTTGATTTTTCTGCGCGTTACGAATTTTTCACGCTCGTCGTACGTTTCAATCGAAAAGTTTATCGGTATTATTTTATATCATTCCCTCCCACCCCACTGCATCACTGCATTGCTGCTATTGGAAATATATTTTTAATTACGAACTTTTAGTTTGTCTCCACGGAGAAGTAATTATTTATGTCGCCGCACGAGTTCGACGGATTTGCGAAGAAAAAAAAAAAAAAAAAAAAACACAAAACACTGATTAAATTATAACTATTATTATTATTATTATTATTATTATTATTATTATTATTATCATTATCATTAACGTCTTGGACGTTTAAAAGTTCGACCGAGTGTAGACGTTTACGCCGCGGGGAACGTTAATATTTATCGACCGGCCATATTGTTTCAGTCGCCAACTTCGTCGCTGCGTTCGCATTCACACCGGTACTCGATGCACAATAGAACGGGGCTTAGCGTGGATTTGCATTGAACGCAAACTTTCAGTCGAGTTTAAGATCGGTGTGCGTTTCAAATAACCCGGTGCTGCAGCGGCATTGCTCTCAGCCGTTACTCTTATTCAGCTAAAAAAACTTTCGCGGCACTGCTGTCCGTTACCGATACGTTATCGCAACGGTTCGACGGTTTATTCGAACCCGTAATCAGTATGCACTGACGTGCAGATGGACATCTTTACTAGAATGGTGTGTTTGTCTTCGAACCGGCTTATACGCGGTATAATATATGGTGTACGCCGGAGTGGCCATACGTCTCGTTTAAAACGGTATCGTCCTTTTTTTTTTTTTTCTTTTTGATAGTCGAGTTACGTTGTCCCGACGAAATTCAAACGAGACGCTTTCCATCAGGTTTTAAGAGATTAGTCCCCCAATAACATTACGTTATATTTGTAAAAGAGGAAAAATGTTAACTTTCGAAACAAATACATAACATAACTATACGATCGATAAATACTACTGCGAAACAGCACTTCAAAATTTCAACTTGAACACAATTTTATGAATTTAATCCGAAGCACCGGAAAATATCGTTTTGGTCGATAAGTTCTTCAGAGAAGTACGACAAAGAGTGAAAAGTGCAGAAAAAAGATTATCAAACGAACAATGAAGATAAAGTATTTTTCTTTATTTATAGTGAAAAAAAAAAATTTGAATCATTAATGATGTATAACAATGCACCTACAGTTAAATACTTCAATAATAAAAAGTAAATTATTTCATTCTAAGTGAAAAGCAGTCTTTTAATTTTTTTAAATAAATGTATTATATTTACAGTTATAATGATTGTGTTTTGAAATTCAATTTTTTTTTTCTTGTGGAGGGAGTGGAAGTAACAACTGTCCCGGTTTTTTTTTTTCTTCCGAAAATGGTTACCCCAGTGTACGCGAACATGCGGTTTGCAAACGTATAAATGTATAACACAAACTTGATCACGGTAATATGGCGAACGGACGGAATAATTATAATATCGGTCGACCCTAGTCGTCTCGTCTTCGCGTGGATTCGATTTCACGTGTCCTTCTTTTCGCGTACTTCTTCTTCCCTGCACGTAATAACAAAATGGTCGTCGCGTGACCGCGACCGTTGCCGATCTATTGTATTTCGCGTAGGCATGTTCACGCGATATCCACCTTGCCCTCGGCGTAATACACACGGGCGCGTGGTGCGTTGTTTTTCGTCTGCGGTTAGGTTCTCGCACTTCCGATTGTCCTTCCGATACACAAAAGCCATAAGCGTGCACACACATTTTGCCGCTCTGCCCGACGTCCGAACGTCGATTGTGCCGTACCTCCGTCGGTTTACCGACAGAAAAAAAAAAAAAACAAATAAAAACGTTGCAGTTGAAAACACGACGATCCTAACGACGGAGAATTTTTACATAGTAAAAGTACTTGTGGCTTTCGCTTCGTAACGTTTCTTTTCGGTAGAGCTAATTTCTAAACTCACGGACATTAATGGCACTTTCAAGGTACGTATGTATTCACGAGTCATTTTTCCCTTTCGGTTGAATTTCGTTGCGACATGGAAATCACGTGTATCTTTAAACGGTAAGACTTCTCCCGTCACCGCGAACGGTTCGAGGATCGAATAGGAAACTTCACGTTATGATCAACGTTTTCATTTTTTTATATTTTATTTATCAGAAACCAATAGAGGGCTGGCATAACCGATATTCGAACAAGCGGTACCCTTGTGCACACGTTGTGCGTCGCATCGTTCTAAAAATCGTCGAAACCGCGGTTACCATCTTCGCACTGGTAATTTAAAGTTCCGAACCGTTGTGGAGTTTCCATCGTCCCCGTTGTCCCGTGCCCTGACCAACCGTGTTTGCAGCTTTCCGGGGAAGGGAAAAAACGGCTTCGCGCGCACGCACAGATGCAGACTTGTGTAAATTCACGCGGGCCCACGTCGGGCATTTCGACACTTTCGTTATTCGTTCGGTTTTCATTTCCCACGGGTACGCCGCAACGCGGTGTTAAGGAAAAAGTTACTGACAACCACGTGCCGTTCCGAAAGTGTCAAAATGTAAAGGAAAGAAAGTAATGCCAACTTTTTCCTCGTACACGTAGTCGCTGATTAAAAGCACCGTAGACGACGAAAACATTGACAATAGGACGAATCGAGTTCGGGGTTTCGAATAGATTTACCGACTAATTCACCGAACTTTACGTAGTTATTTTCGTTGACGATAAATTATTTTTTTTTTTTTTAGTTTTTTTTTGTTTTTCAAAATAACTCTGTTAACTATAAACATTAGGGCAATGTGCAATAAATTGATGTTATAGCAACTTGGAAATGTGTGGGTATACGCATACCCAGAATTTATATAGTCGTATAGAAAAACATTCACTGGATTTTATCGAGATTCAATGCTTAGGATGTGTGATTCGAACCCACAGTGCTTGAAATTTTAACCTATGACAAGCAATGACAAATTACACAGAGGAAAACAGTACTTCCCTCCTTAGGATTTTGACTCGTGCTAGTTCTTGTAGAATTCTTACAACAAATATTTGTGAACATTTTCACTCCGAATTCAACTCGAATTTTTATCATTATCACCCTAATAGTTCCCGAATAATAGAAGTTCTAAGAATGTTTCAAACAAATAACATACGTAAGAACGTCAGATGCCATTTGACTCAACAAATATGCAAAATAAATAAAACTTTCTGAACAACAAAATATTAGAATACAACTAAAACAAATAAAACCATATGTTAAGTTAAGGATAAGTTTAAACTTTTGTAAAAGATAACATACAATTTAATTTATATTATTAATGTCATTATAATTATATATATATATGTGTGTGTGTGTGTGTGTATGTATACAATACTTTTGTATTAAATAAGTATATGTGGATGGTCTTATACAGTGGTTTAGGTCAAGGGGGACGGAGGGGGATGGAGTACTCCTTCTTATTTACGGTATGATTATGCGTCCTCTTTAATTTAAGTCTCCAAAGTCCAGGGGGATGCTTAAAAAAATATATTGTAATTTTATGTTGCATATTAATTTTAATGATTTATTAAATGGCTTAAGCAGACACACACATTGGTTAAACATCGAATTTAAACGTATTTTATTTCGCGCGAATAATCTTTACGTTTCTGAAGATGGTTAAGTTTAGTGTGATAAGCAATTATCAAATAATAAATTAAATTGTGTAGTATTGTGTAATCCACATCCACGTTGTGTTTAATTATAGATATCTGGTCGCTCGTATAGATAACTTGATAGCACGTACACGGGCTGTACGTAGAAACATACAAACGCGAATATACCGGTCACCGCATCGACATACACAATAATATAACATAAATCATAACTCATAATCCTATTAATATTTATTGCTCTAATAGAGAACGGCTGTGATAAACAATAGTAATTAATGTTCATACCTAGTAGGTTTCTTAAAAAAGTTTGGTTAGATATTAGGGGTCGTAGTCATACACGGTTATTAAAGTACACGTGTACACGTGTAAAAAAAACTATTAAGATCCGTGTTTTAAGTACACGGGTATTTTTTACTAATACGCGTGTTTTTAATACCTTTTACCCGTGTATTTAATACCAGCTCCCCGTGTATGTATTAGCCGATAAGTAAATATCAGTTTAGTATAATTTATCAGTTAATCTAATAGATATAAACATTGGATTAAGAACTCGTAAACGCTCTTCAATTTTTGGTGACGTTAGTCACCCCTCAACATTTTTCCCATTTCAACCACTGGTGGTACATTTTTTTGTACATGGACAAGATTCGATTAAAAATTTGATTTTTAAAATGAAACACCAAACAAATTTCTGACTGCGATGACAGTTCTGTCAATCTGTATAAATTGCAAAGGAAATTTGTATTGGTCATTATTTTCATTCGTGTAGGAACTTACGTACCGATGTACTTTTTTTTTGTATATGAGAACTTACGTATACGTAAAAATAATCCTTGGGTTTGTTTATAGACAAACCCAAGGATTATTTTTACCTGCTACATGTCGTGCGGGAATTTATATTCGCCAATCTCAACGGAATTCCATTGGCCAATGTTAATGACGCAAGTTATTCACATAACTGATGTGACATTTTTATATATTTTCGGGTTCCATATTTATATATTAAATTAAATGAATTTAATTGAACTGAATTGAATTAAATTAAATTCCATATTTATTTTACACATTTACGGTAAACAATGAGATTATTGGTTCGAGAATGTTAATCGGTTAAGGTATTGGCCGTACGGAAGTGACGCGACAAAATACTGTCTACGAAACGTACACGATTCATGTGATGTACACATTGCGTAAATACGCGGAAAAGTATTGAAACAAGTATCCATTTTTCGATGGGATTTCGAGGAACATACATATTAGAATCGATCGAACGTTCTCTAATCGTGCCTCAAACGAAGCAGTCCGTATAGCAACGAGAAATGTTCCCGTTTCGAACTTGGTTCGTTGATGGGATTCCATTTGTACATATTTAATTGCCAACACTTCTGCTACGTAATTCTTAAACGACCCGAACGCGAACACATTTTACCGGTAGCGTAGCGTTTCGTTTTACTTGTTGAAAAATGCGTGCAATATTTTACGACGGCAGTGCGCCTTTTCAATCCAATGTTTTCTTTTGCTGTTGAATGTTGAACATCATGATATCACGATCAGTCTTCGGTAAGCTAAGTTTCTCCGCTCCGCCGGTCGTGTTCATAATACGTGTGCAAACACGAAATACTAACTACACTGAAATGACTAAAAAAAAAAAAATAATAATTAAATACTATGCGATGGCGTTGAAAACCCAGTGTACGACGTTTCGGGGTAATATACGTATTCGTTGTTTGCGCATTCCACATCCGCGAGTATATTACCATTGTCGTGCATCGAACTACAACCTTACAACTCGTTTTCTCGTGTACTGCTTACACGCACGTGCTAAAATATTATTGGATTCTATCGGGGGAACGCTGCATTGAAATGTTTCCACTCGAGTATTCTCGGAACGCGAAAACGCAATACCTATTCCGAAAGCGTGCATCGTATTGTGTACGACGAAATATATTTTCTATGTTTTTATTTTATTTTCTAAGGGTTTCGTACGCGGAGTTCAATTTCCATTCATTTCGACGCGGTGCCGAGCACGTCGCCATAAAAATGTAGAAAATATCTAGTTCGCCGCAATGTTTTAATTAAAACGTGTTGCGCTCGTGTGCCTACGTACGGTACTCGACTTTTCATCGTCGCTTGAGGTGGCGAAAAAATAAAAAATAAATGAAAAATAAATTAATCCGATAAACACGACTGGTCGAAGCAAACTACCGGAGCACAGTGGATATATCCACTATGTATACATCAAAATACACATTTACACTTTAATATAGTCGCGGAATATACTTTCTACAAGTTCGGTCCTCGTGCAGAACTGAATAACTCGGTACAAGAACACTCTCCGCTTCTAGACGTTATATTTGTTTAGACTAAACCGTACAAGTACACGGGTTTTTTATTTTTTAAATTTGTTGTAGCTCAACATGTAAATTCAATTCGAGCGCGCGTAGGTTGCACAGTTCAAATGGAATGATATTTCGCAACTCATTCGGTGAACGTCTCGTGCCATGTCCAGCGAACGGATTTTCTCCGTTACGATTTTTTTTCACTGTCCGTTCTTTATCTATCTTCCCCAGATTGTCAGCTTTTATCTTCACCGCCTCAAACACTCCTCTCCGCCTTCGTCATATCGTTCCACCAAATGTAACCAACCAATTCTAATATTTTCCTTTTAAACACGCCCTACTTGTGGGTTTCTGAAATATTTGATAAATTGCCTGATTCGTTCGCTTTTTATAATCTCAGTTTTCTATTAAAGTGTCATCGACTCGGCGTAGGATTCTTCTTTCAAAGGTGAACAATCTTCGCCTCGTGTCCCTTGGTTATCGACCAAATTCCACGTCCATACGTCGATACCAGCCGTAGACATGTCTACAGTCGCAGTCTACAGTCTACAGTCGCTGCAGCCGGAATATTGATCGATATGAACGAACATCTCAAGTGATATTCCGGATAGAAATTTCGAATCAAGCAATTTTTATAGTGCACGATATCTCATATGTCACGGCACGTGTCATATGAAATCGATATTAATCGATTACTTCGAGGGCGTTACACAACTACGGGAAATCGAAAAATTATTATTTACTCTTGAAAATCCGTGCTGAACTTTCATGCAGCTATTTGAGTTAGTTCTATCGTTATGGGGTTTTTTTTTTTTTAAATTCTCGTCGGAAATGTTGTCATAATTATTTTTCGTCTGGATTGCGCAATTAGTGCAGCTGCCGCACGTTACACAAACGGCACCGCGCGTACGGTGTCAGGATTTCCGCGTACGATATGCACGCGCGGAAAAGCATTCGTTACTGGTTTCCCGAAACAAGCCAGTGCGATTGTTGTTAGCGATGCTAAAATGATCAGCAAGATCGAGAGATTACATTCGAGATTCAAGACGATAGTTGCATTTTTTCTCGCATTATCAACTCAATACGAGCCGGCAATAATCAAGAAAACGCTTGATATTATTGAACGTTCGGAAAACTTTTTTCAAACAAATGAACGTTATAAAAAACCGATAGATTAGAAACATAAGACCGGATAGAAAATAAGAAAGGTGGGAAAACGATCACTGTCAAGTCGAGATTGGAACTCTGTACTCGTAAGACCACGTATGGAACGGCTAGACGCTGAAATAAAAAAAGTTTGAATTCAAGACAAGACAGTATCGTTAAAGGAAAAAAAAAAACTCAACATTATTTAATATCAGCTTATCCTTAGGTATTGATTGTCAATATCAAAACAGCGAACCATTTACTGCCTTTTCTTGTCTCGCGGCATCATTTTTCGAGATTTTTTCACGATATACTTTCCATTCCACGAGACCGCACGGAAAACATTTTTTCACTTGATACGTTTTTAGTTCGGTTTTTATCCTCTCGGCGATCCTGTGCTGCGCTACGCATTGGGAATTCGCCCTTCCCCGTCCGCCATTGTTCGTCCCGGGCACCGGTCAAATGGTCAATATTTGGCCCAGACCGTCGCCGCTGCACTGTATACATTTATGTATATTACGGGTGGGCACGTTCGTCCGTCATAATAAAGTCCAGCATACACCGAGCGCGTGTTTACAACTTCGACGTGCACGCCCTGAAACGAAAACGAAGGCGTAATAAAATCTGCGGTACAATGTAATAATAAGCCGATATCGCGGGACGTGTTATGTGCATGCTGATATTGTCGACGATGCAATACTGCTTTCGGACCCGTAGCTGTAGGCTTTCTCGATAAAATATTTATTTAATCGTCCCCGGGCCAACGCGGAGCAGTACGGCGATATTGTATTTATCATTGTTGTTATTTTGGCTCGTAGCGGTCCCCGGTCGAGCACGACCGAGTCGTATATTTGATTTATCGTCAAAAGTTTTTCCATCGAGTCGCATACATCGTCATCGGCGAGCACGTAGTACATCGTACCGTTTCACGTTAGCTACGCTCGAAGTCCTGTACCGAATACATAAATATACGTATACGACGTAAATACCGCCACTGAAGCCGTAAACCACCGCAAAAGTCATTAATATATTTCGGAGTACTAAGAAAAAATGACAGTTCTCCACTGTGACCGCATGGAAACATGTCCGATCTACGTGGTGCACCATTTAGATATGAGCACCCGTACCTGTGCAATAGCATATTTGCAGTAAATTAATGATGTGCAAAGCGGGGCCGTGTTAATGCCGTGCGTTGATGCCCCCGGAAAATCGTGAAAAACGCGCCCTCCTCTCAAAATAAAAGATTTATTAACAACGATTTCTTATGCATTAAAATTTTACTATAAATTCTACACCGATATTAAATTGTTAGCTTTCGGCGTTGCGACTTGAAACTGCTACTATCCTCTTGTGTTTCAGTGTTCACAGAAGCGAAGTCACGTCTGCAGTGTGATTGTGTCGTAAACGTGCATACAATCGTGGTCGTGCGTTTAATTAAATCTAAGTAGGTCGATAGCATGTCAATACAAGTCCGTTAAGTTCACGTTAGATAGACGATGTGGGAACAAGGTATTGGACTATTTACTATGTATGTACTCGTATCCTGAAAAAATTAAACTGGAGCTATCCGAAGAATTTTTAAAATACGAAAACTTTTCTTGTTATTGGTATGCTCAATATTTATTAAATTTTTAATAACATTATGGCACAACCAAGGACGAAAATCCAGGGACGCACACGTCGGTACCTCTCGGCGTCCGTAATCGATGGGTTTGTATCTATAGTCGGTATCTATGATTCCCAGAATTCGTTCTCCAGTTTCAAAGTTTTATTCATGACATAAGATTAGCTAACAAAATTAATTTAATTCAAATTAATAATAATAATATTTTATTAATAATTATATAATAAACCCGAAAACCAGAGGCAGACATGTCTCTTCATTGTCCCTCTATCAACGGATGCCCTTGGAAATAGTAACATTTTTGATCATATTTGTATTGATTTTCCATATAAAAAAAATAATAATAAAACAATAAAAAGAATAATAATATAATCATAAAAGTGAAAAAATATATAAAAACAATATGTGTATTATTATGTGTACACAAAAATTAAAAACAAAATTATGACAATGTCTATTGTTTGCTTTTGTGTTTGAAGTCCTCGGAAAGAGAGAAATTGATTTTCATTTAAAAATGTATTATAAATATAACTATTGTGTATATTATCAATTAAATAATCATGTATAGTTAATTGCTTGCATTAAAACATATGCATCTAATTAGATATCCATATATTCGTTAAATCGTATAAATCGCGTTAGGATTTGATACAAACACACGAAATTACTAATTACTCGAATTGCTGAATTTATTAAATAACTGTAATCCGATACAACTAAAACTAAATAAAGTAGTAAAATCAATTCATACGCAAATCATAAATCAATATTAATAAAATAAATATTTGATAAAAAAAAACCTAGTGAATCAGTCTATTTTAGCGTTTTATCTATGACTTAATTATTCGGCCATTCATCTATTATAATACATTTTGTACTAGCTAAACTTTTAACAACTGTAACCCTCAACTATTTTAGAGACACGTTGCTTTTAAAGATTACATTATATTTCTAATGCACTTTTCTTTACCATAATAATATTTTAAATTGTTTTTAAAACTACACGTGTATATAGTTATTTATTAAATTTAATTATTTATTTATTTATTTTATAATAACAATCATGAATATTGTACAAATCTAAAAATTGAATAAATATGTTTTTATGCTATTAGATTTTTTTTTTTTTTCTTGATTTTCTTTTATTAATAAACATTATAGCAATATAATTATGAATAATATAGTCTTAATCGTTACGTAATTACATTTTTTTCTTTTCTTTTTTACAACTAAACAAAGGAAACCAGTGGAGAGAACAAAATTAATAATTGAGTAAATAAAATAAATGGAACGGGGGTTAAGGAGAAATTTGGAATCGGGAGTAATGTAGGAAAGAATAGAAAATAACGAAAGAGGAGAAGTCGATTGGGAAAAGAAGAGGGCAGTCGAAGATGAGGTAGTCGAAATTGCAAATAAATGGTTCATGGTGTAGGATACAGAGAGGAGAGGAATTGAGTTCGAGTTTGAAGGAATGATGAGGGAGTTATCTATGACCAAATCGAAGGCGAGTGTAGCAAACAATGGATCGCTTAGATAAGACTAAATCTTTAAACCCTGGTTGAATAGGAATGGTGGAAACAATCTGTCTGCGATATATCGCAAATTTGGATGGATGGGAGTCCCGTTCGGTTTGCCAAGCAATATCAAGTAGTTTGCGGTGGACAGAAAGAATGTCGGAAACGGGTAATTTAAAAGAAGATAAAATTATGTGTAATTTGGTGGAAATTGTAAGGCACACTCATTACCAATGATACCTTCATGGCTCGGAACTCAAAGAAAACTATTTTACTGTTTAGACAAAAACGATATATTAAAGATTTTATAATGAGCACAAGAGGGGACTTGAAGGAGTGAAACGAGGCATGATTGCGAGTCGGAAATAATGAGAAAGGAACAAGATGAATTAGAGCTATTGACTTACTAACAGGAATATTAATATATATATATATATATATATTATTATAATCAAACGAGATGTACAGTATGCATAGTCTACGTATCATAATAAAAATTTGCTCGCGTTGTGTAGTTATGACCAGGTACAAAGAATGTTATCAAATTCTATGATCGTTTTAAAAACAACTTTTGTAAAATAAACAGCTCAATTTCAAGCTTGAACGTCTTAGAACAATTTTCCATATAAAAAATATTAGAAAATTGATTAAAAATATCAAACGAACTAAGTTTAACGGCCATTAATGGTTTGTCCACCATTATTCTGTATCGGGTTTCGTTAGTACCAGTTTTTGATCTGTGAAACCAAGTGGGTGGGCTCCATACAGTTGATCGCCCTTTGAAACAAAAAAATAAAAACAAAAAACAACATGAAGATTAAAAAAAAAAAAAAAATTCAGCGTTACACTTATAGCTTCAAAAACTGTCGAAATAGTTTTTCGTTTTATACAAAACCGCGACGAGTAGGCGTAAGGCTTATTTTATTGATACTCAAAAACATAACAATTTTTTAAAAAAACGCTTCGAAAATGATTATACTTACTAAGGTACTTGTTTAATTTTTTTTTTTTTTAATAATGTTTGTATTTTTACCTCGTACCACAGTAAATAATAAATGCATGAATAGAAAGTACTTCTTTGTGTTTAATAAAGCAGTAGAAGGATTATTGGGGTTCTATGTACGTATAATGTACACAGGTACTCTTAATGCACATAAATTAGTTGAAATATGTCCATATCACGAACAAGAGACAATTTCAAGCGCGGACATTCGAGTTATTTGTTATGTGTGCAATATACTTACTGCTGTTTAATATCGTATTGATCATATGTGTATTATAATACGTTGTCAACTGAGATGTATACACTACGAATATGTGCATGTTCGTATGCGCGAACTGATGATATTATGTCTCTGATATTACGTTCGGATGAGATTTTGTTCATTTGCCGATTCGTGTATGGACCAAAACCAATTGTGTAACGATACTCGCTCGCAGTATTTATTTGTTCAATTTTTTTTGTTTTTTTTTTTTAATTGGACCGTAAGAGGTTTTAATTAAATTTTCCGTGTGCTATCCCGCACATATTCATCTTAGCGCGTTGTGTATTCAGCTTTTAATACCACTGCGTATTACTTTGTGACCTACATAGTAACTCAATGGAAACATTCGATTCTTTTATAATTGCCGCAAGTGTGCAAGTTGAAAATCGATGCGAAAACAGTTCGCGGAGCTTTGAATAAGTCCATTCGTGCGTTACATTTCTCCATACATTGTCGATCGTTATTGCGCTATGGATACACGAACCGTACAACTTTACATCATCAATACATTCAAAAATGTTTTCTGGGTTTTTATTCATAGCCTCGATATTATTATATTATTACGCTGAAGAGCTTGAATGTTTTTGGTGTAAAAAAAAAACTGCGATTGTAAGTGTTTTTCCTCAAATGTTATTATTTCGCTAAAACAAAAAATATAAATGTTGGTATTTTTTAATCATTGTGAATAATTAACGGTTACGTACATAACGGAGTCCATCAAACATTGTTTTTTTTTAAATTATTGAATTGCATGTTGTGTACGTGGACGAACTATTATAAACACGTAGATAACAAGAGAAATACTGTACCTTTTTTTTTTTTTAGAAATGCACTGGTTAATGATAATTGCCTCATTAGATGTTTTAGAATAAACATCTTTAGTTTTAGTGTTCCGACTGGAATTGACCATGTCGGGTGCAGAGGAAATTTGTTGTAGGGAGGGATTTTGATTTCTCTGGTAATTTGATTGCTAGATCGGTTGTGTAGAGTAATTATTTACCATCGTGTAGATCGAATAATATATTTTAATAAGAAAATATTAACTATAGATAATAAATACATAATATATAATATAATATTATACGGTATGATGTAAGTTACAAACTTCATGATAATATGTAATTTTAGAATGTTTTATTATAAAAAAAAAAAAATATATATATAAAATAATACAAATATTAACGTAATCGAAATTATATTTATCTTTAAGAATTACAATAACTTAACAGTTTACCATTATTTTAAATGTGTCGGATTCCCAACACACTATACATAGTATGTTGTACATAATTTATCAAATACATTTGACAGGTTATACACGATAAATATTTTATACTTGTTACAAGTTTCATCCATTTAGCAAAAGTGGTCATCATTTATATTTGAACAGTTACAAATAGCTACGATTGTCAACAATATTATGTCGGCCGTTGTGAAGATCTAATTTTCCTTAAATAGGTTTTATCGTTATTAAATTCTCGAAGAAATGGTTTTCTTATCGTTCTTTATGGTTCCCATCGTTGGCACTAAAACGGCTTATAAATATATATATATACATGTATGCTTAACGCACATATTAATATTATCGGGTATTATTTGAAATTGAATTTCTTGGCACATTATTCATCTAATACCAGCGAGAGTCATTTATTTATCGAGCTTCACTTTTATTGTTTTCATATCGTAATTTCTTTTTGTTTGACACTGTGATGCGGGGCAACGCATTGGGTCCGAATTAAACGCACGCGCTATGGGTACCGAATGTGATATACTATTAAGAGGGCGAAAAAGCGCATCTCTTGTAAACGTTCAACTCGAATTAAAAACGATCGCTCTGTTATCGTATATTTTATCAAAATATATTTATCAATATTTAATCTCTTTTTACAGTCGACATAAAACATAATCCATTATGCGGGTTATGTCAGCGCATAAACCCGTTCGGAATACGACAACAATATCGATGTCACTGCCCGGCGTACGTACACTTGTTCACGTACTTAGTGTACTACGATACGTGCACATGACGCCAGTGTACCAGACAGTCGACGGGTCCACGGCAAGGGCGGATCTGGAGGGGATCGGGAGGTCGGTTGACTCACGGTTAATATTTGCTGACGAAATTGGCCTCTTGGAGACTTCTTGAATTTTTCAAGCGAACCGACTATGGACCGTTGAAGTCAACACTAGACCGGGGAAAATGCCTCGGTTTCCACCCGACCCCTCCGCAATTACCCCATTGGCTTAATTTCACGGTGCGGCAGAGCATCTCTGTGCCGGACCCCGTGTGTAAGACGAAATCCTTCATAAAATCAAATAAACGTGAACATTCTCGACGATAATTACGAACAAAATTAAATATACTTATACGTATGATACACGTAGTGTATGTGTGTGTTTGCGTGTTTTTTTTTTTTTGTTCGTTAGAATGTTATGCATTTACAATCCAACTTCAGCTAATAAGTGGCCTCTTGAAATTCTCAGTTCTCTAACCGTGGATCCGCTCCCGGGCTACACGTAAAGTCGGTGAGCTAATACTGCAGTCGCTTGTCCGTATTGTTTTAGTTACATTATTTTTGTATCTCCGGCCGGATGCACCCCCGTATTATAAAGCACACTTCCGCGTTTTATTCGTTTTTCCCTACGGATTGTCGTTGCTCGTCGTCGCGCGATTTACTTTATCCGTGTGCGCATCATATTACAGGAATTTATAAAACGATCATGATACAAGCTTTAAACATGGTACGTAGGCTTTATTAGATCTATCGCCGCACCGTATTCGGCGTTCAACTATCGGTTTTCGAACAAAACGTACAACTCGTCCGTTGTCCATAATCGTAAATGTTACGATATTACAACGGGTGTTTTAGAATATCGTCGGAGGACGAAAAATAATTTTTTTTGTCGATCTTTAAGCGCCTCGGCGTGTTTTAGAATTAATATACATGTACGAGAATCGTTATATTACGGGAAATCGATGTCCGTGAGGATATGCAGGGTTCTTATTCAAAGGTACACGATTCCCTTCGCGGCAAGGTGTTGACGCGTAGTTTTTACGGTGTACCGTAATTAACAAATAATTATTTTGTAATTACGTGAAAATATTAATAACATTTTTCGATCGAAAAAAACTATGACATTTATGTGAAATAATCACGCGTGATTCGCAAGTTTGTATAATTAAAACTAAAAACATTTATCTCGACGAAATGTCCGCGCAACTGCAAATTAAAAAAATACAACAGGAAAATAGCGAAGCGAAAAAAAAAAAATTTGTAAAAGTTTACTTTGCACAACGTTATTGCGGATGATTATTATGATTTTAACGTGAAATTTATGCGTCTTATCATATCGTTACGACTGTTTATTTACCTACCTATAGGGTAGTTTTAATATCCACAGTATCTCATCTTTATTGTATAAAGTTACGCCGTTAAATAAATTAATAGCAATTTGCTATTCCGTAGCCGGAATTGAACCCGAAATCTGCTAAACTGGATGATTTATAAAAACAAATATTTTACCTCGTATTCCTCCCCCATCCCCCCCCATCCCGTCCGCCATAATTCCCCGCGTCTATGAAAGGAGTGGACGCGGTGGGAGCACGGCTTCCGGTACAATTTTTTTACCTCGCCCCGTGATACATGTATTTAGCCATAATTCATGGTCTTTGGAGACTTTTTGCCGTTTTATTTTCACTTCCTGTTCGGATAATCCCTCTCAATAAACAAATACAGCATTTGCAAACTGGATACATAAAACATTGAACCGTAGGCACCGACGGGGTTGAATTATTCAAAACGACGGCGGCGGCGGTGAAACGAATTCGACTCGTTGCCGTTCATAAATATTTCAATCGGAAACAATTGCAAGACGGTGTTTTATTATACCTGTTCAGCTATTAGCCACGGTGCGCGTGTTTTATTTTCATTCCGATCGAATGTGATATTGATGTACACTCGTGCGTCGAACGGACGTTGCACAGAACGTTAAGCGAAAATAAAACACCTGCACCGGTTGGAGTTCGTTTCGAAAACGGTGATCGGTCGCGTCAGGATTAGCTGCTCGACTGTGCTCGTTAATTTTTTCAATCGATTATTTTCGATTACTGTTAACAATGGTTTTGCATATTTATAATTTCCAAGCCTTACTTTTCATCACTCCGAACATAGGCGTTGCAAACAAATTATATTATAATTAAAAAAATTGATATAATTCGATTTTAACAGTTCATCTCTCTGAATTGATGAAAATAATTAACTTGCGGCCATTGATGGGAGTTATATTTAAAAAAAATAGCGAATAAACTGTTCGACAGAAACACATTTCCACGTAAATACACGTGTTTTATATTATTCAAATTTAATTATAATACATTATTTTAACCACGGGCAAACGTAGGCGTTTCACGGTTTTGTTATTAATTAATTTTTACAAACCTTCGGCACTGAAATGTTTTTCATTTGATCCATTGGAAATTAATAATGTTCAACTTTTTCGCAACGCAAACTATTATGACGAAACTATTTGTAGGACATTTTATTTTTATTTAATAAACGGCACTACGAAAAATTCCACTGTGACATTTATTGTACCTACTGGGATTTTAATACCGTCACTAGAAACAATTCAAAACAATTCTTTTGGCGTTTTAATATTCCAACAGAAAACGTTGGATAGTACGTGAATTATGTTTTATTAGTAAAATATATTAATTTATTGCGCTGCTACGATAATAATTTTTACTGACGAAAGTTTAGAAGATAAATATTTAATATAAATACTAAATATACGCGTGTAGAGAACTCTTTTATTATAGTCGAATATATCGACTCAAAGCGTTCAATTTGCATAGTAATTGATTTCATTGTGCGAATAGTGATTGCATATAGTAATATACGACAAACAATAAAATAATAAATCGTTATACGGTGAGAATAAAAATAAATAATTAAATAAATACTGAATATATTCAACGGGCTGTTGCGGAAATATCTGTGGTGATGGTTGCGTTGTTTTGAAATTAAACGATTTGTCTGTTGTTCAACACGATTCGTTTATAACCTAATTAACCTGTGTGCGTGTACAATTATAAAATGTGTCGGAGCAGTGAAAACGCATGAGTCTGGTTTCAGAACAAAAATATTCGTTCGTTTACGTTTACTGTTCAACGGAGTGTACGACAATAATCGTACAGCACATCAAATTAACGAACGATGATATGAAACGGTTTGCGTTGGAGAAACCGTTTCTGCGCACGACAGCTCTAGGACGTGAAACTGTAGAAACGACGTGAGCCGCGAGAGAAGGATTTGGGTATTTCTCCGCCGTGCAATGTGCTTGCAGTGAGATATCGCGGGACGGAGTTGGCTATCGAGAAGACCGTACGGATTGTAGACGTCGACCATAGCTATTCGCGAGATGCGCCAGCGGAAAGCCGGGTGACAAGTGCGCGTGTTCAGAAAACTGTCCCTTTTCGTAAGACTACACGGCGAATCGTTTCGAATCGAAGGAAGCGCGCGAAAAGGAAAACGAAAAAAAAAAAGGCTTTACAGAAATACATACAGAATATCGGACGAAGACAAAACACACTTGTCACCGGTGACATTTCCGCCTCTCCTCCTTCCGCTCCGCCCGTGACGTATGAAGCCACTGTACTCGAACAGCAGTGCAAGTGAAAACAGATGCACTTATGGCGTAATCGTGATTGCTACGATTTGCTCGAAACATGTTATTTCATATCGGAACGAATAATAGAGTAGTTAAGATGGATCGTCGAGTGGTAGAGTTTTGGAGAGCCGTTCAACGTTTAATTTAGATTTTGAACGGTTAGTAGTGACGGTACACCATAAGTTTTACTATTACTTCTTCCACGCTACTCTTACATTAATTGTAAATTAAACGTTGGCGTTTTAATTGCCGCGCTGTACGTAGACACTTATGGGTGCCTCGCGTATTAATCTAAAATAATTCTAAAATAATTACTCCCTGAGCGTATAAATATTAGTATCGGGACTCGAATCCTAATTAAAGTAGTGTCAGAGCATATTCAACATTACCTCACCATATTAGCATCGACGGAATTTGTAATTTTCACCGGAAGCCTTAGTCGATATTCAATAAACAGGCATTCGCCTATTGCGTTGTTCGTCTATTTTAATAAATTCGAAGAAACCTATCGGTATCGAAGTAGTTTACGTCAAGTTTGAAAAAAATGAAACGTATGCAATTCGTAATAATTTATAACCGTTTAAACGGGCAATGTAAATAATCGTTTGTTTTTTTATTTTCATATTAACCCATACGCATTCAAGTGTCTTAAACGCTGGTCATAAATCGATAATAAAAATCACGAATTTGTTTATTTTGTTGTAACTAATTTTTTTGTTGCATAATAAGACACGATATAGATTCTACGCGCAGAGTGTTTTGCATTTAAAAATGGCTTAACGACTTGGCCGGTGTTTAAATAAATATAATTTATGTGCTTCGCTTCGGATTTTTTCTCCTTCTCGGAAAGAACACCGTAGACGTTTCGTTAGAAATTATATAATCTCCCCGGCAAGACCATGTCATTAAGTTACTTTAGATATAAACGCCAGTGCGTGGGAAAACTAAAAAAAAAAAAAAAAATTATGGCATTTTCAGTGTAAAAAATCCATAGCTTTTCGTATTTTTAACATATTATCGAAATCGAATAATAAATATTAGTGTGTGTATGCAGTATGATCGTAATTCATCCGAATATAAAGTACGTGTAACGTTTATGCCGCTTAGTTTTTTTTTTTTTTTATATCAAGTAATGTTGGGCGTACGTACATGTAACACTATCCATATTCTTATAATACGGTGAATCTACGTAGATAAATATAAAAATAATTTCGAAATAAACGTCTCGCGTTATTTATTGATGTCGAACGTTTATTGAGGTAAACGCTGTAATTATAATAACTGAGAATTTTAGCCGTAAACGGATATCTATTACTTCGCATAAACAATATATTATGCGTACACGTTGTAACATTATACATTTTGTACAAAATACATTTATTCATAGAGCGTGCCAATGGAAATCTTAAAAATGCCTTGGAGTTATAATCACGAGTTCGGGTGATCGACGAGAAAATGGGCTGTATTTTATATCTACGAAGATCCTTGACAGCAAGACGAAAAAGTGCGGTTTAAAGAGAAAAATCATCGTTATGAGGCAGATAAAAATAGATAAGTGCATGATTTTCGATCGCCGACGAACAAATGCATTTTCCAAGTATAATAATGTTCTACTATGGCCCTTCAAAACCATTCAATTATACGAAAAGTGATAGGTATCACTCATAGGTATCACATCGGTGATAAAATATTTTTATCGGACAATAGTGGTCCGTAGAACTTACACTTGGTCGGTGGCAGTACGTGATTAGGCAGGTAATAAGTAGCTCGGGTTAAAGAATAAATTGCACGTTCAATGCACGCGTGGCGATATACAATACCTAATTGTTGTGGAGGAAAAAAAAAGAAAAACCAACGAAACAAAGAATGCTTTTCTGAGTTCCACGTCCGATTTCTCCAGCTTTTGTCGTCCGCCCCCACTGGTGCAGTGACATTGCAAGGCACCAAAACATGTGCACTGTATAATTATACATAATATGTGCTCAACAAAGATACTATTGTCAACCGGTAATCCTGCGACCGGATATACCTTTACCCCTGTCATTGGCGCACATACGCGTACAAAAAAAAAAAAAAGAAAGAAAAGAAATTCGTACGAATAATTATGCGTATAAAAAGTAAAATATGTAAAAAAAAAAAAAAAAACCATGCGAATTACCAAAATTTGGACCTGTAAACTAGATATAGTGACTTAGAGTATAACGATCCCATTGTTTAACATATATTATTAACGATGTTTGTTATACGTGGAAATCGTCATCATTGTGTATAAAAACGCGAATGCGAGTATACTCGAACGAGTAGCATCACAATATTATAATAATAATAATAATAATAATAATAGGAACGAGCCAGACGTACTTCTCCTTCCGCGACCGACCATTTATAATTTATATTTTTTCTCGTCATCCCGCGGTGTTCCCGCCGTCGTCTCCGAGCACTACTATTTGTTATTCGACCGCGTTCACAAGGCAACCTGTAAACCTGCACAAGGCATAAGTAAATAATTATTTTTTTCCGTGCTCGAGTGAGAGAGAGAGAGTGAGAGAGATATGATAGCAGAGGAGGCGGAAGGAATCTTTTGGATTTATGAATATAACGCACATGCACACTCATGCGCACATAATATACGCGTTGACGGGATCGATTATAATAAAACAACGATAATTGTCTTTCTACTGATTTCTTATTTTTTAATTGGCCTATCTCGTCGCTGCGCGATCGCGTGATCGACAAACCAGTAACCGCAGAACCGTATTCACGTACATTTATCATAATGTATTGCGCGATTATTAATACCGGACGTGTTGTTGAGCCGATATTGACCTTGGTGGAAAAATACGTACGTACGTATGTGTATTAAAACGTGTATGTGTGTGTGCGTGCATACGCTGTACAGGACGGGACGATTCCGCATAAGTTTCGTTTCGTAACGCGAAGAAATTTACTACTTCTCCTCGGTCCGTCTATTCGACGGGAAACGAGAAATTGCACTAGTGCCCGGGGTCGCAGCGAACCTGGTGTGCAGGTATTGTTTACATTAAGTAAATAAGACAAATCGTGAAATTATTCAGCTCGACAAATATTATTTCGTTTCCGGTACAGCGGTTTCGCTCACGGAGAAAATCGCTTATGTTTTTGTCATTTGGATTTAATAATATTAATGTTGGACAATAATAAATGACTGTCCCTAATGTTTGTACATGTTTTAATTCACGTTACCGCGGTGATTTGTGCTGTAAAGTTTCGTGTTTGCATAATATGAAATCAAAATCATTTTTTCGTATGCACTTCATAAATTGCGACGATTCCGCATCGATTTTAGTACTTACACGTCAATTTCTTCGGACTTATTATTTGCAGCCCCCGTCAGTGAAGACACTGGATCGTTCGGATTATTGTTGTTTGTGCACCACTCGAAAATAATAATTAATTTATAAAGCTGTTCAGCTGCAATTACCGCAGACGTCAGGTAATGTTGAAAATAATAAAAGAATCGACCGCTGAAACACTCGACGAAACAATGGACGGTATATTAAAATATTCAACGAATCCGCCCGTAAATTCTAATGTTTATAGTTCAATCTTGCACACGAAGTCCGTAGAACAAACATTGTCATCTGCACTGAAATCCGCGTCTCGAATAATAGACCACTTTTGTAGTTCCTATGCGACGTCAATAAAAAGCACAAGTTTTAATCAAATTTCGAAATGGTAAATTGTTATTTATTTGAAAATTACGTTTTTTGCTCGATTCATTCTTCATTCGCCCCCACCGATTTTCTAACACACTTTTTGACTAAATCATCATCCTCTTCTCCGTTTTAAAAATAGTTTCCAAAAGTTTTTAAGTACAAACGTTGATAAAAATGAACGAATAATACTTAATTTTTTCAAACTTAAACAGTTTAAACACGATAACGTTTTAATGCACTTCAAAAGTTTATTATTTGTACTCGGTCGTCATGTATAAAAATAATAGTTGTGCGCCGAAATCGGGAGCATTAAATATCCGAATGAAATCGTCGTCGAACGTGCACGCTGTTTAGTTTCGAACACGCTCGAACGCGTGACCAGCGTCTGGACGCGATTTCAAGAATATCGATTCTACCATCGTACGGATCGTTCTGCGCGTAACGTACGGAGTTACGATCTGTACGTACGATCTGTTCTCGTCGGCAGTATATATTTACCGCATAAAATAGATAATCAGCTCAGAATTTTATTTCATGATAGATCACGATGAAAACGTATGTATAATCATAATTTTTCCTTCAATTTTATATATATTTGTGTGTGTGTGTGTGTGTGTGTGTGTGTGAACGTGGTGCTTTGACGTGCATATTATCTACGTTCGATATTAGATAAAAGATGTTTAACTATCCTTTTATCTATACATTACACAAGTTATACTATTAGCTCATATTCTCAATCTTATTCGCCATCAGTCGTACGAATATGTGTGTTCTACATACGCGTACACCTTAAATTGCGAGTTCCACTTATTCTGTATTACTATATACGTGTTTGACCGTGCGAAAATCGATCAAGTGGTGATTAATTTGCGATCGTAAATCGCATTCGATTTGACCTGATCATAAAATATTCATCCCTGTGCTACGAAAGTGTTCCGTAGAGCTTACCGTCAGTTTTTCCAATTATTTCGTCAAACAAACACGGTTCTCGTTAAAACACGTTCAGAAAAAACGCCGGTCATTATCGGCGGTTCTCAGAACCTATAAATCGTTCAAAAGTGCGGTTCCGTTTCGAAGCTCGTGCCTTGCTGCAGAATTGAAAGTGGTATAAAAAATTTCAATCGACCACGCATGATAACATTTCGCCTGGCAGAAATGTTATTTCAATATATTGTGTTCAGTCGTTTTGAGTAAAGCTGATAAACTATACGTGTACATGTTGGGTACAGTAGAGATAACTTTTTTTCTTCTTTCGTTTTTTCTCATTTCGCGAAAGATGTTTAAAAGAGTATTTATTTTTCTACGGCTTTGATGTGTAGTAGCTGTGTAAAGAAATCGTTTGATCGATTCTCGTTTGAAATATAAATCATTATGAAAACCGAACGGGAACCCTTACGCGTCCACGGCGGTTACATAAGAAAAACAATTTGCGCGTAAAACGCTGAAGAAACGAACACCGAGAAAATAATGTACTGAAAACAAACGAGCCTGTCGAAGTTTAATTATAACACAAAGGTTATGCGCGTTTAAAAACTCGAAAATTGGACGTCGAAATGTAGTATAACAGAGCGTCGCTTCTTTTTCGTGGTGAAAGCATTGTATCGGATACCTTTGTACAATAATGTATTGGAGGGTATACGAAGGTAAACTCATAAACACGCATACAATTTTTTTTAAAGAAATATGTATACGCAAAATCAAGTATACTATGTTATAGGTACTTGTATTCGGTAGGTATACGATGAGTATACGGATAGGAAGGTATCCAAATAAACAATGATTTTAAAATTATATTAATACTAGCTTCTGTGTGCCTCGCTGAGGGTGTAATTCGCTTAATTATTATATTAAAAAATCATTAATTAATATTGAAACATTATTATGTAGATTTATGTAGAATTGCAACAATCTACCACGGTTACGAATCGTGTGATAATTATAACTTTTGATAACACATACGGGTGGAAAATTTCAATTTCAATTCAAGAGTTCCAGTTAAGAGTTAATATTTAACTTATTTTATCGATTTCAGTCAAGAGTTAATATTTTTTTAAATTTTTTTTTTAATTACGCATATTCATTGTGGAAGATTAAATTAGGAAGTATATTAGTAAAATATATCTGTAAAACCAAATTACTTATGAAGGTAAGATACTAAATACTAACCTAACCAAGTTGATAAGAAGTAGATCCTACTTATTGTTTACTTGTTGTTTTCACGAGAATCGAAAAAAAAATAATTTTTAGCTTTTTATTTGTAAAAAATACCCAAGACAATTTTTACCAATTTACATATCTGCCTATATGTATACCACCCACTGTCTTCTTTCGCATAACGAATACGAATATTACTTATGAACGTGATCATCTTGTTACGACACCTTTTTTTATTGTTATGTTATAATACGAGTTGGCGTGAATACAGAGGGAGGTACACCCTTCTTACGAAATATTAGAAGTTTTCTTATAAAAATATGACCTGACCCGCTACCTGTATAAAAGTTTATTAGTTATTTCGAAGCATCTCACGAAACTTGTAAATAAAATATATAAATATGTAATATAACGGGTAATAAAGCGAACTATTCATCAACATTTTACATTTTACATTTTTTCAACCCCCCGTCTCACCAATTTTTTCCTCGCGTTTGCCCCCGAATACTAGTATTATGTCACCGTTGTTTGTGGTATTCGTTATGTTAAAAAAAATATCACTTTATTTATGTTTCCATCGTCGTTACGCAGGGTTTCATCGGAAGTTGGTCCGTCGGCGTAACATTCTCATTCTCGTTATTCTCGTACATCTTCGTTGCGGCCGAGCTCCCGTCGCTGCCGGCCGTTTTGAGGATTTGTTGAATTAGGTATATCGGTCGTCGCCGAATCAATACCGTAACGCCTTTTGTCCGGATCGTGATTATCGACGATACGACGTGAAAAGCCGTCGTCGCAATTTATTTATTTTACATTGCATTGAACGTGAACCAGGTCTCCGTTTAACTTCCGGTGCACCGGTACCGTCCCACTCGTCTGTGCTAGGGACGAATGGAATGCATTGAGCAGACGACCACGATGACGAACGTACGAACGGTGTGCAACTAATAATATAAGATTATACGAAAAAATATTTTCTGCAAAAATATCTCTGGTCGAATTATTTTAATATTCATTTTTTTATTTTTTTTATTAAATATATTTAAATTACATTTTTTTTAAAAAATATATGAAGTAAAATAGTCACAAAAAATGAAAATTAAAGTTTACGATTGTGCCGTCTCGAATACCGAAGTGGTATGTTATTTTTGTGCTAAACATGCCTGTATATAACGCGTGTGCACGTGCGTTTACCAGTCCGTAACATCGTTATTAGGGTTTAAATGACGAAAAAGGGCAGGGGGTTTCTAATCCGTATATCATTTTCAGCAACCCATTTAGTCCAATACAATTACTAGGTAATTAATTATAAAAATTTAAACATTATGAATTGTTGTTAGTAAACAATTTCCTCCGCGAACTATTCATGTGCTGTAAAAATGTATGAACTTGTAAATTTATTGTTTTAATTGTTTTAAGTAACATATTGTTAATGTCTTTCTTTTAACAAACAAACGTAGACGTAAAAAACGTATTAATAAGTATATATTATTATATAATTTATAATTTATATTTAATATCAGTTAGTTGTGTTTGTAGAACACTGTTCAACACCTAATGACATAAATTTAATTGCAAAGCCAATTTTTCATTTTCAACTTTTATACTGCGTATGGATTACTTTTTACAAATAGCTGAACGTTTCAGTAAACTTTTCGGAGAAATGTCAGAGGGGACGCTTAGAGGAGCTCTAAGGGGTAGATGGTTGAGTCGTCCTGCGTCCCCCACACTTTAAGCCTTGATCGTCGACTGTTATTACTTATCGCGAGTCTCTCGCGCCGTGACGAGTTATTTGTTTTGCACTCGGCAAGAGGAAATTACGCTCGTCGATTTGATGATTTATCATAATAAATAATATATATATACGTATATATATACGCACCGTAGGGATCAGAGTGGATTATATAATTATTCATAATATTCTTTGTGCATAGAAATATAGGATCGCGTATTATCATAACACGCGAATACATTATTACAATATAGAATAATAATTCCGCGCAACTTGTACGTATACATAAGTCTGTGAATATATTATAACTGTTTACTTGATGCGTATGATTACGATAAAAGAGCGAACGTTTCACGTCCCACGTGCGAGACGTTTTACATTTCAATGGTCTGGCGGATTGTACTCGGATCAGCGAATAACGTCGTCAAGCGTTTACAGTTATTATGACTATTATTACTATTATTATTATTATAAATATTATTATTATTATTATTATTACTATCATTATTATAGAATTATCGAGACCAACATGTATTGCTGTTATGATATTATTATTTTTTCTTGCATGATACGACATGCGCAACTATACTCGCAATGTAATCACATACTTAATATACCGCGTAGCTTAATACAGCGCGTAGCAGTATTTCGATAAATTTCTACGGTTCGTTCGTACTCATTGACTTCTCAAAATCCTGATTTTTCCAGCAACATTTATTTTTTTCGCTTTATTTCTATTTAACTAATCTATTATATTATTAACGATGTACATCACGAAATCTTTATATATATATATATTATAAAGATGAAGTTTTAATTTCCTACGTTCTTTATTTTATCTTTTTCGTCATTGTAACGCGTAGAAAAAACACTCAACTTTCTCGGCAGACTGCTACTATAAAGTGACTGCGACTTTTGCGCAGAAATGAAACAGCAATGATAATATGCATAGGTTGGCTATTCAACGAGCGATCAGTGAACAAATATATCGTTACTGGTCAGCGGGAAACGTCAAGTAATTCATTATATAAAATAAAACATAATATTATAGTTGGCACTTTTAATGGGCTACGAAGTGCACTGGATCAGCTAGTATATATATACATATATATAGAGAGAGAGGGCACGCACACAATGGTATATTTTATAAATAATTTATAAAATAATTATTAATTATTATTATTAATTACATAATTATTATGCATGTACACAAATATATTTATTATATATAATTTATAATTAAAAATATAATGTTAATTTTGTAGAAAAAAATTGTCGTTTTATGTTCAAATGCACGAGAAGACTTTTTACGTAGTGTTTCCGACGACAGTAAATATACACATTTAACGTTTTTAAAAACAAATTAAATTAATATTTCAACAGTGTACTTACATTATTACAATTCGCATGAACTGTTCGAATCAAGAGTTGTCTTAAGAGAATATTTTTATACTGGTGGATTGTAATATTACTTTTCAAATGTATGTGCAAGCAATATTTAAAACGCTAAATACAGCAAACATTAACAACAACGTAAAATGATTTTTGTTCAGTCTTGTTGATCAGTCGACTGTTAAAAATACTTATGTAAGATACTTCTCGTGCTCATGACTAAACCGTGAAACGTTATACTCATATTCGTGTTCAGCGCATTATCCTGCGTTAAGAGTATAAAGTATCTTTTTGACTCAGTCAAAGCTCTTTTACCGATGTAATTTGATGAAACAAGTTGCTGTTTCAATAATTCTGTAATAATCAGAATTGTTATTAAATCAAGATCATTCGTGATGCTTAACATCGACGAAAATAAGTCATATATTTTATTAGCAATACAACATCGAGCTTTTGGTAGTTGGGCTATTATAGTTTTAATGAAGACTTACTCGTGTACCTCACCCGTGCGATTAGAAAGTACAATATTTCAAATGTATTTCAATTAGATGAGATAATAAAAGGGAATGAGAGGGAAACGCTGGGTACGTTCTCTTCTCGTTAGTAATACCGTTTCGTTTAAACGACAATTATTAATATTGGGTAACTTTATGTTTGTAATTTGTTAGACTCCGGTTTGTTCGGTTAATCACATAATCTTAGATTCTTCCGAACGATACGACGACCAATATAGTTTATTATGCATCCTCGGTAAGCGCGGTACGATAAATAGTTCGGTTCTGGTTATTTTTATTGCGTCTTGCACGATTTTACTGTGATGTCATTTAATATTTTTCTCCCCGCCATCCGTCGTACAATAAAAACATCAATTCACGTTTTACGTAATATTTACGCATCGTACGAGTCATAATCTACGTACACGATTATCCTCCTCGAACTGTTCACTTGTGATCCACGCGACGCAGCAGAATTAACGTCTCATCTCGTCGACAATCGACACTAATTATTGTGTAAAAGATATTTATTTTCTCGTGCGTTGATTACCTGGATTTCTGTCCGCGTTCTCCTCCGGTATAATAAAACGAACGTACTACTCTTATTGTAATTTTCCGATATCATACCGTAACGCGTCACAACTTGTAAGTACCTACTGCAATAATTATAAACGTTATTTTACGTTTGAGGTTCACTTGTATTTTTCCCGTCGGACACATATTTTCTACAGCGTCGTCCGTTTAAGAGCCTTTGTACACGGTCAGCAAACGAGAAAAGTGAACTAAACGAGAACCACGAGTACTTGTACCACATATTTGTTTTTACTTTGACCGAATCGTATCCTCAGAGTTACAGCGCCGTCCCTTTGGACATATTAATTTTTCATTCTCGGTATCGTACAGCTAAAAGTGATTTTCCTTTTATTAAATGTTTTAAATACGCCACTGTAGAACTGTATCTTACATTATCAATTGGTAACGTACTGTTGTTGGGATCGAAAGGCGCGTGTTCTGCTGATTAATCTTTCAAAATTATTTATTTTCGTAAACATTATCGAATCATCAATCATCGGTTGATTTATTGAGATTAAGAAATATTAGAAGCAGATTTTTTATTGAACTCTCATAAAAATAATTACAACAATTGGTACATTCAAATTATACTGTTGTTAACGATACGTACTTTACATTTTTTTTTTTTTAAATATACTTTTGTCCAGCAAAGTGAAATTGATCCTTGATCAATATGTATCTAGTAAAGTGTATTAAAATCCTAACTACTTTCAAGATAACGCGCGAAAATCCTGCAATCGCCAATTTTCACAAGTCTAAAAACAATCAAATACTAAACGATAAATGTACAATAATACGTTTGTTTGTATCAATGTAGTATGAATAGTGTTATCATAAATCCGTCGTGACGGTTTGGTTACTGATTTCACAGACTTTTACTATAGATAAAGTACTCGCGTTATAAGTTGAAGCATAGCAACGCTTGATTATCATTTTGTTGGTTGGCAAAATATATAACTGTCATATAACTGCATAAAAAGACTTATTTTTTTTCATGTTTTTCTAACTGAACTATCACTGTATGGTTATATAAAAAAAAAAAAATATTGTAAATATTATATTTATAAATACAAACAATGTGTATATCAAAATATTGTACCAATAATGTTTAGGATATATATAATTTACTATTTTATATTTTATAATTTTAAGCTTATTCCGCGATGGTAGTGTTATTTGAGAACCAAAAAAGACAAATGATATCGCATTATTATATTGACGTATATCTTCTTTAAATTTGTTTTTATTTATCTTTTTTATTATAAAGTAATACTAAATAATAATAATGTTATTATCTTGTGTGTCAGATTGATGTGTTAATAAGTATAAATCTGGTCAAAGATTAACTTTTTCCAATTAGTTCAATATCATATTATATATAAAAAATCTAACATCATTATTAAATTTTAAGTATGCACTAAGTATAAAGTAACATCTCACTTGAATTCTACTGTAATTTCCATCTGGAAATATTTTTTTTTTTTTCGAATATCAAACATAATTTTAGAAATAATAACAATCCCAATGCGTTTGAATTAAAAACTGATACGAAACACATATTCCTTAAGAACTAAATTACATCATCAGAAAGCCTATTCTAAATATGTTGGGCAAAGAGAAAATCTGAAAGTTTAAAAGTAGAGGAAGAAATAACAGATTTATTCTGCAGCATGAACAATAAATTTAATATCGTAAAAGACATTTAATATTTTGTATTATATTTCTGGATGTATTGTTAAATGTTCATTTAAAGAGGTCAATTTTCAAAGTTGTACTCATAGTATGTTGGAAACATTATCTGAACACAATTATAACCGTAAATATTCTTACCCGATATTAGTTGACGTTAAAAATAAAGGAGAGTTAGATATTGGAGAGATTAACAGTCCAATTAATGTGATTAAAATAATTGGATGTATTGAAAAAATTTTAATTCAATTAACTTCAAGTCTTATTACATTAAATATACCAAGCTTAAGTAACAAAATTATTATAGCCGTGAAAAATCATGTACATAATAATAATAGTTTTAAAATTTTAAATTGTTCCGACGTTTTCGGTCCACCGAGGTTAGCAAACGCATACGTTTAACGTCGCTCGCAACAGTAGGTAGCGGTTTTAAAAAGAGTTTACCCAAGCACTCGCATGAACTTACCTGGACACAATGAAGTTTATACTGTACCTCTGTGCCTGTATAAAGTAATGAGTTAAACTAATATGTTAAAAAAAAAAATAAAACAACATTCTTAAAAAACAAAATCTATATTTCTTTTTTTTTTGAGTAAAAAATATATGTATACGAGTATGATATATACGAGTATGTATATATTATACCTGTTTGTTATCACTGATACAATTTTTTTCGGACCTTCATTTTTTAATGAAATTCTCATTAGGTATATAAATTATTTCCTGTTCAAAAAATTCTCGGGGGGGAGGGGGGGGGAGAGATTGCCTGGAATACGCCACTGGCTGTATGTTACGTCGGTGTCGTCGCACGTTTTCGATCGTGTACCCCGTAATGTCCTGTTTGCACAAGCGATTCGGTCCGTTCAAAGAAAAGAAAGCGTTCCCAACGGATTCCAGAACAGCTGTATTTTTTTAATTTTCTGGCCGTTCGTTTTGATGTTCGAAGACAATAACAATGCCGCAGTACCGATCGAATATCAACTAAACACGTAAAGGGGTTTGGGAATTTTCCAGATGGCCTGGACCATGCTATAGCTTGGTGGCCCGATCATTTAATGATGTATTTTATTTACGAAATCATGAAATGCGTTCTAACACTTTGTACCAAGACTTTAAAAACTATAGGCACAATTATTGTATTGTATTAAAACACAATAAAAAAATTGTTGCTTTGATTTCATCTATTTGATTACGTTAATTTTATTTTTCTGATATTAATGGTGTACAAAGAACACTTTTAAAGTCAAACGGAATAGCAAAATAATGATTGAAATACTTTAAAATCACCGTAATATTATTATAAACGAAATGTAACATCTTAATTTGTATTATAATCAAATACTGAATTCGAGTGCAGAGAGAAAACATTTATTTGGTGATTTTTAATTAGTAAATGGTGAGTGACCAGTATAAGTTTCAATCTCCCGGCCTGAATTTGGTTCCACTCCGCCACTGTGCCCGAAAGCAGCGTTCATCGTTGGTCTGCCGCCGGTCATCGGTAGTTGCGTATTCGATAGGTGAACGATGTTACGGATCGCGCGAGAGCACGAAAATTATCTATCATTCCCTCCCCCCTCACTCCAAGATAATACGAACGGATGTCGTTGGATCGATTCAAATCCACTGGGATTGTGCGAAGTGACGACTGTTCGATGTTTGGATTTCAAATTCGGCTATTGAAGATCTGGATGGAAAACAAGCTCTGTCCTTCGTCGGACGACGCTTACGTGATTTTTCGCTGTACGTGTATGTTTACCTAGTCAACGCGACGTGTAATATGCAATCATTTCCGTCGCTAGACACGAGTTATGAGGAGTTACGTAGTGTTACGAAGTGCTTAAACAACCCCTGTGTTCCACATCGTTGTACGTTAGGAATATCAATAATGAATAAAATAGGTAATGTTGTTATGATCACGTTTTTTTGAGTGGCATAAACGATTTCGTCGTTATTACTCCATTAGTGAAGCTGATCATCCATGATCGTCGAAAACTGACGATAACAATTCAATTAAATCAATGATATCGTACGAAAAGATATCATGCCGAAACTAAAAGGTATTGGAAAACTTCCGCATCGCCAAAAAATGGAATAAGCTCGAATGGAGTTGACATTTTTTATGCTAGGGGGATAATTGTGATCGAATCAACGAGGACAAACTACAATAATATAAATCAACATTATTATTTATAAATCTTGATGACACTTAGAAAACAAGTATTGAGAACGCGACCCGAATTATAAGAAATCAAATTGTGGAGCTTGCAACAAGTCAACGTGCATAATGCTTTAGCTGTAAAGCAGTTTCAAGCCGAAAATCCAGAACCCTAGTGCTACAACGCCACCATATACGTCAAAACTCGTTTCGTGCCGGCTTTTGGTTTTAAAGCGAGTTTTAAGTCGGTTGAAGTTGTAAAAACCAAATCGACAGAGGTATTAAAAGTACTACAAGAAAAAGATTTTCAGCGCTGTTTCAATCAATAAAAAATACGAATGAAGTGATGTCATATATATAATGGTAAAAATGTTAAATTATTAAGAATTGTAAATAAAAAGTTTCAAAGTGAAAGTCTCATATTTAATAACCACACCTCATACAACAGTGTGTAAATAATAACGATATAATTAAAATATTGTCTGTATGTAATGGCAAGGGGCAGGGGTTCATAATGTACCACCCTTCAGATTTTTGACTCTAGTTGCGTTAACCGTACACCGTGCGCATTAAGTCGTTCGATCCCAAGATACTCGTGTGCATTATCGAATCGATTCGATTGCAATCATCGGTGTTCTTAAAAATTGATAAACGTATATACATTGTTGCAATTCTTTTGTCGGTCAAATGGATTGTAAACACGTTGGCGAATCGCATGTTCTCGTGTACGATGCGTACGTAACGTATCTAATCGTTCGCCACCTGTAAACGGTACATATGCAGTGTTGGAAAATATCTAGATAAATGTATCTAGATAAGTTATCTATATAAAAATTATTTATATTTTATCTTATCTAGATAAATTTATACTCAGTTATCTTTATCTTTATCTAGATAAAAATCTTGTTATCTATGATTACCAATCTAGATAATTTATTTAAATAGAATAAAAATAAAATTTGAATACTTAAAATGTTTTTTAATTTTAATTTTTACATTTTTCTGTACATCATATACCTATTACACAGATAAGAACTGACAAGATGACAATCTTCTTATGAAGTTTATTTCAAAAAAAAATATTTTATATTTTATGTTTATTAATGTTTGAAATGAGTTTAAAAAATGATATTTATTTTAAAATGTTTTTAATTATGAATTTTTTACCTAATATCTGTAGGCTGTAGTATCCTGAATATTTTCAAAATCAAACATGAAATTATCTCATATTTATCTAGATAAAAATGTACTTATTTTTATCTTCATCTAGATGAAATTTAGTATAACTATCTTTATCTGTATCTAGATAAGAATTAGTATAGTCATCTTTATCTTTATCTAGATAAATTATTAGTTATCTATTCCCAACACTGTACATATGTAATGTACTTTCGTCGATAGGCCTTTGACAATTCGACGATTAAATTTGATTTACACCGTATTAATACGTATTTGTACGATTTGTTTTCGACATTTTATGATAGGCGTGGTGTATATAACTTTATTAAACATTTCCGTTATTCCGCATGTTCTTCCAAAATTAACGTCCACTTATAATTCATCAAAATTTACGATAACACACGAATTTATTCGATTTCTTTATTGGGTTTTTTATTTTTAACATCGTTTTTGAATCTCATATAATCTAACACGTGTTGTATACGTTTAGTTTATAATGCATAACTCTTTGTTTAGTACCTAACTACGAGTTATGGTCGTAATATACATAAATATGTCCGTTTTATACATCAATAGCATGTTTAAGTAATACATAAACAACGACAACACGTCATGTTGTTATTTAGAAAGTAAACGAATGAAACTTAAAAAAAAAAAAAAACATAGTTGATTCTGGAGATGGGCGAAATGCAGAGCTGAGTGGAAGGGAACACTGGGAAATGTTAAAGAACGGGTGTGTTTAAACTTGAAAGCGATGATAAATCATTGAAAAAATGTCTGTACTATTTCTCAGTGTAGTTATAAATTATTGAAAATAGGTTTTTTCAATTGTTACCAAAACGATAATTACACATTTCATAACATTTTTGTCTTAAAACTTATTTATTTTTTTTAATGTGATTTTTAAAAAATCTTAGTATTTTCTTATTAGGTTTTGATGTTAAAAAAAAAATATATATATATATATATATATTTTAGGAGATAATTATTTTTCGAAAACGTATTTGAATTAAATATAAACATAAATGGTTAATCATTATTAATATAAAAATTAAATATGATACATTTTAAATTATGTATATCCATCCAGATAGTTTATTAAATCTGAGGTCGTGCAACAATGTTTATTATTGTTAATAAGTGTATTTTTCATACTATAACTTGAACGTTCTAACCTTTATTGTAATGAAAATACCATTTGTTAAATATTGTCGAATCCGTTTCGCTCGACCAATGTGGTTTATTTACTAAATAATGTAATTTTTATTTTTTCCCTCGATTTATTTCGACCGCGAAAATAATTAACTCATAAGTATTAATGTACAAAGTTCGTATTCTATCGATCTAACACCAACTATACGCCGCAAATAATACGACAAGGATCCTATCAGACCTGGTGAAGCGTTTTAAGATAAAATAATTTGCCGTAACGAATATAACGTTAAAACGAATAAATTTCTGTCGGTTAGGAAAAAAAATAATGTCTAGGATTATTATCAATGAACCGTCGGAAGATGCGAAGTTGACGCAGTGGCATAGCCTTGTAATGATTGTTAATTTCGTTATTATAATTATTATTTTTTTTTTTAATTGTTTTTTCAAAGCTTTCGATGATTTAATTAATTATATTTATTTTAATTTCGACGCGTCACGTTGGCCGTACGAACACACGTTGAAATTGGGAAATAGTAGTTGGTAAACAGTACGTTGTCATTAGTCCCCCCGCAGCGCAACCCATGCCCGAGCGATTTCGTTATGGCCATAAATTATCGCGTTTAAATGACAAACGAAACCCATTTCGGTTTTTAGGTCACCTCGGCCTAAACGAGGGTCGTCCATAACACGTGTTACGTATTTATGTATATTACTCGAGCAGAGTTTATTTCGAACAGAAATCGACCTTCGGTTCAATCCGACACTTGACGCGACCTCTATTATACTCGTATGTGCGCGCGTACAATGGTTTCGACCCGATGACGCGGTTCACCTCACGCGGAAACTACACGAAAAACCGTTTCCCTCCCCCCCCCCCCACACACACCACCACCGCCGTCGCAAGCATTCTTTTCTTTACGCGTTTATTAATTTAGATGTAAAGAACTGTTGACGGAAATCCGCGACGGAAGACAAAACAACAACGCAATTATTTTCTACGTTATTACGAGCCGCAGCGTTGAAGAAAAGGAGCTCACGTACGCGCACACCGACTACACAGGTCTTATCATTAGTGCATGAAAATGCGTTACGTTCGTTTCAATTATTTTATTTATTTTTTTTTTTCTCCTGTACGACGCACTTGCCTTGCCGTTGATTATTTTTCGCAAACGACCCTGTGCGGTTCGCCATACGAACGCGTATCGCAATCGATCGACGCGCTGCTGCAAGTGCGCATCCGAACCGAATAACGTCTCGACGCCGATGACTCTGTGTTTGCGTGGTTGTGTTCGCGAGTTTACGGTTTTTTTTTTTTTTTTATCATCGATCATGCGTCGCGCGAAGATCGACCGTAAACCGGCTGGATAAGATGACGGACAATCGTGGTGATGTTACGTTCAATTGGATCGCACGTAAACGCGTAGCGCTCGAAACGTTGATCTGGGCGCAGACAATAAAAGAACGGATTGGTGTAACGAGGGGACGTCAGCCGGATATGTCTAGTACCCTTTATCGTGTTCGCCTAAGAAGAAAATTTAGAAATTTTCGCTCATTTGTTGCTATTTAGGGTAATTTTATTTAATTGGGTTTTAAGTACTTTTTTATGCGCTTATTTTCAAATTTCAAACTGATAAGTGATAAGAACACTTGTAACCACAATTTTTTCAATATTAGTTATATGTATTATATCAATATATGTATAACTATTCACTAAAATTTCCTAAAAAAACTGGATATCGTAGAATACATGATTTCATTGGGACGCATATACATAACATAATGCCCAAAGAAGTGGCTAATATGTCCCTTTCTATACTCAGAAAATATAGATTACATTGGCTTCACCATGAATACGATGCTTCAATATTGAAGTGTTATGATTAATTTATTTTATACCTACGTTTTTCTTTTTACTTAGAAAAATTAATTTGTTTGATTATTTTTGCTATTCAAACTTATAATATTGAATTTCTGATTTTTATTTTTTATTGTGTATTTTAGTATATGAGGAGAAAAATCTAAATGTAAATGTATTGTGCATAAGATAACTCCTAGGCCTTCACACGATTTTAAACTCAGTGAGGCCTAGTAATCTTTATTGATATATTAAATGAAATAAAAAAAAAATAAAAAAAAAAAAAATATGTGATGAACTGTCAAGGTCAATTCATTATTTTATTATTTACGGATTTAGGTAACAGATGAAAGATAATCAAGTTCGTCTAGATAACAAAAAAAACAGTTAATGTTAAACATTGTGGAACCGGGGAGCGATAATGTTAGCGATAATGTTGTTTGACTCGACAAGTTTCCGGTAGAACTCGAATACGCAACTGTCCGTCCACGGCAGTTTGAACAAACAACCGACATACCTTACCGACTGATAAAGATCATCTCCAAAAGTGTACCACCCAATTAGTAATTGCCTATTTCGTCAATTTCCGTATTCATTTTAGATGTCTTGTTCGCGTTCGCGTTCCGAAGTAAACTATCGGTTTCCGATTCATTGTCCTCGACGTTTATTTTCGGCGGAATTAAAGATGTTTTGAATTCGTCCGTTTCCAATTGATGGCGAGTACGGAACAAGGACGACTGTAATATTTGATACACCGACTAATAGCTACTGCAGTAATCGGTACGGTTCGTATTTGAACGAATAAAAACAGCGGCACGGTTGATTCTGTTTTCTCCGTAGTTTTGGCGCACGTATGTAAACGTATTACCAATATAAACCCAGTATTTAAGTGGCTGGGTGGGCCATAACATGTTTGTCGTTAACGTGCAAGCTATTTATAGCTGAAAACGTCGTTCCCACAATGTCGAATTGTCTACGTCGACGGTAACCACGATCGACCACGCATTTCGTCGGACCAACGTTCTTATTCCGCGTACACTAGGCACTATAGTAGTTATACTATCGTAATTATTTCATAAGTATTAATATTATTGATTATGAACTATCCAATGCTCCGATTAAAGTGCTCGCCGATAGCGGTGAACTTAAAGGATTTAAAAACAATTTCAAATCATTGACTGAATAACTATCTAGATCAGCCATACTCAACCTGTGGCCCACGGGCCGCATGCGGCCCTCCGACGATTCATATGTGGCCCAAACGAAATTCATTGAATTGATAAAAAATATAAGTATTTGATGAATTTATTGAATGAAAAAATGATACAAATTTCGAAGCTATTTTCAAAGAGAAGAGAGAACTAAAAAAATACATAGAATTTTGGAATTTAGTTCCAGGAAAATACAAAACTCAACAAAAATGTGCCCACTTTTTAATGATAATGTTCACATCAACATATCTATGTGTAACTTCATATTCAAAAATGAAATATGCAAAGAATGGTACAGAATTTCGAAATTCTGATTCACATCTTGACAACTTGTTAAGTTAGTAGCACGCAGCAACTACAAACCAGATATATCCAAAATAGTGAAAATACTATCTCAGTATCAAAATTCAAAATTTTTTATAATACATTTTCAAATGTTATACAATATACACTATACATACTTTTTTTTTTTTTAATTTCTGTTCCATTCATTTCAACTTGCGGCCCGCGCAATATTTTTAAATATTTTATGTGGCCCAAATAAAAAAAAAAAGGTTGAGTATCAATTATCTAGATGATCATTGTCAGATTGCCGATTTATTTATCTAGATAAGATAAAAATATAACTACATTTCTTTTTGACCGTTATACAACACTGATAAAAATACGTCCTCTTGCACGTTGCGTTTTTAGGTAGCGTACTACGTATACGAATCGATGTATAACACTACTCGTATACGCGTAATATGCATTTTTAAAATTCAAATCGTTCGATGTTTCAGATTTGACGTTGTAGGACGTCCTTCAACACCTTAACAAGAAATCCCAAAACTATCGACTTGTTACCGTGATTATTATTATAATTTTTAGTACACACTTGTTACGTTACGCCAGCGGTTCTCGCACTTTTACGACCACGGAGCTCTTGGATAATAGTTTATGTTTCGTGCAACACTAATGTCTCCAACTACGACTTAACTCCGATTTTTTAATAACTTATCGAAAACTAGATACTTCAAAAAATTATTTTAGATAGTCCATGGTTATTTTGTTTTTTTACGATTACTACTCTTGATACTCACGTTTATCTCGCGGAACCCTTGAGATTGTCCCCCTTAGGTACCCGCGGATCACACAAACACTTTAGGAATCGCTACGTTACGCTGTCGTACTGATTAAATATTGTCAATATCTTTTGTCACGACACTGAATTTCAACACGTAAGTAATGTAACGTGCTCGGTACAGAGGACTGACAGTAAACCAGTTTCACGTTAATCTCTGCATTATATGCATTTATTTCGGCGTGATTAAGTTTATTTTAATGTGGTCATAATTTATACACATCAAAGCCGAAATCCAACAAACAGAATGGTAATTATTTATTTATTTGTTTTATTTAATTTTTTTTTTTTTTGTCTGATCGCCCGTATTATGATATATAATAATTATACTACACACATGTGCGTGTTGACATGCATATTAGACTGTGATGTTGATTTTATCCGTCTGCAGATAATGAAAAATAGCTGGTACACAACTCTCGAGACCGCTTTAAATTCAAATAATTTAGTTATCGAATGGCGATTACTTGGTGTGTTTAATCGTGATCATTTCAACGCGCCCCGTGAGATTCAATAAAGATTTTTCGTCGTACAAGCGTAAGCACTTACGTCAAATATTCATTCCGCTGTAAGACTGCAAAATATAATTAATGGTTTTAGATCTTTGATCATTTTAAATCGCTATTATATTTCGTCAACGCAATATGTAACGCACTAATATAATTCGATAAACTGGTTAATTATATTATATAAATTGTCGTTAAAACATCAAATTCATTTTAAGAGTTAATTATTTTCTCGAAATGAACGCAATGTTATTTTTATAGCATATTTCATTCAATCCATCGCCTTTAGAGTGTTCAGTGTTTCGTCGAATCGCCATAACCAAGCGTATAGTGTACAAAAAAAGCAACTTTTCCTCGTGAAATCACCCGTCATAAAAAAAATTAATAATAGGACAACTAACTATTGTTTTGTTTCTTTTTTGAAATCCGACATAATTTTTCAGGTATTTTCAACGAAAAGTTATGTTTCGTACGAAGATGAGCTTTCGAAATGATGTAAGTTCGTTTATTTATTTGCAAACGAATGCCCACGGTTTCCCCGTCTTATCATCACTATCGATTTCGATCAATTATCGGGAAAAAATGATAATGGGTTATAAAACCGTGGTGTACAGTGCCTATTACATCACGTGCCTATTATCGAAACGATGTGTAAATCGTAATTGATAAGAATCCAAATCGACATATTAGACGCGATCTCGTTTGCGCGTTAAAAAAAAAAAGTAAAAAGAACAAAATCGCAACCCACGAAAAAATATAGTTGATATTCGATAAGTGTACAAACGTGTTCTATGGAATACAGGTTTATCGCAACACAGCCAAACGTACTCGTATTCATCAAGTCGGGGGGGGGGGGCGATATCGTAGCCGAGGTTTAATTTTTCCACTGCAGCGCAGGACGAAAAACGACCATTATTGTAACGGGCGAACGTGATGTTACGAATAAAAAAAAAAAAAAAAATCAAGTATAAATTAAATTAAATTAAAAATAAAAACCGCGGAACCCGTTCGAACGGGAAGCTTAAATTTGTTTAACTCGTCACCGGCCAGTTTCGTCCGTTCCAGTCGACGACTCGGCCGCGATAGGCGCCTGAAATTAAATCCGTTCGTTCCGTAACATGTACGGGTTATATGGTTAAACTGTTATTGGTTGTGCATTCGCGACCGACACTCGTGTTCCGTCCACCGAGTCGACGTGCTCGTTACGCGGCCGCTGCCGTGCATCGCGGATACGCATCACGCGTGTGTACGCTCGACCGCGGGCACATACTCGAACTGGTACGGGTACGTTACCCGGTCGGTCGCAACAGTGTACCGGGGGAGGGTTCGGTCGTTCTGGTTACAGCTGGTATATAACACGCGCGCACGCCGCACACAAGTACGTCGTAGGCTATCGGGGCGAACGCGTGTGCTGTAAAAATGTCGACGTGTAAATTCCGACACGGATGTTCACATGCATGTACATGCGTGGAAACGAGATGTATAAGCTCCGCTATTGGAACGAAAATGACGTGTATTATGTAAATTCCCACGTCGGCGAGTGTGTATTATGTACTCGTGTACGTATATTACCGCGGTCGAACACGCACCGATTGTTCAAGTGTTCGGCACTCGGCGACGACGCCGACAGCTCCACGTAAACATGTAGAAATCATTTGCTACAGCGCCTACACGTATAAAATACGTACTCGAAGTACGTCTATACAGACCGAACGCTTCATCGGGTCAGTAAAGGTGGGGGGGGGGTGTATACGTGTAAATTTGTTTTCAATACATGCTTAAGTGTGTGTGTGTGTGTGTGTGTGTGCAGTGGCGTGGCGATGGGGGTAATCGAGAGTTGACCGTCTCTCAGTTTTTTGGAGAGTGGTGGGTATCACTGGGTGGGTGAGTAATTATTTACATTCATAATTAAGAATTTAGATAAATAACACTTTAAAAGATATTTTAATATTGATATAAACGAATGTCAGGATCCAGTAACCACTAACTGGATATACTAATATACATGTCTCTGAAAATTTTCGAGTTCGCCACGCCAACGTGTGTGTGTGTGTAGGACTCAATTGAGCTCGATGTTCGTAGCCATTGCTGTTTTAAGGTGATTCTTGTAGACTAATTTCGAACGTAACTCTTCATTGAAATTCCAGCCCTGGTGATTTTTACATCTTTTAAACTATTCAGACCTCGGTGGATCAGCGGTAGTCGATTTTGGCGAATGCCTACGTCATAAAAGAGGAAATCGATTATAGAAATCGTTTTTTAATTTAGATAAAATTCAACTAGGATACAATCGAAATGCTGCCAGATTAGCAATCGACCCCACGTGACCAAGATTTATTTTTTAAGTAACGCGCAATATGTTGATCCTGATTTGAATTAATCGTTTTGAATATACAATAAAACAAATACCTGTTGCCAGGAAAACAGTTTGTTTTATTTTCGTGTTATGTAGTCAACAGATGAAAAATTAAAATATTACAAAAGCAATAAAATGGGCTGACGCGACGGGGGCATGAAGTCCGCACAAATACATACGTAATTATGATAAAAAAAAATGCATTATTTAGCATTAATGAACGTTATACCTATGTTATTGGCATATATTAATTGAATCAGAAATCCGCTATTGTATGGCCAATACTTGTGCACAGGACGTTCAATTTTATCGTCAAACACAGCAAAAAAATTAAATAATTAAGTAACTCAAGTAAAGAGACTACTGCTATAATTATATTTATATGGTGTACATATCTATCGTAAATTATCTACGTGAAACTGCAGTTGAAATGTACGGCATGAAAACAATACTATTCAGCTAGCTATCAGTTATACCGTTTATTATATTATATTATATTATATTTTAGTACAATTATATTTTTTTTTAATAAAATATATTTATCTTAATAAATTATATTTATATAAATGATATTAATAACATTATATTATCCATAGAGTTTTCTCATCAATAAAAAAATAAATATTAAATTATAAAATCGATTAGCGCTTGATATGTCGTATACGTATTGTAGAAATGGACTGTGCTGACACGTTAGCAATTCATTTTTTGTCTCGCGCCCTCGTATGATGGATTCACGCGTAGGAATTTACTCGTATTCCGAAAATACTTTTATCCGTTAAGTCGCACCATAATGTGATAGTGATCTGATCTACATTTAACGTTTTATACGCGTTCGATCCCCGGTGCCAGTCGAATAATCGTTAATGTTTTTAACATTTTAATCGTTTTATAAAAAAATATTCGTTTCGTGGGTACGCGATGCCAATGAAAATCAGCTATACTGACCGTAATAAACGCGTGGTTCCCAGTTCTCGTCCATGGGATCGTCGATTTACCATTTTATACTCGTAGGTATGTCATACAGGATAATGCAACTTTTGAGTGAATATATATATTAGTGAATTTCCAAAGGTGAATTTCCCAATAGGTAGAATAAGCAGCTCCCTAGGACAGCAAAAATTTGGGGGCGGTAAATTGTGCAGTACTTTATTAAAATACATAATTCATATATATATTATATAAAAAAAAAGAAATTATCTTTCTTTACATTTAAGAAAAATGATTTTAAGTTTAAGAAACTGTCTCAACACATATACATTTTTCCAAAGCACGTCAAACGACTATAAACGAGAAGAAACTTGTCTACAAATTCAAATGAGTTACAATTATATTTAATAATGTTTAGCCTCTGTAGCCATCGATTATGTTTATTCGCAATAACATTATTATTTTTCATCGATTCGATTACGATTTTCCTTTAGCAACTACACGAAATACATAAAATTTTTCTTTCCACAATTCTTTTATTTTACTCCTCATGACAATAATTTCGATAGTGAAATTAATGCTTAATCATTCGAATGGAGTTTAAACGTTAGTGATCGATTGGTGTAATATTTTTAAGTAACAGTTGGACATATTAAAAATGTCCTTTGTAACTGCGCATACTGTTCGTGTATATTAAAAGTGTGATTGTGTCATATATAATTTTAGACGATTCAGCTTAAATTTGTTGAACAGTAAAAAATACTGTGTTATATGTTTTCTGTTGAAAATGTTTACTCTCGTTCTGAACGCACAATCGTTGTAACATAGTTTTACATTACTCCTCCTTCCACTACACACACACACTCACAGATTCTATAATGTATTTATTGTTTTTTATGTATTATGCTAATGTATATAAATGCTTTTCTAGGTATGTATGTGTCCGTGTATAATTTTATACATATATATATATATATTCGTATGCATATAGCTTATAGCTGTATAATCACATGTTAATGTTAAACAAAATATATACTCGTATATATTAAACTTTTATACGTTTGCATAATATACTAGTTGGATTTTGGATGTTGATTGAAAAATACGTATACGTTACGTCGATTAAATATATTATCGTGAATAATCCCAATTCGCCCGGATTTATGTAGTAGAATTTAGTCCAAAACCGAATACACAAAAGTACGTGATTGAAACTATATCAATAAAACCATTACTGTTATTAACATAACATGCATTGCACATTACGGATAAACTTTATTACTTATTTGTAATCTTATAATATCGCATCATATCGCTTTAATTTCAAAGAAAAAAAAAAAATAATAACATTTCCTTAGTTGTAAGAAAAGCTTATGGTCACTCCGTCGTTTATACATAAGCAACTTTATTTCTTCACCATCAATAATAACGGTAAATAATACCGATCGGGAAGCTTATTTGGCTGATGTACTCTTTTGTTTTACTTTTATTTTACTTTTGTTTAACTCATAGTAATATTAATATTTTCATCGTAGACCGCCACCAATAAACAACACAGTAGCACTTTTTCGCAACTGTAAATTTCAGAAGAATTATAATATTTATATTGTTAAAAAAAAAAACCATAGGTGGCTTTTTTTATCTGCTACATTAATTTGAGATGAAGGTTCCGAGTATAGTGTGGTTAGTGGTTACACGAGTCGCTTAAATTTCCCTTCTTACTCCTTAATACATACATACGACCATAAAGTTCAAGTTTTATTTTTTAACTTATGATTTATCAATAATTTACACCGTGAACATAATTCTACTCAGAAAACAAAAAAATAAAATGAAACAATTAATGAATAAAATCTTAAAAACGTGAAACTGTGCAATTTAATTCGTTTTTTAAATACACGCATCGTACAAATGAATGAAACAATTTTTTTTTCCTTTTTAACTACCCCAGACTAGTCTTCTAATATTTTAAAATATCGATTAAAAAGGAATTATTTTATATCTGTAGTCCATTTAAAAAAAAACTGTATTCGTGATCCTGGATAACTGAATTAATTGAAGGAGTTGTAAAAGTATCTGTTGTAACGAACACAACACGTATTAACGTTTATGAACGTAGACGCAATTACAGTGATTTTTATAAATTGTCAATGGTCTAAATTAATATTCATCTTTAAGGTGTTTATATAATTGAATAGCACCATATACACGCGTTCTGTAGTGGGGCTATTGAAAATGTTTTACCTTAAACGGTAGTCAATCAAAAATTTGAAGCACAAAACGGTAATAATTGTCTGCGGATGATCTTCCCATCTTCATTTTCTGTACATATATGACCTTCTATACGTTAATTCGGTTAAAAATTGTTTTCGCATAAATACATATATACATGTATATATATATTTCGCCGGGTACAAATCGTCTTGATCGTACAATTGTATACGGCAATCATTGCGATATGGTCCAGAGGGAAGTGTCACAGACAGGGCTGAAGTGGAGGATATATGTACGCAATATACAATCTGTAATTTCGATCAAGGTCGTGTACTGCCTGTCGTCTGTCATGGTTAAACATTAAATTACAAAATATTTTATGAAATTGTGTTTGTATTATAACTAGTGTTCAGAAATTGTTGGAGCTAAAGAAAGCGAAATATGCATTGAAAAATGTTAATTCTGGGAAAAAAAAATTTACTAGGTAGCTGAAAATGTAGCTGTCTGATTCTGATGGGTTATAATTTTTTCAATCTAAAAATAAAAATATAGAATGAAAGTTATTTGAAAAATTATATATATTTTTTTTATTTTAGTAGAGTTACAAAAACCAAGAATAACGATATATGAATCATTGCATAAACTATCCAATATTATTTAATATTGCATATTATACATCTAGAAAATAAGATAGATTAGATAATAAAATACGATTACTGTCAACTGCAGAATCGGTAAACTAGAGATATACATGTAATTCCCAGTACACGGTTGATGGTGTTTCGTATAAATATTCAATACAGAAAAATATAGAGCAAAAAATGGTACGTAATATTATTTTAATAGAAATAATATTTGAAATACTTTTTAAATGTAAATTGTTGGTTAAAAACGTGAAGTAATTAGTGAAAAGAAAATCGGAAAAAAATTAGCATCCTACTACACCAAATAGAATTAGAAAGAACTACTGATATTGTTTTACCAGAAATTACTGAAACCTTTAAAGTTCATAGAAGTAGCAACAGCAATTATGAATACAATAATTGGCCAAAGGGGTATGAAATGAAACTCAATGGTTCGAATTTAAAGAAAAACATCTGTAGCTCAAGTAGAAAATTATGGTGTAATATTTGTTAGTCTATAACATGCTTAAGTGCTTCAAAAAATAGAGGTTACGTATTTTTCAAGAGTGGAGTCATGGTTCAATGAGTCATAGCTTCTGGGAAAGATCGTATTAACCAACCACAAAATCGTTTAATTAAAATTAAAAAAAGAAAAAAAAAAAAAAACCATTATGATTCTGAAGGGAAAGATTTAGTTTAAAAGTTAATTATGCAGAATCAACCAACACTTGTGGAATATCTTTCAATAAAATACTTGTAAGTTATGTTGTAACACAATTAAATTAATTTTATAATATCATAAAACAATACCCATTAAAATGTTTTTTTTTTCTATATTAATTTTTATACAATACATATCAGTGTTACTTCATAATTACCCTCTTTCAAAACGTTAGGCAAAACAAACGTAAAGAAGTTACACTTAATGGTGCTATAGTTAAGTAGTCGTAGTGTACCCTCTGATTTTTTACGACTTCGAAACATTGGTCATAAGCACTGCAAACAAAAACATACGACACGTTGTGAACGACACGCTGGGCCATATTCAAGGTGAGAGGTAACGGGGAAACTCATCTCGAGTGGTCGAATTTCGGTCCATTTAGGGGGCGGGCAGTCAGGCACCACTGTAACTCAGTATAATTTTGTATGAATGGATGTAATAAATAGTAATTAAAAATATTTAACAACTTTATTTGCGTAAATAACAAATTACGGCTAAGTAAAGGGTTATAACTAAAAATGTATTTTTATTTTTTTTTTAGTGCGTATAATTATGGTTTCTCTTGGACGCTTAATTCGTAAATACGGTTTTCTTGACACTATACGTGTTATAAAAACATTATCAACACATACAATTGCGCTTTCATCCGTCTTCAAAGTGAACGTTACAAGAACGATGTGTTCGACCACATAATCTCGCGTACCTGTTCGTGCGTGACGATGGGAAACTTCTGGCGCGGCGGCGGCGAAGCGTTCGGTGGGCCGTTCAACTCGGTCGAAGACAGGGCACGTGTAGGACCGGCAAGAGGTTGAGACAGGGGTAGCTAGAGCCCCGTCGCCTCCGCGTTTTACGCGAAATTCGCGTGTTTTACTCATTCGCCGTAGCACAAGATGAACATTTGGATATTTTCACTGCGCTAAAGTGCGTTCAGGTGGGCATGAGTAGTGAGTGTGTCTTGGCCAAATGATTGCGAGTAAAACGAAAGCTGGAGGCGATCAGCTCCGGGGCCAGTGGCAGCGCGAAGTTTGTTTTCCGTTGAAGCAGTTGCGCATATCGAGTACTCATCTCAAGTCAAAGTTATAAATTCCGAGTAAATATTAAAATTAACGGGTTCAAACAAAATAATAGAGAATAATATTTTTTTTCTGTGTATAAACTATGTATTAAGTTTTACTGTCATACTACAATACCTACCTACCCCATTTTGGCCAGCAGCTGCTTCAATGAAACCCGCATCGCGCCGCTACTGTCCGGCGCCCTCAATCGTTCTCGCCGGCCTCGCATGCACGTGTACCTGGAGTTCGGTGTACGTTTACGGTGCATTGTCGGTGGCTCCTCGTGCTATCGGCGGTGCACATTGTGAACCGCCCGAAATAATTTTATAAAAAGCCATTAGATTCCTATAGCGGATTGTAATTGATTACCGTGCACGTAGTCTGTAGTTAACAAACAATATTTAATAAAAAAAAAAAAAAAATTCTTGCAGCTCTTCGTGTTGAGAAGTTTGTCTATCGGCGATTAAATAGTTGGTGCAGCAGACATTCGTTGTGCTCCGGGCGACCGTACAAAAAATCAGCTACATGCGTACACACGTCCGATAGTAAAAAACGGGCGTTTGGAGCACAATCGATGTGTCCACCGGACTTATTTTTATCGTATTGCGTATCGCGTCGATCGTGGAAACAAGATTTTGTGTTTATATTTCTCGTGCATAATTTTTATTTTACCGTGACTAAGTGCTTAAGAAAATTAAACGTTGATAAGTACGTTACATGTACCTATACCTATAACAAAACTAATATTTTTTTTTCCCACCGTCAACATAGGTATCTTACGAATTATTTGCGCACCACCTCATGTGAGCCTCACGAGCCGCCTCTGGCAACAGTACGCGGCAACGTCGCCCGAGGCGTTCGAAAGGACCAGGACTATCGGGTAAGGCTGCGCGGTCACCATGGACCCGAGTTCGGACGAAAACGTTTTTTGACGATTTCGTCGGAACTGACAGACTACAGTTTTCTAATGAGAGCGTTTGTGCTTTTATGTCAGCGCTCTAGTATCAGAACATACACGACGTCGACAGAAATAGCTGAGCGTATCCAAACAAGTTTTTCGTGCGACCTACGTGTTTTCGGGGTGTTTTCGTACGTTGACTTTCGATTCATTCGGTTCATGGACCATGGATTAGAAATTAATTGATCAGTATTTTGCACGAATAACCAGTTCTGTAGGACACGAGCGACAAAAATGTTCGCAACAGAGATATTTCTCGGCGAAAGTGGAGGAAGTCGCTACAGAACACAACACTAGCATTTAGTTAAACTCTAACTGCTGTAAGTTAGCAACACTAACTTTTTCAGATGGTCCTTTAGTTTTCATAAAAACATTTGAAACCCTTATCTGTCGTTTCTACTGGAAAATAACTGACCGACAAGCTTTGTTTTTCCACCATTTAACAACAGAAACGTCGTCGCCGGGCTTTCAAGGAAATAAAATTTATCGACTCCGTCCATATATACGGTGGACGGCAGATACGTACCGATTATCAGCATGTCGGGAAACGCTCGCAGTGTAACCGCCTTTTGCTGACGAGGGTTTCGGACGTACTCGTCAGAACTCGCGTCCGTAGGCTGACGGGGACACGCGGAAAAGTTTCGTGGAGTTAAATACCCCGGTCGATTACTGCCCGTCGGCCGTAGCGCGACAGCGTTCGAGAACACGCGTCCCGGCCGAACCTTTTCGACGATCGAACGATTTCAAAAGTTCAACTGCTAGTGGTCCACGTAAAAAATGATCGAATCCTGTAGTTCTGTACGTTTTGACACGTTTTTATCGCCGCGCGATCCGTTCGAGTGGTTCGGCTCATTTCCTCTGACGAACATCGCTGCGGACCGCGGACCGTTAACGTACTGTTCCTCCACTGCTGTGGGTTCGAAAGTGAGAACGGTAACTGAATGTTTCTCAACGTTTAGAGATCGGATCGCCAAAATAATTCGAAATCATTCGAAACGGAATAAGGCGATCGAACGCGCAGAAATCGGCGGTTCTCGTGACGCCGACGAGTGATATGCGGTACACGACCGTTTGCCGTCCGGTTACCGTACGTCGATCGTCGTGTTTGTCGCAAAGTTGTCTGTTGATTGATATCGGAACAAAAATGCGTGCGCGATCGGACGACCAATTACGATCTTTTCGGCTGTGGATGTCGACCGTCTGGGCTGCGTGTCGGTACGCGGATTTCGTTGCCGCCTTTTTCCGACGAAACCCGGCCGCGGATACGGAGATACTATCACCGCGGGAACGGATCGAGAAAACGGTCGGTTCGCGAACCCGATTCAAAGCGTTTGGGTTAGGTTAAACGAAAGAAATCCGCCGAGAGCAACGGTAAACAGGCCCACGTCCGTCACGACCGCCGGCGATATAAGGCAAACGTTATACGTTGCAACGCCGATTGGGACCTAGGGATAATTTTTGAATTTCGAACTTGCGCCGCGTGCAAGCAAAACAAATCCACTCGGTCGACGCGCGTTTGTTATCCGATGTGTACCTTGTCTCGAGAACAATAATTTAAGACGTTATATGTGCATAGAAGACTAAATGAACACCCGTAGGCGAACGGAAATGTAGTTTTTCATGTTCATGACGTGCATAAAAATCATAAGGTTACACTTTATTATTTCCTATTCTCGTCGAGCGTAATTTTTAATTTGAATATCGCACAAGTAATACAAATACAGTTTGTGCGTTTCGGTCTTTTGATTTTTTTTTTTTTTTGCAAACAACGAAAAATAATTAATTAATTAAAACAATTTTCAAATATACGTCGTAGTACACCTTTATTCAAAAATAACTCGAGTTTTTTTTTTTTTTTTTTAATTTCATTAATACAATCGGTGCACAGTGTTTGCAAACATTTACCAGTTTCACTGTAATTTCAAAAAAAAAAAAAAAACAGATGTTTTATTAAAAACTCAAAATATTTATTGAAAATGATTAATTTATATTTTAAACTTTTCAACCATCATCGGCACCGTTAGAAACGTACCGAGCCGTAAAAGTTGACATGTATAATTAAAATTGTTTCAAATCAGTTTGCATAACACATGGATTATTCATAAATCATTTTTTAATACAATGCCATTATATTATAGTAATTAATAACGTAACAACATTAAATAATAAATTAGAAATAATTTGTTAACTTAAAATATTTACAATGAATAACCTATTCGCACAAACAATATTATATTATCTCACTGTGTGATTGTGTGTTTTATTAACAAAATTATGCACAATAGTTTATTCCTTAAAATGAATTTATTATTATGGTTAGGTACCCACATTTTTCAATACGTTTCTCTCGGATTTTTATGTTGCATAATTATGTCCTGTAATGTAATGTATATTATATCCGTTGGTTTTATTCGTTAAATATTGAAATTTTTGTACGTCGAAAAAAGTAAATGACCCGCAGTGGTAATTTGTACGCATCATATACATAATAAATACATTTTATTAAAATATTTAAATAAACATACGACAGTGATCGTTGTACGGCTATGGGATATCAACGGCTTTACATTATTTTCTATTGAAGTCGACGAAAATAAATTCTGTGATATTCGCCGTACCTGTGCACAGATAAAATAAAATATTCCTGAAACACGATTTTTAGTGTCGAATTAATTATTTGACAAAGCTCGGCTCGTGTATTTTTTTCTAATGTAAAATCGAAAAAAAAAAATCGACAAGTTATAAAATATATATAAAACCGGCCGTACCCATGTACCACGATCGAACGCCAACCTGGCCAACAGCAACACAATATTCGGTCGGAGCCAAACATAATATACATAATATACATATATTTATATATATATATATATATATATATATATACATGTACATATATATTATAATGTGATAAAATTGATCGGAAAAATCGTATATATATAGAGATGGGTTAGTAAATTTCTAACCTATCGGAATTCGGCAAAAGAATCGTTTTACACTGAACATATTACGTGTATGTACGTTCATGCCAGGAACGTGTTCGAATTTATGTATTCGTGTGCAGATAGGAAACGTGTCTAATACAATTTGAACGGGACAACTGTTGTCGAAATTTATCGAGACTTTTACTATACGATCTGCGTAAGCGATGTAGTGTATGGGCACGAGAGTGCGTGTGTGGCCGCTATACGTTTTAAAAAGTATCTCCTTTATGTGACCATAAACAAATAGATTACACGTATACGAGCATGTGTATATTTTAGGTTGTAAAGTTTTAGAAACAAACAAAACAACAACATTTTGCATATGCGTCCCGTTATAGTTGAAAATAATATTAATACACACATACCGTTCTGTGTGTGTGTGTGTGTGTGTGTGTGTGTGTACAATGTGCGAGGGAATGCGTATAATCGTCAGAGATGAGAGAAAATATATCGATAACCGAACAATATATTGCATACTTGTACCAAAACTATAACATCTTTAAAAACGATTTTTTTTTTCTATTTGTGTTTGAAAAAATAAACGAATGTGCGTATTTTTTGGATACGCGTTACTATACACGTTATTGCTTATAAACCCATCAGTAAACGAGTCCACAGACCATATATTATCATAAAATAATAAAAAATAGAATAAAGTTAATCGAAATTGTGAAGATTTCTTTTTTTTTGGTTAGCGATCATGAATCAATCATTCAACAAAAAGTGCTTAAAGTACTATCTTTTTGAGAGTAATCGAGATGGATTTAAAACTGTTTCGTTTGTTCGTACAACTTCGATTGTGTAACCGAATTTTATAATTAATTAAAAATATACACTTTTTGATTTTATGCAGTTTTGATCTAAGCGTGGGATATGGTGTGCATAACGATTTAGGAAAATAAAACGAATTAATTCTTATGGTTTTTTTTTTATCGTAAAAATACATCAACCGTCCTAAATTGTATGAACACGCATTCGTCAGGATAAATACGTCACATTGACAATTGCAGCTTGTACTATAATGATATTTATTTATTTTTATATTTTCTATATTAACATTTTCAGTACGTGCTATGTGCACGGCAATAAAGTGGGATTTTAATAATTACAAATAACATCATGATAAACAATATAGGAGAGAAAGCAATCCAACCACACTGATGAACTCTCACGTGTACCGATGTATGTACGAGTGGTATCATTGAATATATATTAGTAATATATAATCAATGGTAGTATGTACCTATAGGTAAGAGTATAAATGTACTTGTGAAATTCGTTTGATGTGACCGTATTGATAGTAATATTAAACATAAAATTGAAAGCGGTTAAGACAATTAAAATCTGAAGAGAATAAGTATTACGAGGCAAATAAAAACAATCTTGATTTATTAAAATTAATTAGTGTACATTATTTCCTTGTTCATCCGTTCAATAACAAAATCATTTTCTTTTTTTGGAACCTTTGAAAACATCGAACTGTCAAGTTTCGAACCGTGTTTAAAACAAGACCCGTTCGTATAATGTGCAGATTTAAATTCAGAATGCATGTACTACGTACTACGTAAAAATTCACGAGGAAAAAATTGTTTTTTTTCTCAATATTTCCCGTTTATGAAAACTAGAAGCGACGCGTAGAGTAGAGATAATAATATAATCGCGATTTATTCAGACAGCTTTAATACGCGAGACGACTGGCGTTTCAAATAATATTGTATGTATGATATTTAATCCGACGTGTTTTATTATTATTATTTCTAACGTTATTTCGGGATGAATACACAGGAATCGAGTTAAAATATCGGTTTAGCATACGACTATAAATCTTTTGTTATTATTTTTAGAACCTAAGCATATTATTCATATCTACATAAACACGTACACAAGTAGTAAGCTTAAAAATATGTATTGGTACAACATATTATATGCATTTGTGTTGTAATTAGTATACAAAATGAAATGTAAACTCTGTTATTATAATATTCTAAAATATAATGCAATCGGGCGGTACTCCTTTCGCCCAAAAATGACCTTCCTCTTTTTGCTTACGTCCTCTTTTCGACCAAAATAGAAAATACGGTTTCCTCTTTTCGCCCAATAATAATTGCTTTCTTTTCGCCCATGGTTTCACGTTTTATATTTTCGAAACCACTGTCTCAAAATTATATATTTCAATAGAAGAGTCGGCACCTTTATACACTTTTCTATTTTGATCGAAAAGAGGACGTGGGCAAAAAGAGGATGGTCATTTTTGGACGAAAAGAGTACCAAAGCAATCTATTTAGATAATGACAACCAAATGACTTGGCTTAACTTTAATTGCGTACATATTTTTATTTAATATTAAACTCATTATTTATATGCATATTTTTATTATGCGTTTATATATCATAACTTCAACTAAAGATTCAGAAACTTTAGAAACTTTATATATTATTTTTTAAAAACCTTATTGATCGTTCACATAAATCAATTATTGGTGTTTTTTTTTATCAATTTTTAAGGATTTTCAGCTGTACTAAGACCATACAATCTATACATATTAGCAGCTCCTATTGCCCTTAACGGTCTTTCCTCCACCCACAGATTTCATATCTTTTTTCACTTCTTGGATCTTCCAGGATTTTCAGTTTTCCAACGATGGACTTTGATTCTTCAAAGCACATCCCATCCACTACTATAATTTACTCTTGATCGTATCCAATACATAATGGGTTCCTAGAAACGATTATCATTATAGTTCGTTATTATGCCTTGATATTTGTTCATCGGTCTCCTCATCCTTCACCAGTCCGGCGATTTTTCACGTAATAGTTTCCTCTCCGAAACTTGCCGTCGCGTTATGATAACCGAATGGAGTAACCGAGTAAATCACTGTTGACAGAGAACGACGTCGTTCGGAAACGGAAATGAAGACATACGAGTCGAGGACGTAGATTGCACAACGACGTGATTTCGCGACTACATCGAAAAACAATTTCCCCTCGCTCCTAGGATACAGCATCGTATAATCGATTTTAAGAAGACAACGGTTAAAATATCTCATTTACATGTCACTTGTGAACTTTGGGTGCGTAATCGGTTTGTGTTTATTTAAAAAATAAATGATATACGGTTGTATAAAAAAAAAAAAATAAACATACACCTTCACCCGGGTATAGATCAAGAAAATGTTTATTGACATTCGTTGCGAATAGACGTGTTTTTATGAGCTCCCGCGAGATTGACTTTTTCGTCGGGAAAAAGTGAAGAGTTTTTTACGCCGAAGATACCGGAGGATTCGTCTTGAGAAATCGTGTGCACCTGTACAGATCCCAAGAAAATCGGACCAAGGGTTGAGAAGTTACGGCGACATAAGGGATACATCAGGTCAGAGATTTATTTTTCCGTAGTTACGGGTACTCACAGGGGGATCACTCCTCTCTGGACGGTCCTTTACTCTCGTAATTTACAGGGAGGGTAGCCAGGGTTGTCCCCTACCGTTTGAGACTAGTTTCAACTCCGTGGGCTTAAATACGCACCCTCGAGGGCGGTTTAAACATCCGAAATTTGACTTTTTAAACAAAAAATTCGTTTTTTGTCGAGAATCAACAAACTCGTTAGCAACCCGCGTTGCTAGCCGGTTATTAGTCTCGATAATTTTTCTAAGTCCGAATTTTAATATTTCTGTTGTTGGTCTACGTTGCTAACTAGAAATCAACAAGTCATAATTATCTTTTCGAAAATTTTTCTAAGTCCGAAAAATAACAATCGCGTAGATATTTCGTGTTGCTAACAGGCAATCAACAAGTATTCGATTAATTCCGAAATAATTCTAAGTCCCGACAATTCGGTTGTTAACGACGACAACATAATCAATAAAGAAATATTTTAAAGTCCGAAACCACAAATTAACTTAAATCCGTCCAGATAGGGTTGGTATATGGGGTTTGGAGGATTTTAACATTATAGCACAACAAGCAACTATTGAAAATGGATGAAAGAGATAAACAGGGTACGTCAAAAGTGACAAAGCCCAGAAAGACAACAACAATTAAGAAAAACAAAGAACCCGTACCTACTCAACAATCGGAGTCGGATAGTGAATCCGGTAATGAAATGGAGCGGGCACTTGAGAACGCTATAAGAAAACAACAATTGGAAAAACGAAAAGAAAAAGAAAAAGAAAAAGAAAGAGAAGCAGAAAGAGAAAGAGAAAAAGAAAAAGAAAAACAAAGAGAAGTTTTAAAATCAAATTGCTGCGAAAAATGCACAAAATGCGTTAAAGAGACAAACGATACTATGATAAATATTTGTACAGTTATAACTAATCTGCAAGACCTTCACAATCAGATTACTTATAAACATGGAGTTGATAACACTACAATGGCAAAACTTGGAGAATCAATAATTTATCTAGAAAACCTAAAACAGAAGAATATAAGAAAGGAAACGGATGATTTAGAGATACTAAAAATGAAATTCGACCAAATGGAGAAAAATATGGAAACATTGATTTCTAATAAAATTGAATCCATCATCTCTAATTCACGCGATGAAGCAAGGGATCTTAAGAATACCATAGAGAAACTTAACAGAACCAAACAAGTGAAAAATACAGAACCTCGGACGATCAAATCCCGCTTGGGATCTAGACCTAGACCGCCAAGTAGAGTTGAACCAGAGAATAATAATAAAGAAGATGGTTTTGTTTTAGTTACAAGAAAAACTAACAAAAAACAACGTTCTAAAAAGCTTATTGAAAAAGCAAAAAATGAAACACCGGAACTAGGATATATTGTCAAGAACACAGGGAGTAAGACATCTCTGGAACTAAAGAAACAAGCTTATTCAGAGATACTAAAAAATAATCCGAGACCAAATATAGTAATGACAAATACTATTAAAAGAACAGGAGACATTTACATTAAACCTGCCGATCGAAATACAAGAGAAGCTTTGCTCAAAAGTAATCTCGAGGTAGTTGAACAAAAAACATTGAAACCAAAGTTATTGGTATACAATGTTGATAGTGAGTTAACCGGAGTAGAAGTTGTGGAGGATCTCATTAACCTCAACTCCGAACTTAGAGATACTGACAAAGAAAAATATAATGCAATCAATAAAAGATCGCCCCAGGGACAAATATCTTCCAGAAAAGTATCCTGGTTACTGGAAGTCCACCCGAGCATATATAAAAAACTTGTCAACGGACGATTCTACATCGGTATGTCGTATTGTAGAATCCTACCCTATGACCAAGTTACCAGGTGTTTCATATGTCAAAGGTATGGACATATTGCAAAATACTGCCCGACTAACATACAGACATGCATGATATGTTCGACACAGGAAAAGAACCACGATTGGAAAAACTGTAGTTTAAATCCAAAATGTGTGAACTGTGGTAAAAATGAGCCATCGAATCACCTTGATTGCCCCTCACGCATGAGAGCAATTATACAAAGGTGCAGAAAGACAAGTTATGGCACAAATTCATCATGAATAATTTAAAAATAATACAAATAAACGCAGCGAGGAGTCAAATAGTAAATGACGAACTCCTGCATTATAGTACCATTAACAAAATAGACATAATACTAATACAAGAACCCTACACTAGAAATCATAAACTCGTTGGATTGGAAATTAATCCATTCAGAGTTATATGTCACAAGGGACAATACATAAAGGGTAGAGAAAGCATTACTACATGGACAGCTATCGTGGTGTTAAACCCAAAATTAGAAATAGTAGCACTACAACAATATATGAATAAACATTTCGCGATTGCCAATATCGGAATAAATGGAACAAACGTCGTACTTATATCAGCGTACTTCCAATTCAGAGAACCCACTATTCGATTTACCACGGAATTAACAAACATCATAGAAAAAATAGGTCTCGACAAATCAATCATAATATGTGCAGATGTAAATGCGTTCTCTACAATGTGGGGAAGCAAAAACACCGATCACAGAGGAATTTTTGTCGAAGATTTTATAACAAGAGAAAATTTAAAAATAGAGAACCAAATTCCACACAATCCTACTTACTTAGGACCTAGAGGAAACACTTGGATCGACATAACATTAACCAACTTGTTGACAGATCGTATAAAAGAATGGAAAGTAATAGAACAACAAACCACAAGCGACCATAACATTATAAGTTTTACATTGCACATAGAATCAAACACTAATGCAAACAATAATACAAACCAGAGACAAAAAAGATATAATGTTAAAAAAGCAAAATGGGATATATTCACAAAAACCCTTCAGAAAGAGACTAATAAAAATGAAATCACAGGAGATATAAACAATATGATCAAACAATTAACAAAAAATCTGATCGTATCGGCCGACAACTCCATACCAAAAACTAAAAGAAATTTAAAGATTAAACCTCAATGGTGGACACCCGAATTGGACGAAAAAAGAAGATATATGAGGAAAAAACAAAGACTGTACATTAAAAAATGTAACAGTAATAATCCAGAAGAATATAGACAAGCATATAATTTTGCCAGAAACCAGTACACTAGTCAATTACGAAAAGAGAAGTTCAAATCATGGAAAGAATTTACAACCGAAGGAAATAAAGACATTTGGGGGAAAACCTTCAAATGGATTAAAAAGGGTACCATTACACAACATGTACCAACTTCGGTGAGAAAAACCGACGGAAACTTTACCACTACCGTCGGAGAAACATTAAAAGAGATAACAGACACATTAATACCTACAATCGACGGAGAAGATTCCCGAATAGTGATAGAAAGAACGAACTATACACTTGAGCGTAATGTCACTAAAGAAGAAGTGAAAATTGCACTCTGGAGAATGAACCCTAATAAAGCACCAGGATACGATAACCTAACTGGAAAAATTTTGAAAAAAGCATGGCATCAAATATCTGATGATCTAACATTGATTATAAACGAATCAATGAAAAATGGAACATTCCCGCAACCATGGAAAAACGCAGAACTAGTGATAATTCCAAAAGGATCCGATAAAGATTTATCACTACCAAAATCTTATAGACCAATTAGTCTATTACCGGTAATGAGTAAAATATATGAACATATATTGTTCATTTTTTGCACATTTTTTTTTTTGTATGTGCACAGCTTTTATATAATACCTTGAAAAATGTAATGTTTATCTTCAATAAACAATAAACGATACGGAGGATGAGGGGGAAGGACGACCCAACCATGGGTGTAGTACCCCCCTCTTCCGCGCCGTGATTTAACACAAAAAAAAAAAAAAAAAAAAAAAAAAAAAAAATAGATCAAGAGAAATTGTGGATGTGTTTTTTTCCCTTCTCGTACGTAGACAGAAAAAACCACCACGACATTATCTCTCGTTTTTGGGAGGTTAAGCGCTTTGGTCTTTGATCCTGGGAACTTTTCGCGCGCACATATATACGTATGCACGTGTGGTATGTACGTGCACAGCCTACGGACCCTTTGGCCCCTATCCGTCGCCTGCTCATGGATAATTCATATATGATTCGGTAAATAATACCGGGAGGGGGGTGGGGAATAATAAAAAATAACGAAAACCTCCTCGAGCGACGTATCGGACGCGTTTCGTTTCGATGACTCTCGGTCGCGGTACGGGTGCCCGCCCGCGATCGCCTCGGCCAACGGTGAACGCGCGCACGCATGCACACCGCGTGTTTCCGGTCCGGTGGACGCGCGCGCGACCGACCGCCGGCAAACCACTTCCGCGCGCGCCGAGGTCGGAATCGCATCGCCGTGACAATCGGACGGGAACGTCGTACGATGATGTTGAGGAGAAGGTGGGGGGGACGTAGGAGGCGGAGAAGATTCGCGGTCAGCGGACGGCATGAAACGGCAATGTGGGGGGGGGGGGAGCGATAGACCATAAAGGATGTGTCGCGTCGCGGTAACCGTCATCGTCGTCGTCGTGCGACCTGCCCCCCGGTCCGCTGGCGTGCGTGCGGCCGTCGGTTTCGTTTGCACGCCAGTGCTCTTCTGCGCCGTCCGGTCCGCATATAAGCAAACCATACATTGCTAGAGGCCCATAGGAAATAGAGAGCTCTCATTGGTCCTATTACATTTGTGATAACAAGATAAAATTATCAATATTTTCAAATTTGATGCTTTTTCTAATAAGATATTTGCAAATACTATAAATCATTTTATAGTATTTGATATTTGTTATTACTTATTTTGTTAATTTTACCATTTAACCTTTAACAATTTTACCATAATTTTAATTTCCATTAACTTAAAGTAAGGTTAAGTTTATGCAAGGTTAGTTTAATTAATTAGTTCTTCATATATAATGACAATAAAGTATAAGTTCCCATGTTAAAATTCAAATCACGTGATAGGTATGTACATATAGTCAATTTCTAAAATTCATAAAAATAATAAAGTATAAGTTCTCTAGTTAAAATTCAAATTCAAATTAAGTGTATATAGATACATATAATAGTTAGTTTTAAAATACTAAAAATTAAAAATAAATTTTAAAATTACAAATAGGTATTTAAAGTGAACCATGACTTTTAGCATTAATTAGGTTGATTACAATGAATATTTTGGTTCAAATTTCTTTTCCTTTTTTTTAGCAACATTTTCTCCTAATGGATAAATAATTTTATTAAATAATTAAAAACGTTAGTTAACAAATCTATTCTAATTAGAAAAAGCATCAAATTTGAAAATATTGATAATTTTATCATGTTATCACAAATGCAATAGGACCAATGAGAGCTGTCTATTTCCTATGGGTCTCTAGCAATGTATGGTTTGCTTATATGCGTCCGGTTCTGTCGTGAGAAATAGCTGCTGAATGATTCCGACTCCGTGTTTCACAATAGATCTCGGTCCCGATTCGATCTGTTTCATCATTTCACTTCCAGTTCGGTTTCTAAAATATCATCGTACAGGTTCGGTCCCGGTTAGGCGGTTACGGATCGTTAATAAAATCCATCAAACGACGGTTTTAAATTTCTAGGACATTATTTTATATGATTAATAACACGTATATTAACCCGGTAACCGATACTTTACCCCTGTGCCTGTGTTGCTTATGTACAAAGTATACGTCACAGCTGATCTTGTGGTACCTATTGAATGTTGTTGTCGAAACAATTTTTGGGGTTGTATACATTTGACATGTCGCGCCGTTTGCTTAAATTCGTATTTATGTACGACGTAGTGTACACTTTTCCACGTACTACATACTATGGGGTTCTGTTCGCTTTTGTAATAATCTACGAGCAGTTTAAAATCATATCAATTACGTGATATAATTCACAAATCGTTTGATAAAAAAAACAAGCGTTCGCTTTGTAGTACTATAGTAAGTATTTATTATTTTATAACACAACACTGTACGTAGAAATATAATACATACTATAGTAATATAGTATAATTAATGATTAATTATTATAGGTAAAATGTATGTAGTAATGTCAAAGTGTAATTGAATTAACGAGGAAAAAGCAATCGTTTAAGTGTATACATATTTTCGGTATAGTCCGGTAGAGAAAAAAATAGGAATAGGTCCGGTCCGGTTCATTAACTTTTTTATTCCGAACCGACGGTTTAGGTCAAGTCCACTCAAACAAATTACTTCATATTTTCAATTCGGTCCAGCCCTTACAATTACGGACCATGCAGAGCATTTTTGTACGCGCGTGATCGTTTCGTGTATCCCTGTATCACACGCGTTTGCACGACGATGAAGTCTTCCGAACAGGAAAAAATTCCCAACCGTCTACGTGCCTACTCCCTCCCTCACTACCGTTCGACTCCCACTCACTCGTGCGGCAGTAGTATACGTAGTAGATAACGTAGTAATTGTACGCGTTACGGTGCGCGTAAAATCGAATTCAAACACCTACGGAACCGTATTGTTTAGGAGTCGTTCGCTTTTTCGAACGTATCTTTCTTCTCCGGGTTTCTCCACTTTTTTTTTTAATTTATTTATTCAGTTTTTATTTTTTTTTTTGATTCGTTATTCTCGCATCGTACGCAAACGTAACGCACTCGTCCTTCAACGACGCGTCCTGGCATCGTACGTCTCGTACGCGCGGTCCCGAGCCAGGACGAGAGTAGGTCGCGTGTTCCGTCGAGGTGGTATTACGGTTTTCTAACAAATCGAAAAAAAATGTCCGCAACAGACTACGGACAGTTGACGGATTCGATTTTGGCCCTGGGGCGGGACGTGTCAGACGACGGCCGACACGCCGTAGTCCGCTCGTCCGCGCAACGTGTGACGTGCGTTACTGTGAAAACAGTTCTGTTACAATCCCCCACCCCCCTCTCGTTCCGGACGATTGCAAATTGGACGGGTTGGCGATAACGTACGTGTGGTAATGTTAATGTGCCGTGTCCCGTCGGCACGGAATGCCGCTGTAAACCGCACGTATCGTAATGATTATCGACGCGTTATGTTCAGATTTACGCCCCCTGCGCCGCAGCGTGGGGCGGTTTTCGCGATTCCCTCCCCAGTCGACGATTATCGTAATTGTGCTAATGACACTCGCGTGCGGAATGACGACTATGGCTTCAGCAGAAGTAGCAGTAGCAGCAAGTATTCGTGCGTACGTGCGATGCGCTATTAAGACGGTATAGAGTTTGATTATAATACGATTATAATGGTACGCTCAAGGAGAGGGGGGGGGAGGGGTACACTACGTGCCTCTGTAATGTTCGCTACATACACGTATTACAATGTGTTATTATTTGTGTGCTAGCAGGAGAGGAACGGCACGCGCGTGACACCAACGATGAAATATCTCGTATGCGAAAAGCACGTGCACGCGGTTTTCGCCCGTACGAAGTTGTTTGGGTTTTTAATTTTTTTTATTTTACCTATTACACATGACAACGTTGTGCGCGCATATATATTACACGGTTTTATCGCGTACAAATTCGATTTGCTCGCGGGAGCAATCGTTGTATCGTGTACGCTGCGTGTGCAGGCGACAATACGAAGGGTGCGAAATTTTCGGAGGTAGGGGAGGCGAACTATCATTAAAACGAAAACAAAAAAACATACCACCGAACTGCTGTTTATCGATCGGGCGGAACGCGCACGAAACACTACGAGCTGGCGATTTTTTCCCTCTCTCGGTTCCTCTCACCCGTCTGTAATATATATATATGTGTGTGTATATCGACAGTCGCGTATCTTGCAGTGCAATAACATACGAACCTCGCCAACGAATCCCATTCTCGATAACGTTCGCGATTGTTTAGTAGTGTGCACCACGTCGTTAATGTCTTCGCGCCTCCGGATAGAAGTTTTGACGGTCCGCGCAAAACGGAAGTGAACGTATAATAACAGTAAATTTTGTCGGCCGTTCCCCTCGCGCACCCTGTATAATGACCTACTTGAATATCATTACGACGTACACATCGTACACGGTATTCGGTGATTGGAGAGGGGGGGAGGGGGTGAGATTGGATTTAATACGACGTTTTTGTTTTTCTAGAGCCTTTTGTTTTTTTCTTTCGTTGACATACGTTGCTAAAACACATCAATCCAAACGATCCGCATAAGTTTCTTATGAAATAACATTATTTCTTACTCAAGTTTCATAATATGCATCTAATCTCATGAAAAATTACTGGTCCTCCCGAAAATTGTTTCTGATTGCGTTCAAATAGATGCGCTTTATTTTTCTTTTACGACGTATAGTATTGTTTTAATACATTTACACATTTTAAATTTCTTTTCTCCTGCGTAATGTTATTATGCTAGTAAATATTTAATTGAGCCCGTACTGATTAAGTTTAATATTTATACCACACACATTTGGTGCGAAAACTTATTATTTTCATCGGACAAAATGACACGTACAGTAGTCACTAGATTATTCGAAAAACTCCATATTATCTAAAATACATGAAACTATAATATAAGGTTTAAACTATATAATTAGAAGAGTGAGACACACTATCCAGTGTTACAAAATTTTTTTCCAGAACCTTTATTTTTCCATAAAAACGCGATTATACAATAATACATATTATGTATGTTGGTATGTACAATGATTATGAACAATCTATTTGACGTGCTCATAATGAAACTAATAATGACGGCGATGAAATATTATGGAAGTTTATAAATTATTGTACCTTACCTGCCTAATCTAGACTTTAATCTTTTAATTTTACTAAAGTAAACCTCTGCAAAAGGTAGATGTTGAAATTTCATAAAACGTAGTCAGTCGTTATATGGGTCCGGTAAAATGTGTTTGTCAATCGTTGATAAAAAAAAAAAAGTGATCGCGGCATTTGATACAATAATATAATAAATGTCAATAAATAAACGCCAAAATAAATGTAATATATACTATTTTTCATCTCTTTTTAATTCAAATTAATTTTTTCCCCTTAATTATTCGAACAATTGGTAAATCGAAAACCTCTATAAATCGAATTTTTAGCTTAGTTCCTTGAATTTCGAATTATCGAATGACTACTGTATACAAAATTAACTCTGAGTAGCTATATCACTATGGTATATCATTTTAATCGTTGTTACGTTTACAGTAGACATATATTCGGCGTTTTATTTAACTCGTATTTCATTGTTTTGATAGGTTCTACGAATTTCGAGCCCTGATCATTAGAAGTTATATTATGATATGTAATTCACGCATACTACGCAAACGGGATCCCATAAAATATGATCTCGTATTTATCTGTAATCGCAGTAATATTTTAGGAAAACTATACCAGTGACTAATCGATTTCTATATCACTGGCTAATTGTATTAAAAATGATTAATTGTTGCGATATCGAACCGCGAATAATTAATGCGACTTTCATTCATCAAGTTCTGGTTTATACATATACGCATACACCATAAATTGTACAAATTATACGGAAAATAAATGTTTACGGAGAATGACAGAATAGAAATTAACGACTTAATGTCATTCATTACCGTCGTCATTGTCGTGACGCGCGCGTGCGAAGTACTGCACGGTATTATGATAATAATATTGTTACTAAAGTTTCGACGCACACGAGTATGTGTGTGTGTGTGAGAGAGTAGGAAAGTTAATGATTGAGCTTACCCGTTCGTTTGGATTGTTGTACTGTTTTTGCGAATTATTCGACTCGTACCGTTTATACTGGTACATGTTACCGGCCGATTTTCAAATCGTAGCCAACAGACTTCAGTCAATTGCCACTATAACTTTTGATAGTTTCATATGATGTATCCAATTACAACCAGTTTTGTCATGTTATATTATTATTGTACACGATTATAAGTTATATATTTATATACGTATATTGTACGTCGTAAAATAATTTTAATCATAAAAGCATAAACATTACCAGTTTTCATCAAAATGAGCCCTTATAATAATATTATAATAATACAGCAAGGGGTTTAAGGACCTTCGGCTAGATAATAAACTGTCACGTCGGCATGTAGTTATACTTTTACGATTTTCTCAGAATTCATCTCCTTCCTAGATTGTCGTGCACGTTGACGAACATTCCCAATTAATCGCGAATTTCGTGCGTATCGCTAACGTGTGTTAGCCAATTTTTGATTACAAGTACGTTTCCCGTGTAATTCGAAGGCGATTGAATTCTTCCAACTGCGGGAAACGAAAGATTTCTCGAAAAGTCATTACTTATATCGCTGTTATTAAAAACATATTTTCGTTTTCATAATAAAAACGTGCACATGTTTTACGCGTCAGCGTCGTATTGCTGATGAAAATATTTGACTTATGCGTATTTTCGTTTCGGGGGGAGGGAGGGGGAAAAAACTGTAATCATAAAAGCTAAGCTGGTAAACGTCAGAAAGTTTTTTAATACTATAAATTATTCGGTTGTACATAATATTATACTTGTACAAAATACGTGCCATAGTCATTATTATTATTATTATTATATGAGGTGCGCCGTTGGTTCCCCCCCCCCCCCCCCCCCCCCGAACGATGCGAAAATATTTCACGTACACACGTAATAGTATTACTGTAATATATTATACCGCGTAAATACGCGTGTACGCATGTTTACACGCATGTACGTGTAGTGTGCGTTTCCGTTTAACAGCACGAAAATATTTTCGCTTGATGCGCGCGGCGGAGCAATAATACGCGTACACGAGGGATAATAACGGTGAAAAGTTCGCTGTCAACGCCGAAAGAAAGTTGCACAATCTCATGCCGCCGGAACGAACTTTGTTCGGTCTGAAGAGTTGCGCGAAGTCGTGGCACGTGGCGTACGTTCTGCGCACCTACGTTCCACTCGTTCCGAACGCACTCGGATTGTTTCGCAGCAAAACATCGGTTTCGAATCGACGACATCAGCACGGTTACTGCGCACGTTGTCACGCGATCTGCAACCCCCCCATCCCCCCAGTGAGTGTGGGTACACCGAACAGGGACAAATGGACGCGGCCGTTTGGGCTCAGGTACGTTTGGACGCGAAAAAAACATAAATAATAATATTTATTTTTCGGTTACAGGAAAAATTATGTTGTAATCATAATTGATGTTATGGAATTGTATTAGGTAACATTTATTTTTATCTGTTTTTTTTTTTTTTTTTTATATCAAACGCCTAATGGTCACACTACTAATCTAATATTCGTAACCAGTACGTTTTTAATTTGTATCATATTTTATACATTACTAGCTGATCCCGTGCACTTCGTTGCTCGTTAAATATACCAACTCTATATGACTCTAACTTTGTTCAACTCGTTATTTAATATTCGGTGGATGATGTTCTAGATTTATCTTAAGTTTTCTCTCCGGAATAAAAATTCTGATTCACAGCAGAAATTATAATATATTTATATTTATATATTTTATACATATATTTATAATTTATAATTGTTTTTATATAAATTATCATATTTTACGCCATATTTGCATAAGATTACGTACACCCGAATAAAATGCATTTATTATTATTCATGTTTTTTTCGCGTCCATTTGTCCTAGATTGTGGTTACACCGTCGTCGCGTTCTAGTTTTTCGCGTGGCAAACGTCACCGACAGCTTCACGCGCTGTCCCCCGTGCTCCGTCGGACGTCGCGATCTAGGCGTCCCTTCCTTCCCCTGCAGCGCTGATTACCACGTACCCGTCGCCGGGCGTACAACCCTCGGGGGTTGAACGTCTGACCGGCGATCGCGTTCCTCGCCGGCGAAATTCCCCGAGCGCAAATATTTACCGCCGGTTAAACGGGAACGATAAATTTTCGCTTTTAATAAAGTAAATCACCCCGGAGACGCAGTTAATTATTTTCGTAATCGCCCGTCGCGGGGAAACTTGTCCGGCGGAAAATATTGCGAACGCTCTCCGATCCCGTATCCGCCGCACCGCGCTTGCAGCGACGTTCGGTTGTTTTTAATTACGAGTACAAACAAACGTGATACGGTCCGCGCGCCGTACGCTTACACGGGGTACCCGTCGAAAACGATATTTGAATAAACAATGCACGGAAATTACAGAAATATCCTACCCCATCCTTCTCACCGTCGGCCGCGGAAGCGAGACCATGCGCGTACTTCTCACGAGACGGCTGTGTCATCGTACGCCGGGCAGGTAAACGTGGACGCGTGAAAAACGTGATCAATCTTTGCACAGCACGGAACGGCCCTATGTCCCGGTATTGTTTGGATCGATGTTGAATTTGGCGAATCCCATCGTCTACGGGAAAACGTACACGCGCGTTTTCGTATCCGTTAATCGTTCTGTATGTTAGTGTCGACCGAACACGCGGTGCGATTACTGGCCGCAATTGTTTTTGTTCGTAAACGAAACGCAACTGCATTACAAAGGATTACGTTCTTTATAAAGGTACAACGCGAACGAATGCCGTACGCTTGTTTTCGGGCAGATTAATGGTAATCACGAATTACCCGTGCGCCCGCAATCGTGCTAAAAACTCTGTAACAACAGCACGTACATATTCGTGCGAATCGTAATAAACCGTATTGATGTACACGTAATACAAAGATCGTGTAAATTTTCAGTCGCGTACGCAGCGCAATAGGAGGATCGTTTGCGACAACGAATGGAAAACCATCTTGTTACGAACCGGGAAAATGTTAACAAAACTTTTTGAATACACCGTACGGGGATATCGGCAAATATAAAACTAGACGTTTTCCATTTGAATAACAATAAAGGTTTTTCTATTTCATTTTATCACTACATGTGTACGTTTGAATTGATTTCCTGAAATCGTGAGAATATTTTCTCGAAAAATATGCATTTATAAGGTCGAGAACGGAAAAGCTTCATATGACGCATCATACAGTATATGATACATCGATATGATTGATACATTGTATAATAGGTATATTGATTTGAAACTGCAGTAATCCTTAATTACCATAATAAATTCAGGTGGGACTCCGAACACCGGTTGACTACTTTATGTAGTATATTTATCATTAAATATAATGTTAAAACGATCGAATGATAACCTGAAATAATTTTATATGTCAGAATGTGATACAATTAGTACAGTTTTGTAGTAATATATTTTATTTGCAGGCAACGGCGTACAAATACGGGGTTTTCGGAATAAATCTCCTCAAGGACTAGAAAAAAAATCCTGTTTTAAAACGGTTAAAATGAAATATATGCGCATCATTAATGTTTTAACGTGTGCATAAAATATAGTATTTGTCAATTATGATGGGGTTACAAAAATATTAATTTTTCGTCCGAGGAAGTTTGAATTTGACATAAAACTATGTGTAAGTATATAATGCATTCTCCCCTCACAAAAACATTAAATGTACACCACTGTTTTTAGTAGAAAGTATAGCAAATTATGCGTGTAACGTAATCGTTAAATATATTTCTTTTGTTCTTTCCGTTGGTTATTTAAAAAATTACGTATTTTATTAAAACTTTTTGATTAATTTCAGTACAGTTATGATGGGTATACGGTCAAATTATAGTTAATTAGATTGATGAAGTTTTTTGATTAATCTTATTCTTAAAATCAGAAAACATTAACAACAAATAGCGTCATAATTAATTTTGAGTTTATCCGACTTGAAAGGAATTTCACAGTCGTACTCGGAACTATTCAGTTAAATGTATTAATAAACTTAAAATAGTAAGATTAAAAGCCGCAAAGTTTTGCTTTAGTAAATACTGTTTAATGAAGTTGTAAATTAAATTAATATTAAGGTATACTCCATCATATAAAAGTACCAGAGGTTTTGAAGAAGTACATTTAATTTCAGACGTTTCATGCGCTACGATCATATCATTTTGTAGCGAACTCGCAATTAGACAACAGTCGGACCGTAGAAATGTTTTCCGTAAAGTCTTTAGTAGATGTATTGCCGTAGTATTTTTTGCGTCGACGAAGTGTTCGAAATCGAGTTGGTTGACGAACACGCGTGAATAATGTTACACGAAACGCACACATCGGGTTCGGATTTCCAAGATACATAAATTACAGTTGTTGACCCCGACGAGCTGATGCATTTCCGTTGCTTTTTTAGCCGTTTTAAAGATTGATACGGTGAAACGCTATTTTCTCCCCTGTTCGAGGTCCGTCAACCGAGGAACGTTGGGTTTTTGATTAGTTTACATTCAGGCGTCGGTAATACTTGAGCGTAATGAATATTTTATGCGATTCAGGAGCAGGTTATGTTCTTTGTGTTTGAATGTCTCGACCTTACGAAAAACGGGCAATTTATGATGTCTTATACCTGATAGCAAAAAGTATTTAAATTCGAGGGGCGTGTAGTAAACAAAAAAAAAAAAAAGGAAAAAAGTTATCGTTATAAAACGATAAACTTGTATCGCGATAATACATCTACACGGTTAACGACAATATGTTACGTTACTCACAACACAATGTACAACAGTAATTATACCTACTGTTTGGTTCGCCTCGGATCGTAATACATTATAATGTTTATCTCGAACACATTTGAGTGTTCTGAGTTCGTCCGCGTCACAACGGCGGCCTGTACTGCTCGAGTTGTATTGTTCTGACTGCTGCGGTAAGAAACAAACCGCCAAATCGGTTACACAACGTCGCCGTTAAACTCTACGGATAGTATTTTTTTTTTTTTTCATTTTTTTTTTTATTTTCGGGTGTATATCACGTCGGTAATAGGACACTCTGTTGCTCGTATATATTTTTTTTTTTTTCGTCACGTTTTCGTCGACCGCCCACCCATCGGCCGGCCATACGCTTCACGGCAAAAAATTCGTAATAGAATCTCGGCGGAAATATCTTGTAACGGCACGCATTACCATTATTACGCTTTTAAACAACTATGACAGTAGTAATAACAAAAAGTTCGTTCGACCCGGCCGCCGCCTTCGTATAACTATACTATTATTATTATTATTACCACGGGGATATTACTTTAACGAACAGCGAAGTATGCCGTTTTCTTAATCTTTTACCTAAGTTACCCAGGCAATACGACGAATAAACCATTTTTGTCGCACGATATTCTCTTATACCGTTTATGTATAATTATATCGTACGCATGCGTTTTCATAACGGTGAGTTTTATCAGTCTGTCATCGACGGCAGTTTGGATGACAAAAATCCAAAACAAAGCATATATTTAGCTGACTAATAACATACAATACCGAATAGCAAATACATTTTTGACATTTTTGAATAATTCTATCTTCACACAATGATTAGTAATATAGGAAGCACTTGGTACGTGGTCATGACAAATTATTTTTCTTCTATCGAAATAACTGATCTTCAACGGTTGTTTTTTTTTTACGCGTTTTTGAGTTGATTTTTTTTTTTACCTTAGATACGATTTATACGTGAACGCAACTCTCGCACATCGAAATGTTCAACTCGGTTTATTTTTTAATTATTTAATAATTTAAGTAAATTTAAAGTCTTGACGAACTGCAGGGTGCGTATAATTGCTTTCATGTGCTATATGAGATTATGTGATTATGCTGAATACTTAAACATCGTTTTATAATTGTGCGTGCACGTTCATAAATTATTACTTGTTATAGATTAGTAATTTGGAAAAGATAAAACATTATCTTCAAAACAGTGAAACGAATCGGGGAAGAAAACGTTTAGGTCGCCGGATAAATTCAGTGAACAACATAACTATCGAATGTCGGATGCGATCGTGGGTCATAGATATTTAAATCGCTTGATTCACAACGTTTTAGTGTCGTTTAGAGAATATGTATGCATACATGGGTATTAACCACATATACAACGTACAATTAAAACGTTAACATAAAATCTGGATAAAGGGACTGATGGTTATATTAGTTTTGAATTTTCAGGTGCAAACAGTAAATGCAAATAAACTATGGCTACCCGCCACTTGAACAATTCCCTCGCGGTGTTTTCAAGTGTTAGATCTATCGACAATTAAAAAATAAAAATATAAATAAAAAATAGGTGCAAACAATTAACACGCGAACTGTGTATAAATTAAAAAGTCGAAGAATATAAGAACTATATAACGTATACGAAAAGCTACTGGGAAAAGTAGCATATGATTTTGTCCGCGAAGCCGATAATCGATAACCGCGATGTGATGCGCCGCAGTAGTGCGCGAATAAAATATTAAGTTGTTGTTTGAAAACTTCGATTGCGATTGCCGCCGCCGATTCGAGCGCGGGGGGGGGGGGGGAACAACACGTTTCCAACCGTTGTGCATAATTAACAGCAGTACGCCCGTTCTTCGGGTTTAATCGTTTAATTGTTTTCGTCCCGTCGTGATAAATACCTGTACAGCTCTCGTTAAGATCCCTGCGATTTAAACGATGTACACATATATTTTGTGTACAATACAACCGTTATACACTGCAGGTACCTACTAATAAAGTTTGTTGCGCGTAAACAAACTATCGAAATTAGTGGTTCGCCCTATGATCAATACTCTCTCTCTCGCACGCTATCTCTCTCTCTCTCTCTCTCTCTCTACACGTTCGTGTAAAGAGACGTATCACGCGTATAGTGGCTTTTTTCTTTTCTTTTTCTTTTTAATCCTCTTTCGTGAAACGAAAACTCCTTTTGTTTCCACGTCTCGCGTGCAATGCATATTTTACACACATATATTTATATATTGTTTTTACGTTTAACGATCGTACGAAACCGTAAATCACGTCGCGGGCGCGTTATTGCATTGTTATTATAAACATATTTGCTTCGAACCGTGCCCGTTTCGTGTACGTGCGTACTGCAACACAACACGCTGAACGTTAAGACGATTAACGGCGTTTCCGTCGTACACTCGCGTGCGTGCTCTCGTACGCCGTTGCCCCGGCGCTCGCGGTGACGTAACGTTTTCAAAGTTATAGTTATATACGCGTGTCGCGAACGGTTCACTTGTACGCTGTACATATAAGGACGTTTCCGTGCGCCGACACCGTGTGTACCTGCGTTGTGATTATTGCGAAACAAAAAAAAAAAAAAAACAATTTATAAGTTATAAGTACAACGACGGCGGTTTCGCAACAAGACGCGAAAGATCGACTTTGATCCGGAAAATAGCCGCCGTACACCGTACTTGAATATGCCTCTGTACTACGGTAGCGGGTAAAGGATAGGGCTTCGCCTCGAATCGTGTGTGCACGTACGACGAAGTCGAAAAGGTGCTACGCAGGGCTGTGTTTACAATTGTTGCGCTCTAGGTCAACCATATCCTTACGACCCCCTCACCTCACTAAAAAAATAGATTCGCCTCTTTGATTTATCTTCATACATTTTTAGTCATGATTCTTTGTTCGCTTTAATTTGTCGTGTTTTAATTACTATTGCTAAAATATAAAAAATATATCTAAAAAAATGAATACAATAGGTACGATGGTTATAAATTTTTTTCTAGATTGGTTATTGGCAAAATCTTCAATAATATCTTTATAGTCTAATTCTTTTGTGATTTCTGATTCCATATTGAGCATTATACTAAAATATTAGTATTTTACACCGGGCAACAGCGGTACCCGGCCGCCCCCCTAAATAGATCAATATTCGGCTGCCCGGTTAAATGGTCCTGGTGCTACAACGATTTCGGCTACAACTATTGTATCGTTAAATGACCGCGTATAAATACACTGCCTATATGTACCTATATATCCCATACCTACGGTACATTGTCCTTTACTAGAATGGCCGTTAATTGTTACCGCGGCGAACGGGACGAGGCGAGGGCGTGCACTTGTTCGCATGTGTTAGCGGTCTTCAAACATTTTTCTGTCTCGGAGCTCTTAAGATACTTCAAAAAACCACCGAGCCCCATGCACCAGTATTATCGAGGAGCTCATAAAAAATGAAGAATCATCGATAGGTTTTTAATTTTATTCCGTTTGATAATCGCATGCCATATAAGTTCAAAATATTTGATTTAATTTATATGAATTATTTAATTTTAATTTTTTTTAATTTATCAGTACTGCGATATTTGATTTTATGGAAGAAAAGCGTGTGTCTGTTTATAGACATTATTTAGGGTTGCTAAACGGTTACCCAAGGCTTCGCGAAGTATAGTTTGAGAACCGTTGGCATATGTTACAGAATAATCTCGTAAGGTGGAACAGCGAGGATACAACAATTGCGTGTCCTGTATAAATTTACGGGCTATTCAGTGAGAACCGCGGGTAACGGCACATCGTCGTCGTTTTATAATGATAATAATCATATTACTATAATTATTTGAATCTAGCTACAACCGCTGAGCCGCGCGTCTCAATAATGACGACAATAATTAGGTTATTAACATTATACGAACGACGAAGGTGCGCGTTTATCGTAACAATTCGTACGCAAGTGTATAATATTTAGTCCTTTACGTGCTTATTATGATTACTTTTTTCGGCCGCGCGTAGTTTTGATGTGTACCCGATTTAATCCGCGTCGTAATAAAAAACGCATTAGCACATCGCAGTGGGCACACTTTGTGCGCATGTGGTTATAATGCATACCCGTAGATACTTCTTATTCTTCTTCTTCGTGATATTCGACCTTCAAGACCTTATCGTCTAACATAATTGCCTTCAGTTTTCTCTTTCTAACTACATTACCTTTCAGTCTTCTCTTGGCTTTACTCTTTCCACTCTTCTTCTCTTACCCTGTTTCCCTATCGTAATCTCGGGCGTCCCTTTGGTCTTTTTCTTTGTGAAGCATTTTCTAATAATTGATCTCAGCAGAGATCCTTCCTTATGCCATGCGTGTCCTGACCGTACGAGTCATCTCACCGCGATGTCTTCCACGGTACTCGGGTTTTGATGTAATTCTTTCAGATCTCTATTTTTTCCGATTCCCCATTCTTTAATATTTGCATTTATTCAACATTACATTACGGTACATGTCTTTACATGTACAGATATTTGTTTGTATAATACGTATTAATTTAGCAGCTTGCGATCAAGTGGTTGTACAGCCACCGCAGATATCCGCTTAAAGTAGTGTTATAATAATAATAATCCTTGATGGTCGTGATCCCGCGTGTATCCGTAGCGCACGTTTATAAGATGATATTTTAACGCGTTAACAGGGCAATTGGTTAGGAGGGGATTTTAGGGCTCGTAGAGGCCACTCCCTAAATTTCCGAAACACTGCATGATTGCAGCGGTCGACGTATATTCGCGATTCTTTTTCTCAGATTTTACTGATTTCTTCAAACCTGCTTCCCGATTTCAATCTTGTCGTATACGCTTCACCTCTATTATGACTTGTTTTATTCGATTAAATTACCAACTATTATGTCTTATTAGACTATCATTATCTCTCACCGTTATCATAACTCATTATTTCATCAACACGGACGATGATAATATATCAGTTAAAATTTAAACCAAACTTCACATATCATTAAAACAATTGGAAAAAAAAATTAAAGATGTATATTTTCTTTTTACACGAATTAACTTCAAAATATTATAGTATTGGATGTTGAGATTTTATTTTTATACTTTTCGTAAACCGACTCACCCGATCTAATTTAAATTAGTTGTTTTCTGTGATAGATTGAAATCCGCCCAAATTCAGAGTAGTCAATATTCGTACATAGAATCGTTTGAAAATTTTAGAAAAAAATTATTCCTATGACTAAAGGCAGTTCGATAAAAATTAGAGAATACATGTTCGACATTTAAAAAACGACATATGGATGACATGCACGATCAGATAATTATAGAGAGGCTGTAATAAACATAGGAAGGCCAAAGAAATGTTTTACGGAACGTTCCACTGGAAGTAAACAACGTGAATCTACAGCGTTGGGGAATTTGTGCACTACTCCAAAAACGTAACGTGGTACAAAATTTAAAAGGTTTTAAAAGTTTTAAAATAGCGCTTGCAGATGCTTGCAGAAAAACAGCCACATCCACTCTACGAATGGAGCAGTTAAAATTAAAAATGTCTATTGACGATAAACAAAAAAAAAGCGTTGTGCCTCGTTCGGCAGAGGAGGCGTTAGGTTGTTAGGTTTTATTTTGCACAATAGATTAAATAAATAACGAAATAAATCAGTGCGTATAATTCGTGGTGTAGGTTGAAGTAGTTGAAGTTTATGAAGTCGGTTTAACTTAAAAATATTGTATTTTTTTTCGCCGACAAAAATTAATTCACTGAAACAATAATTTCGACGTGCTACAATTGATTGGTATCGTCCCAAGTACGTATTTTTCGCCGTTTCCATTGTCGCAACAATAATACGCGATAATCATATTCCGTTGTGACGCGAATGGCGACGCGTGCCCCGCCCGACGAAGCGTCGTTAATCATTCGACTCGCGGGCGGCGGTAATTATGACAACGACGACGACGACAACTCGTCTCGCCAACGACCGTGCGACGTCTGCCTTGCACGTATCCACCCTCATCCCTTTGGCCTTTAGGATACGGTAATTATACCACCATGGGTGCTCACCCGTTGCAACATCGAATACTATATAATATCTGTGTGTGTGTGTGTGTGACCCGATCCCTATCTAAAGGCAATCAGTCATCTCTCGCGCCCGCTGCAGTGCGAGTGACACGACGGTACACGACGACGGCGCCCAAGACCAGCGGACACGCCGAGGCCGGTCGCGCGTGTCCTCGGCGAGAGCTCAAGCAGCGGGTGCGGTGAACTCGAAAACCGTCGGTGCTCCGGAGCATTTCGACCAGTATTCGCCTTCCTCGCCGACCCTCGGTCCCTTAACTCTCCGTCCGACTCGCGTAATAACACTGCGCCGTACCGCGTGTGGTTGATTAATATCAAGTTCAAAAGTTCTCATTTGCACGTCAACACGTACCATAATGCCTTATTTTCGTACGAAAAGTTCACTCGCCGAGTCGCCGCGATACACTACTAAGCTCTGCAATCGTTCATCAGCGATCCGGGGCCTGTTTGTGTACCCTTATCGTTTCCCACCGTTCCGCGATGTAGCTAAGTAGTTAGTATTCCGCTCGGATTTCGATTTAACATCGCTTTATCAGATCGTGCACATGGTATTTATTTACGTACATTAACTTTGTCCACCCTTTTTAACGGATTAACTCGAAACCTATGCCAATATTTTGCGAGTTATTTGAAAGAATAAGATCAAAAAAACAGAAGGTGGACCACGTAGCCCTTCCAAGTTATCCTAGGATTTTAAAATTCATACCAAATGATGCGTCTTTGTTTGTGAGTTCACACTTTACCTGCAAGTACCTTCACGTACGTCATTTTATTTTTTATTATTATTGGATTCGTGTAGGTCATTATGTTAAGAACTGATTACGCATCTATAATATAATATAATATCTAGATTCCATAAAATAGATATATACTTACTGGAAAATTGGTTAGAGGTTTTTTCTTTTCTAAAACTGTTTTTTGTTGTAAAATTAACGATAGTTGTGCCAAGAATATCCCGATAACACACCGTACTGATCGGGGACACAAATGGCACACCTAGAACAAAACTACTGCTTTTCAACGACTTTTGATTTTGAGATACTATACTGCTTTGGGGTGGATAAAAATTAGCTTTACACGACACAAGCGGGCCTTATCAAATATATTCTTCATATGACATCGAAGAATGTGGTACTGAGTTTTTCAGTTATTATGTTTCACAACTTTGTCCTGGGAACACCATCGAGACGGTAAAATATTCGATTAGTATTAAAGGGTATTGTATTGATTTTCGAACTTTAGAAGACGAGTGATATCCTTTTTTTCGTTGTTCATAATATCTTGCCAGGTTGGCCTGCATGGTTGATATTTTCACTCGGAATACAAACTGCGTGCTCCCGAACATGAACCTCACGGATCCGTGCGGAAAACGGGAGCTTGAAAAGGTCGATTTCCGCGGAATTCCGAGAATTGCGGTTGCGTGTAGGCGTGCGTGCGTAACGCTCAAAGGTCGTGACAAGCGATACCGTCGAAAAACCCTATGTTTACACAAACGCGCGCACACGCGCTCGCGTCGAACCGCACACTCGCATATTTTACGTACAAATAACTCTTCGGCCTTTTATGTCATCTTCGTTGTCGTGCCCGCACACGCGCCCACACGAGCGTGTGCTTGTTTATTGTCATGACGGTAAATTTTAATTAAAACCCCGCACACGCACGCGCCCGCACGTATTTACCTATACGTAAACACATGTGTGCGCGCGTGTGTGTCTGTGTGTTTAGGACTTGGAGTGCGGTGGCGGCGGCGTGTGTATAATATCCTTTTTTCCCTTTTACTCTTGCCGAGGTCGGACCGTTCCACCCGGCGAACGTCTGCTACGCGCAACAAGCCCACGGACGCAGCATGCGGACTTCAACGGACGACTGGGTTCGCGCGTTGTGCGACGGGTGGGCGCGCGTCCGGCCGTCCGACGAGAACGTTTGCTGTCGTCACAGCGCGTCCACCAGAGGCGTATTTGTATGTTTCTCGCTTGTAGGCTTTCAAAAATTGTCACCCTTAAAAACCACAATATAGGACTAAGTTATCATTAATTTTCTATAAAATATACATTAATTAAATAACAAATTTTATCAAAACAATATAACACAATTTCTTTAGGGTTAAATTTTTTTTTTTTTATTAATAATGAATAGCTACACAAAATAAATGTTTCAATCCTTAATATGATAGTTATTAATTATACCTAGTCCATATTTGGTTGTTGCAAAAGTGTCTATGAAATCCTTAAATTAAATATTAGTAACATGTCATTTTCTATTGATAACAATGTGAAATTATTTAATTTTTCATCAGTTTAGGTCGATCTTAGATATTCAAATAAAATATTAGTCAAATGACTAACTATACAACCTTGAGCAACTAAATTAGTTACACAGTACTACTATAGATTACACTTTCTACCCATCACTAGTAGTCGCTACAGTGTTACTACTACAAGAAGTAGAAACTTTATTTTAAAAAAATCAGCCAATTTGTAATTGCAAATTATCACTATTTAGTTTGGTAATTTTTTTATATTGGTCACCGCTTAACTGTTTTTTGTTCATCTTCACAAAGAATAAAATATGTAAAAACAGTCAATAAATAACAATAATTTAATAGGTACTTAAAATAAAAGGAAAACAATGTAATTACATATGATTTACACACACAGCAATGTGAATAGAGATCATAGAAAAACATGACAGAGACTGAATTCAGAATCATTGTTTATTGATAGATATTTTATTTGTTAAAATCATCGATAAAAATTTCTTTCATAAAAATTCTCGATTCTCATATTTATGGACGTCGATAAAAAATTATGAAAATAAATTTATCATATATGATTATATAATATAGTTAACAAAATATCTAGGTAACTGTTAGTGAATAAGCTATTGTCTACTAATTTTTCATATTGGAATAATATGTAATATATTTTACACAACCAGAAAACCTAAAAACGAATATAAATATACTAATAATAAATACCGTTAAAACGTATAACCTTCATAAATTTTCCGCCCCTCAAAATTTGTCGCTGTACGCACGTACCTTTAGTGTCTGCATATAAAAACGGCACTGGCGTCCACGTCGGTAATGTATACACAGGAGAATATTATCACAGGCAGGGTATTCGAGAGCTATGGTACAGAGAAAAAAAAAATATGGATCAACGCGTTGACAGTGAACAATAACTAATTCGAACTAAATTGAAATTAATTGAACTAAAACGAACGACGATTTGTATCAACCTTGTCCAGATCAGCGTTTAACGGGGGGCAAGGAGAGGCAATTACCCCAGGGTGGCAAATTTTACGATGCTTGATGAGGTAGCAAATTTTGAGGATCAACATAAAATAAATAATATAATAATAATAATTTTTCTTGTATGACTGTATAACTATAATACATATAATTTCGTTCATAAATACTACGAAAAAACTACCACTGCATGTTACAAGATAAGAATTAAAAACTTGTTGTACTGTTACCGTATAAACTATTTTCGTTATTCCTGTACGTTTTAACCTCGAAAATAGTCGGTTACAAATAAATTGTTATATTTTGTCTCGGCAGTTGGCACATTGCACCGTTAGATGTGCAAACATATTCTCAGTTTGACGATTAAAATATTTATTGCTCTCGCATTACACTTATATCCTATCCGTTAATACGCTACTGACTGTAATTAATAGTGTGGTGAATATAATTTTGAATTGTAATTTTTTTGAGGGCGGCATATTTTAATTCGCCTCGGGACGGCAACAAAGCTCAACGTGGCACTGCCTTTGTCCACTCGGTATATTTTACGGTGGTCAGCGACTACGGTTGAAATCGGACTCAGAAATATAAACGTTTATAATCCGTCACTTTCGGAATAAGAGGGGGGAGTGGATGCAGGAGTTAGTTTAACTGCTGTTGGCAAAATGTCGGTAAACATAGTATAGTTTTCCAACACTCAACCAATCAAGGTTAGTGAAACGTATCGATACAACGAATAAAATGTTTAATAACTTCTCGATAATGCAACGGTTACCGCATTTAATCTGTCCCTAGATGATTTATGTACAACCAAAGAAAATAAGAACTAGTATATGTTGTCACATCGATACTGGTGTTAACGAATTGCTACATATATTTGGATAGAATGATGTCATTCTTCTCGCTTCGGCAATTACCACAATAGAGTATAGTTACGACTGTACTTTAGTAATTAGATTAACTGAAGATGTAGCCTGTATAATAACGTTTAAATGTAAATTTAAGTAAAATTGTTTTTCAGAAATAATACATAAATATCAATAATCTCTTATGGGTAACTCCGAGTGTTTTTGAGCAATTAGGCAATTTTTGAACCCTCCTTCTGAAGACGTTCCTGATACTAGGCAATAATTGAAATTGTTACGGTTCTCCTATGCAAGTGTAATACTTCTCCGTTTTTTTTTTCGACCCAAATCGGCTTGAATATCGAATACATTATTGCACGAGAGGGACAGAGTCAGCTACCGCGGTCGATCATCACGCGTAGAATATTAGTTGACATATTACCACCTTGACGCGAGGAAATTAAGATTCTAAAAATATCAAGTACGACGATGGTGTGCGTCTTCTTCGCTTCTGATCCTCCTCAAAGTCACTAATCAAAATATTAATGTTTTCACTTAAGTCTATGTTTCTTTCCACCCATATGGATCTTGTTCTGCAACTGTTACGTACCCGAAGACTTCTATAGAATACTAAAGAACATGATACATTTTCTCATGAAAATAAAAATATATAAAATTATAATTAATTAATGGCACCCTGACGGACTAAATCAAATATTTAATATTGTTCACGAATATTTTGTTGGAAATTACATTCTTTCATTTGGAAGGCATTGAACTTGGTTGGAACAACAAAATTAGTACTTAAATTACTATTGATCATATCTCAGAGAAAAAAAAAAACCAATTACTTATAAACTCGATCGATATTTACTTATAATTTTGTACGAAGAATAAATAAAATAGTACCTGGTGCCTAATTATACACGAAGTATTACAAATTATATTAAAATGTCAAGTGCCTACGGGTATAATTCAATTGGTTAAAAAATGCGAAATATAATTATTTTTATTTTAATTTTTTTTTTTATACTGCACCGGTGAATTAATTATTAATTTATAAATTTTAATTATCAATTATTTAATGATTAAATCGAAAATAAAGGCGCCCGTTTTCTAACAGCTTACCACTATTCAAAGACGGTCAAGTATTATGAAATTTCATATTCACGGTCGGACACTTATCGGTTGGGTATTCGTATATTTTAAAGACGCGCAAAGCAGCTTAGCCGTATACAAAACGCACATTTAACAAGCGTATAAGCAAATCTGAAATGTTATACGCTTACGCGTCTGATGTTAGACACGTATAAATATTATTTAATATTTTTATTCATTATTCCGTAGAAAAGGAAGAGAAAAAAAATAATTATAATAATACCATAATAATATCGTAATACGTTTTGTGTCCGTGAAACGTGTTCGCCTCATGTTCGGATGGATCTTATTGGATTTGTCAAAACGTTTTATGGTCGGTTAATGCATAAACACACACACACACACACACACACACACACACACACACACACACAAACGAAGTACAATTGAGTCACAAAAAGCGTATAAGAAGTTATATGGACAGCACGCGCGCGGATCAACAGCTCAAACGGGTTAGGCTCCGGCGTGTGGACGAAAAAAAGAAAAACAAAAAAAAAAAAAAACGATAATAACCGGCGCTGGAATAGACGAACACGGGCGCTCGTTTATCCGCATATTTCATTACTATTTTTATTATTATTTTTTTTTTTTTTTATTCTCGTCCGTCTACTGCAGCAGAACGCCCGTTTGTGTAATATTTTCGCCGCTCATCTGGTGGTGGAAAAAAAAAAAATATTATAATAAAAAATAACAAAAATTTAAGACGCATAAGAGAAGATGAATACAATATTAAATTCAGACGTTTGCCGGTTGTCATTGCTCCGCGGCCATAACTGCGTGCATGCAGACAACACCAGGAAACTCAACATCACGACTGCTTGTCGCATTCGATGGCGCGTAACTTATAATCTTTACGTTGTAACCAATTTGGACGTCAGAAATCGGTCTTGGATATCGTTCGCTGTGCCAACTCCGTACCGATGATAAATTTTATTGGATTTCACCGACGACGACGATGGCGGCGAAGTATTAACGGTGATTGCGGTCTCCATGCAGACGGACCGGATTTTTCCGACGACGATCTGACACGTGCGAATGCGAATGTGTGCGACACGCGAACAGAAATTATTGTTTCGCGTGGAGTTACACGGTAGGCGGCGAATGCGTGCGAGAAATCGCTAAACCGTGAAAATAACGAGTGAGGGGAACGAGGTGAAAAGTACAATTTGTCCAAAACCAACCGTATGGTATCTTCCGTGTACATGTGTGTGTGTGTTTACAGCAGAAAACTGTATAACGGCAGCGGTGGTGTTGTTTCGCCAAAGCGCGTTTTGTTTCCAGCATTGTTCTGCAGACCATGAAATGGATTCTGCCCGTGTTGGCACGACGACGGGGGAAGAACGCGTCGGTTGGCTCGGTTTTTTTTTTTTTTTTACAAACTTTACATATACACCCGTTTTTCGAAAATTATTATCGTTGTTATTAAATCCGACCGATTGTAAAACATAAATTATTTTTAATATAATTCGCGAGAGATTTATATACGCAAAACAAACGGATGAGTTTTTTATGATTATCATTATCATTACTTTTACGGCTTAGCTAATTTATAACCGACGTTACAGTTCGCGTTTATATATATATATATATATAAACTTATCGAGGGGAGGATATTATGTGTTATTGTTAAATTTATGCAAGTATTTTAATGCACTATATAACTGCTGCAGTGGGCGTGCGATCTATCGGCTATCTATATGTCCGCGCGCGGGATGACAAAACGGTAGAACGTGCGTGTACATATTTTACCATGTTATCAATCGACTGCAAACAATAATAACAATAACGATTCGTAATAACGGAACGTTTCGGAACCGGTACGATAACTGTCGACGTGAGTCGATCGATTCGTGATTATTACGCCGCACGCGTAAGGTGCGTTAGAATCGTACAATCCTCGATCGGTAAACGACTATTAGAAACGCGTTATAATTTTGGCGCTCGATTTCGGTACCGGGATTATTGTCGATTTGCCGATCGTTCGAACGCAGTGCGCACCACGCTGTATACGTGTTTCGAACGTCGCGGAAGCAATTAATTATTTAACGCGCGTATTTTAGTTCGGCTGCTCTCCGCGATTACCACGTCGTATACCAAATTCTTTCTCTTTTTTTTTTTTTGTTGTTGCCCTCATCGCCTATTTCGCTTATCTCTCCTCTACACCCTGACTCCTCGGTCCCCGTTCCCGTCCCTGACCCTCTAGCGAGCGCGTGTATTTACGCGCCGTTTCGTTGGACCGGTAAATTTTAACCGTCGGAGTGAATTTCACTGCAGAACGCGCTTTTCCGCCCGCCCGGTGTAATCCCGGAACGTTCTCCTCCGTCCCGCACGTTCTTCGCCGGAGGGATTAACTCGCGTATTTGTTTATAATATATTAGGATAAAATCCGCGTCTCCGCCGGGGTCCGAAAGTGGCCGTACCCCGCGGGACGTACACACTGAGTACTACACACACTCTAAGGGTAGTAGATTACGTTACGGGATTTTTTTTTCTTCCTCCCCCGAGAAACCATACCGACACATGCAGGTATATACCCAGCTACACGCACGCACGCAACTCACACGCACATACGCACACGCCCGCGCGACTACACGTTATTATTATTATTACATGTATAGTATGTACATATATGTATGTAGCCGGACGATATATAATAATCCATTTTCGATGTGCATGGGCCCGTCGTCGTCGACATCGTAAATTTATAAACTTCCGACGGAGCGGCTTACAAAATATATTACGAACGGTATGTTATTACATAACGATATTGTTATATAATAAATACGTGTTTAGTGATTTTACGGTCCATCCTCTTTTGCCCAACCAAATCAAAATTATTTTTCTTCGGAAAACCATGAAATCTCGTCATTATTCGATTTTCACTCAGTATACGTAACGGTACCGCGGCCCTATGTAAATGTTCAATACTTGTTTTACTTGTGTCGGATTCGTTTTTCTTTTAAAATCGGTCGCAACACGACGCTTAGTTTGGTAAGCGGACAATTCTTGATTGCCGGAAAAATCGCCACTAATCGAAATCCGAAAAATGATTACTAACAAGGTTTGATCAGATATTTGTGAATGGACGAGATAAATAAATTTCGATAACTCCCTGCTATTCCTCCGGTGTGTCAGCCCGAGCAGTTTCTAGATACTTCTTATTCTTCTCTAAGATTTTGCTTTGAAGACCATGCCGCTATACACAAATTTTTCCATCTGTCCCTTTCCTCTGCAGCTTCTCACCATCTGATTCCTAGTCCTACCGTTTTTATGTCCTTTTTCACACAGTAATCTAGGTAACTCTGCGAAATGTCGAGGCCCTGATAACGCGTGTGTGCACAGAGAGTAAACCAGTATTTCTCTGTATCCCGTCATCAAACGTGTACCGGGTGTAACAGGGACGGAGGCAAACATTTTGAAATACTGTACCACATAAGGATCGGGAACCGCATGCGTTTTATAAATAACACATAGGTAGGTTTCGGTGCGCGTTCAGGGTGGAATTTGCGTAAGGATATTTCGAAATTTATGCGCGAGCACGGCGAGAAGGAGAGGGCCACGTTTTCGGCTACGGTCGCCGAAACATCCGAAACGATTGTTGCGAGCCGTTTGACGAACACGCGGAATCCTCGAGTTCGCGGACCCGGGAAACACATCAAAAGCGCCCGTGACGACGACGTGCATGGTTCGAATGCTTCGCGTCCGCGGCGATGTTAGGAGAGCGGACGGATAACGCGAAAAAAAGCGCGCGTGCATCGCTGTGGTGCGCTACAACGTGCGTGCAGTCATCCCTATCAAAATGTTTTTCGTGTGCGCGATTAAAGGTTTTCGCCCTCCATCGACCCTCGATGATGTAGTAGGAAAGAAAAAATAAATTAAATGAAAACCGAGTGTTGCGAATAAAAAAATTCTTTTTGTTTTTTTAATTACGTTTTTTGTTATTTCCTCCCCTCGATCCGCTTCGGTCCAGATGGCAAACGTAGTCACTTTTTGTCCAAAGTTTTTGATGACGAACCTCTCAGTAAGCTGCGATCCGCTATTATCTCTCTCTCTCTCTCTCTCTCTCTCTCTTTCTCTTTTTCTCACTATCCCTCTCTTGTTCGCGCTTCAAACCCCATCTCCCAACTTTTGATGTTTATTGATCACGTGTGCACCGAGCATACTGTGTTCAGTTGGGACGGATTGATGCTATTTTACGGTCCGGTAAAAATAAATCACAGCGGGGGGTAGAAAAAAAAAAGAATTGCGATTTCACATTTTACAAAAATAAATTAAAAATACGAATAAAGTACCCCGCATCAAGACCGGTCTATTTGGAATTTTCCCAATACCTCCCTGGTGCGTAGGTATAAGAGTATAATAATATTTTCATAATTCATCGTAATCCGTACTTTTTTTAGGTGCCGGATTCGCAAGCCTCGGGTACACAAAGTCGATTAATACGCAGCACTTAAACTCGCGGGTTATAGTTAGCCGGTGCTTTTCGCCCTTGACAGTACCACGGCGCAGTACCAATCGGTTCACGATAAATACCGATGCATGGTAAACCTTTTCTTGTTTCAGTTTTCCAATACATTTTATCGTCTAGACGTTTTTCAACGCGACTCGACTGGATCGACAAACTGAAAATTCATAAATTTCTCATTGCACTTCTTGACCGGAAGCGTCAGTTTCTTCCTTCCCTGGTTTACATTTTCTATATCATATGTTGTTGTTTTTTTCTACTGTTTCCGTTTATGTGCTTCATCGACACTTTATAATTATTTCCCAATATTATAAATACGACCGTTTTATTTACATATATTTCGTCATACATGAATTACAACACACGTATCAACCGATCCATCTGCAATCGGAATCTGCCGCCAAAGTGCTAAACAAAACCGCACTTAACTGACAACTTATCTGAAAATAATCGAGTCTTGCGGGGAGGGGGGATGAAAACTATGTAATAATTTCGTCCGGTGCGTGTGTTGCGTTCGTTTCGTCCGTTAACTTCGGTCACAACGTTATTACGTTCACGCGAAAACAATTACAGCGATACGATAAAACAATTAACGTTGTATACTCGTAATAATAATTGTTGTATTTAATTAAATAAATAACGAGGCATGCGTAATAATACTAGCGTGTATGTTATTGTTTGCCGAGAAAATTCGATCGTATGTTTTATAATACACTATAATATCTCTTGAACAATATTATAATAATACCCGTGCGAATAAATCGACAATGATACACACACACACACACACACATGCATATATATACGAGTATATATGTATTGTGTACAAGCAATATCGCTATTGTAACTATATTATTTGGTTAGCGTTTATTATATTCATTTTTTTTTCAGTTTGTTTTCGCTTCCGGCCGACGACGGTGGCCCATTAAATCCGAGAAAAATGATTTATGCACGCGAGACAACGTTGTTACGCCGTGAGGTTGGTAAAAAGAAATAGAATCCTCGTGTATTAGCGTAATATTTTAACATTTTAATGTTCTAAGAGCGCGTTTTCGAGATGGGGCTCGGCAAAATTGGTACTCGACGAGTGTAATTATATTTTTACAATGTAAGTCTTATGATTTGTGTGTCACTTCAAATTTCTGATAAACTAGCTTCCAAAAGAAAATTCGTCGAAAATGTAGCGCGCTACTTGATATTTTCTCAAGACGTCAACGAACATCAAATATTGTGATTTTCTTAAGAATTGTCCAAATTGCAGACTTATCCCGGTTATTAATTTTCAAATCATTAACTGTACACAGAAATGCGTTATGATCAATTATGATTATTTATCAAACTTATTTTGTTCTTTCACCGAAGTATTTGACAATGTTTTTTTGATTATTTACACTATTAAAATTTACAGCTCGAACTATTTAAATTATAAAATGTTTTATAATAATATATGAATGGCATTTATTTTTCGAGGAAAAAATTAAAATTTGAAATTAAACAATTTAAACAAGTTATTTAGACATTTTTGTGTATTTTTTATCAGAACTTTGACCGCTTATGATAACTTTAAGTAGAAGAGGAGGCAATGGTAGCCTTTTGCATACATTGAAAAAGTGGTCTGTGCCCGTCTATGGTTTTATTCTTCACGTGACTATTGTGTGTACAGCAAGTATTTTTTTTTTTTTTATCAATCCGAAGATTGCTTTTTAACAAATTTTCACAGTTAATGTTTTCTCTATCTTCCTTTATCATTCGCCATATTTTTGAACTCCCAGTAGGAAGTGACTCCTGCATCATGCATTACTTGTCCAATGTATCAATATATTACAGCAAGTATAATAATATTATATTACGGTTATAACGGCAGAGTTAAACGATTCGTTATAGTGACCGTTTAAGTTTAAATTTCCGTCGAAAATTCTACTCCTCTGTAACATTCTCGTCACGATGTATAACTGCTCTTAAGATCTAGATAAGCCGACAGCACTACCCATTGTGCAATGAATTGTTGTATCAATGTTTCATCGATGTGTTATTGGAACGTGTAACATCGCAATGCGAGTTGCATACGTGTATAAAAAACATTGCTGCAACACTTAATGCCCTGTGCTGACATTCAGGAAACAGTGTAAGCACATATTTTGAAACATAGATGCATTATTCACAGCAATGCAAATCTAATGTGTTCAAGTAATGTGTATGCAACATCAAAAATTATACATAGATGTTATTATTTGTCATAAAATATGATACTAATTACACAGTATACTGTATCTGTTATAATATTATTAAGTAGCGGAACACCGTAAAAATAATACGGGAAATCATTCCAAAACTTTCACTAAAAATCGTATTCGCGCAGAGTACTTAAAAGAAGAGAAACCCATATATGACATAACTTATATAAATCCCCTCCCCAAAATAACATAAATCATATAAATATAAATGACGTGTATGACGGTTTGTTCTCAATGGACTCCAAAAGTACATAATCAATTTTGATAAAAATTGGTACAGACCTTGATTAACCTAGATTAGATTAAAATTAACCTTGGAGAATGACAGAGGCAACCTTTTGGAATGGAAAAAAGAAAAAGGAAAGCATCAGTAAGCTTGATAAAGTTCGAACGGACAGTTGTTGTTTTGTTGTTACTATAACAACTGAAAAATTAAAAGGAATCTCACGGTCACACACCAGTGTAAGAAAATGGTAAACATGTCTATTTCACTGAAAACAATTTCCAAGTGCGATTATCCTGTCCTCCAAAAATGGCACTCACCACATTTTTGGTCTCTGTACAAGAGTTGAATTTGCAAAAATTTTTTTGTATGTTAAGGTATTTCGGGCATTACACTTTGAACACAACAAGAAGATAATGGAAATGCCAAATTAAAGGATCTCTTGTTCAGAATTGGTCTGGTGTCAAAACTGGAAATGCTTTAGGTTAAGTTTAAACATTTTCATGTTAATAATACGGAATGTTTTTATTTGAAAATATTTTACTCCATGTGCATGGGGGCCGACCCCTTCACTGATCTCAAAAAACTCAATAATCAGGAATTTTTGACGTTTCAAGAAGCATGTGAGCCAAGAGGGTTGTTAGAGAATGTCATAAATTTACGGTGACACCCTAATAAAAGTTGAAAACTAAGTGATAATTATTATTGGAAAGTTTTATTTGATGTTGGGGTAAGCAGATCACAAAAAAATGACGAAATTAGTAATGATTTAATACGAAGAATAGATGACTACACTGTTTATTCAAAACGCGACCGTAATTTTTTCAACTAAATTTTTATATTCTTTAGATATACCAGGAATGCCATCACACAGTTTTCAGTTGAGATTTAGTTTTTCAATTATACTTTTGCGTATTTCAAATCCACCTAAATTATGCAACGGTATACTTTTGATCATCAAAACCATCACCGGAAACGTTCTTAAAACAACCACTTCGAGTGGAAAGTTTAAAGGAGAAATCGTCCAGTTGCCACGTATTTCATAGACACTTTCGGGATTTACATTTCAATTCAAAATAATTTAAATTCCTATTCGTTTGGCTTTCGCTATGTAACCATAAATAAGTTTCAAGGCCAAGCAATGTCCATTTGTGGCTTGAACTCGGGAAATCTTTACACCTCCGACGGGCATCATTGTTGTTTCATGCTCACGTGTAGGGAACCATCGAATCTGTTTGTGCTAGCAAAAGATAGGTTAATCAAAATTATTGTGCACCGATAGATACTTGGTGAAATTAAAATTAAAAATGTTTATACTGTAAATCAATAAAAACATATTTAAAACCGACCACAGCCAAAGCGTTAAGGCACTTTTTGTGGTAAGTTTATTTTTAAACGATTTCGTGCCGGTCAGATAATTTTTCTTCAAAACTTATCGCGTATTGCGCGTAAAAAATCAACGATTCGTGCGGTTTTCGATTTTTGCTGAGAAAATCGTTTCGAATGCATTCCTCCGGAACGCGCGCAACGTACATAAACTAAATCATTAATTTATTGGAATGCGTGGTTAAAAAAAAATAAAATAAAATAAAAAAATGCTCCCACAGGAATGTGCAAAGTAGTGTATACGTATATTATCAACACATTGCTGCTCGACCCGGCCCGTAATTATTACGAAACATTGCAGCCGTAGGTGACCACCTCGTCCGATCGTCTATAAGACGGTGACGCAGAATTACACAACGACTTACAAAACGATTAATTCTTCTCGTTGTTTTCCTCCGTTGGTTCCGAGTCAATAGAATCTATTCCGTCCGTCGCACGAGAAGACTTATTTATTCGACCACAAAACATTTTTGCCGACTAGCAGCAAGCGATTACGGGTTTAAAAGTCCATATTTTTTGTTTTGTTACTCGGTAATAAATGTACGTTTAAACATTTCGATGTTAACCATAACTACGTATGTCTCGTCCGGTGTCGTGCGTGTATAATTTATGCACGCCAGGGCAACGATAATATTGGCATGCAGTTTCTAACGCCATAACACCGCTGCGCGATTGTTATGCATGTGCAACGAAAGCAATAAGCGCTTTATCGTTTTCATTGCGTATACATTATAATGAATTATTGCAAGACGTTCAAATCGGATGCAACGCATGGTACAGAGATATACTCTATAGTACTGTGTATACTTTTTATTTTTTTATTTCGCTATTAAAACTTTTGTTGTGCAGAAGCACCGCGAAGTTCGAACTTCCGCTCACGGAAAGCCATATATAGGTATATAAATATAATATCAATTGGGACGAGTGAAAGTTTCTTACGTTAATATTAAAACCGAGTAAAGTAATGATACGATTAAACGTCGAGAACATTTCGAAACCAGAGTCGCTCTTATTTTTGTACTCGGTATTTGTTCAGTTTTCGTGTGTATATTTTCTAACAAACAAACCAAACAATAAATCTTTGCGCGGGGCGCCGCACCAACTATCGGTATGTAAAATATTTCGTAAAGCCGACGGACGTCACGACTTCCACGTTGGAAACATAAAAAAAAAAAAAAACGTTTTCGATCGCGGAAACTGCAACGGCGATATCCGTACCGCGCGCGCAGCAGCAGCCGCCGAGTGGTCTCACGCAGCACTGTATGTTTACCGACTGCCCACCCGAGGCTGACGTTTTCGTACCGTGCGGTTGTGCAGCAGACCTTGTAATTATAGTGATTTTTACTGTTTTTATTTTTTATTTTGTTTTTTTTTTCCCCCTTTCTCGTCATTCGACCCGTGGATTTATTGCGATCCGACTGCGTTTGACGGAACGTTTAACATATGCGCGAATACACCATTTTGCACAATACATCACCGGTTAGAACGCGTTCGCGTACGAACAATACGCGCGCCGATTTCATACCCCGTTGGTTTCTCGAACGTTTCACACGTATTCATCGTGCATTATCATGACCGCGCGTGCGAGCGCCCGAAAATAATTACACGTCGTGTACGACGGAACGGCGCGATTTCGGTACCGATGCCGTACGCGCGCTTGCGCCGCACTTACATTTCGTAGAAATTTCTTGGGCGAGGAAAAACGTTTTTTGTTTTCTTACCGGAAACTGTTTTCCGTACACATTATCGCCCCGAGATTTACCGTATTGTAACGGACCGTGAAAAACGCCTGGCTACGTACGTTTTGTTTTAGTGCGTATCACGTATATAATTATTCATCGTCGATTTTGCGATAGTACTTCAGTCGCGTCATATATAGGTGTACGCGCAGCGATAGTGCACAGACCACGGCCAGGTACAGTATATTTTATACGGGGGTTTTTTTTTTTTTCGCTTTTTCTTTTTCGTGCACCGTTCAAAACGTGCAATTTGTATTTAAATACACTTATTTACGACAGCTGAAACGCGTGATATTTTTGATTTATTGAGTGGTTAATATTTTCCACGCGTATTCAAGACGTACACAACAATAATTAATGAACCGTAAAATGAGTGTTTCTCGTTGCTTTCGTCGTGTTGCGGATCGCGCGTCGTAGGTGAGTGTTGGCGCGCGCGTTTTTACGAACGCACGTAATACAAACGTGTACGCACACGCCGCCGACGCACTCATCTGGGGCCGTTCGAATGTATTCATATTTCATGATTCGTGCTGCGGGGTCGTAAAACATTGGTGCTGTTTTTAGGCGTGACGACGGATGATTGTTAACGTAACGTGTTGAAAGCGGAAAAGTAAATATTTTTACCGAGTTATCGCGACCGTCCGAAATCGTTGCGATACGTGATTTACGATTACGGAACGACTGAATAAAAACACGGATCGATTGCTTTCGCGATTTGGATCTAAACTTCAAGATCGGCCCTTTTACGATAATTTTGGACGAATTTTCCGAGTAAAATTTAAAACGTACAATGTAAACTTTAAAGCGGTTTTTTACAACGCACGGTGAACGATGATTGGACAGGTTCGATTTATATTTAACTTGAATGCTAAGGATCTATAGTGTACAGAACTTGTTATTCTAAGAACCGAGGATACATTTATTGGTTTGATTAAAATTTGATTTATCTTACGTTGGATTATTCCAGCTCGAATGAGCTTATCCCTATTAGTCAGCGAGGACTATTCGTGTATACGCGCTTTAATTATACGACGAGGTCGACCGAAGTCCGTATGGATTGGACTATAGACAACTACTCCTGTCGGACAAGAGTCTTATTTTTTTTTTCAGTGCGAACGCCCATATTTGAATAATTGTACAGCAATATAAATATTTTAAAAATGGCTACTGCGATGAAAAATCAAAATCCACAACAATAATCTCTGCGTTGAGAAGACGTACTACGTATAGTGTATACTAATCACAAGAATGAATAAATTGATTACAATTATGTATCTGCGTCTACTCCGTCTATGTCAGCCTGTGTAAGCGTTCTCGATAAGCTCCTTTTGAAGGATCGACACGTTTCGGCTGCGAGCTAAGCTCCCTCCTCCCCCCATCCGTTTCTTAAAAGTTTCCTCCTACAGCGGCGCCCATTTGGAGTGCAGTAACAACAGCGACAACGGATATCGGGTAGAAAATACGCGGAAAAATACCGTGAGCGATTTGCGCGTTTTGTCAAAAAAGAAATTCCATTATAAATAAATTATGCATATATATATATATACACATACATCGACTACGGCGTTGATGTCGCGAACGATACTATTATAGTCGTTGTAACAAATCGTTTGGACCGCGTTCTGAACTCGGGAAGAGATAACCGAGTTGTGCGCACAAACACCTATCTTCGTAAACACGTCTTTAAACTGTATGCATTTGTTATGTATAGCTCGAAGACTGATTGCCAGCAGTAATCGCAAGTCGTGCGCGGACACGGTAGACGGGTAAACGAGCAGACAGTGTTGTATACGAACAGTCGTCGAGGCGGCAGCGGCGGATAATCGTTTCGGGGGTAAGACAACGACTTTATCGTCAAAGCGGAGTGGGACCATTTAATTCGGGACAACGTAGCTCTCCGGAACGAAACTTTGCGCACGATATACACCGCCACTCACTCAATAGGCGTTTTACAATGAATCGTACACGCGACGATGGCGAAACGTTTTAACGAGAATTCTCGTCAGCGATTATGTTGTACAATGTGTCTTTGGCGAGATGTAACCGTTCCGATACGATTCAGTGCGCGCGACGACTGCTACAGCCGGGTTGATAATCCGAACGGGCGAGTTCCGCCGATCCCTGGGCCGCCCGAGGGAAAAGAAAAATCGCTTCCGCCGATAATACGCACGCGGCGACGGTCATTAATTCGCTACGATATGACCGATTTACATAACGTACCGGGACACACGTTGTTACCGACTAGAGATCCGACGAAAACAGTACACACGTTTACACTAAGGGACCCGGTGCGTGTTTCCGGGGTGAGGCTCGGTGCGTTTACGTATTGTGCATAAAACGTCGGAATACGCGCCCCGCGCAGTGATTGAGTTCCATGGTAAACGTAATTTTTTATTTTTTTTTCTGTTCGAGAGAAATAGATGGAGATAGAGAGAATGAGCGTGAGAGAGAGAGAGAGGTAATTTTGGTAAGTCGATTCGTCCAATGTAAACGCACCAGATGCGTGTGATGCGGTTTTACTGTTCCCAAAACAGTTTTTCGTTGCATAGAAAATGTCGATGAATAAATGTGCGCACATTTAACTTGTACGGAAAATTCGCTCGTGGACGTACGCGGTGCGCGAACGAGTTGGATGTTTGCAAGCGTTGCCGCATCGTTGTGATATCGTACGTGCGTAACGGCAAGGCGGTACTTGTTGGCTAGCAGCATAAATATATGATGCGACATTGCGAAATGCCAAAGCTATTAAAACCAGAACCTCGTGAAATTATAGACGAAAGAACCATCTACGAAGAAGAACGCTGCTATTTTTTCGTAAGATTATATTTTACGAAAAACACAATTAATCGTTTTTCATTTTTTCGCAACGCCTTTAGATACGCATGTGGAGCATAGTTGCGTGTCCGAGTACAGTGGTGTCATTATTTTTGTGGGTGGGGGACAACTCATGCATTCGTCACAGTCATGAGTTTAACTATTCGGAAATCAGCACATCATCAAATTATTAATGCGTCTTTTATAAAGCAATTGTTGACATGTTCTAAATCAGAAAAATGAGACGTGTACCATACGGGTACTCATGTACCAAGTGCAAATCATATTTTTGAACTGGTTTGTTTCGCCCCTCTTTCCTCGTTAATCGAAATTTCAGTAAAATGAGCCGCTGAGTCGGTAATTTAATAAGAGTCGACAGCCCTACTCTAAAAAAAAAAAACCGAAATCACGCCACTGTCCGAGTACCGCGGTTTTTACATTGTACGCAAGTATCTACAAAAAATTATTTACGTATACATGTGTATAAAGAAGTTTTCGACAGATATTTTCTACGATCGTATTCTCCACGTGTATTATTTCATGTAAAAGGTTTGCGTGTTTGCGTAAATCATTATTTTTATAAGTCCACACCTCTCTCCCCCTCTGGAATATAAAACTGAAGATATAATGCCCGGTGGGGAATATGTTTTGCATTGTAAGTATGTGTATATATATATATATATATATATATATATGTGTGTGTGTGTGTGTGTGTGTGTACGTTTATTATGTTTCGTAAAAGAGTGATTACCATATTATATTTTCAACGGAACATTCAAATATAAAATACAATAATGATATGCACTTACACATTTATGTTTTTATTTATTATATTGGAACCAACGATTAATTATAATTTCAAACGCGCGACGATATTATGCGTGTATTCATGAACAATATATATTATTATATATATTGACCGTTTCCGGAAAATAAATCCTTTCCGAACGAGAAGTTTCCGTACGTACATTTATAAATGTGGGTAATATAATATGTATATGGAAAGTGCTGCTTATTTCACATGTAGGTATAGGTTTTCACGTATTCACGTGAAACCAAGGTTCAATAATCATAGCTTAAAGTTTTCTTTGGATTTATAATATTACTCTAGTGTATCCGTCGATTATTATGCTCACGTATAACCTTGACTTTATGTACTCACGTATTTACGCCTTAAGGTTTATATAAAACAATATATGACAGCATTCTAGAAATCATTAGCGGACAACCATTTATTTGCGTACAATTCGTATCTTTTTTATTACGATATGAGTAGTTAATGATATTCGATTGGCACGTTATACACCAGGGGGCCTATTCTCAAATCAATCGAAAACGATCGTCGAAAATATTTATTCGATGGTCAACTTTCGATCGAAATAATTCATTCGATTGTTATTTTTCGATTTATGTTATTCTCAAAAGCTAATCGAATATTTAAATATCGAATACGTGATTTTCGATCGAGTTTTCGATTATCGTAACGTTATGACTAAAATGCTAATTATTCCATGAGATAATAATTTATTCAGCTGATAACAGTTGTTTATGGATGATGATGACTGATAATATTATGTGACTTATATTTTGATATGATTTTTTTTATGTTACAAGTACTTATGGTGTTGTTAAGTAACGGGCTAATGCTAATATGATAAACAGCTAAACATTTAAATTTGCAAAGTGATCGTGTAAGTTCTTACTATTCTCCATTAACCACCTTTAAAGAATTATGGATAAAGTAAATAAAAAAACTAAAGGAAAATCTGCATCATTAGAACAAAAATATGCGCTGGTTGACTTTATGGTAGCTCACCCTGAGCTACAAAAAGGAAAATTTGGTCCAAACTTTACTCCCACCATAAGTCTTCTCTCGTTATTCACAAAAATATTTTAGTTTATTTGCAACTCTAAATTGTTAATGCCAAAATGCATTAGCATATCCAAATCATCGTCCATCATTCTTAACTAGTTATCCGTATGTTGAATTAAAGACGTAAGTATAAAAAGTTATAGTTATTTTGATGTTATGATAACAATCACAGTCGAAAATCTAGGATTCGGCTGGGTTTTGACAGTCGAAGTTATACATCGAATGCATAAATCGAATCATCAGTCGAAAACACTTTGAGAATACACTTTTTGGCGAAAATCGAAACCAATGTTATTTTCGACTGATCGGTGATCGAAAAACGTTTTCGATTGATAAGAGAATAGGCCCCCTGTACTGCTGTACCGTCCGAATCTGTATACAGAGACGGTACAGTGCCCTTTCAGAGCCCACATGCATCCGAACACGGTTGAATCGCACGTATTTTTCTCTGCGCTCATCTTCGAAATGTCGAAATGTCGAAAAGCGTCAAGTGTAAAAACTAGTTGACTCTGACGGCAGTAAAAAATAAACGAGTGGGGTATTGTTCTTATTTAGCACACCCTGAACAAGTGAACAACTGAAAAAATAATGTTGGACAACTTGCCGCTTACATACGTTGTTACCGACAGAGGCGAACTGAGGCCCCGGAGGACCGAGTGGGTATGAGTAAGTTTCTGATATGACTATTCCAACTTGAGGTCCGAACATAAAATTTCTGGAGGGCCAGAGCGAGTATGGCCACCTGCAGTCCACCACTGGCTATAGGAATCCCTTTATCGGGACGCAACTTAAATTTACCGGAATCTTCGACGTCTCTGTTTTAACATTATTTTCCCGATACACACCCCCGGTATAACCAATATTTATTTTCAAACATATATTTTTGATGTATTTCCTCTGAATACGGTACCCTCTCTCTAGGTCTTACATATATTGATTGAACCGTATCATTTTAACGGACTGCTATTAAGTTAGCGGTACAGCAGTTAAGTTGCAATGATGTTTGATAAAAATTGTCCTGTGTTCAACAACTGTTAATTATCTATTTTTTTTTTTTACCTATATTTTGCATTTGTGAATGCGATTTAATAAGAGAATTAGTTCGCTGAACTGGAGTCTTCAAAATCGTTCATGTAGAATTAAACGTAAAAATAGAAATGAAACTTTGAACAGTATTTTAATGAAAAAAAGAAAATCGTAAAGCATTGTATAAATACGTTATTTTACCGTATTTTTTTATAACTTTTTTTTTTTTAATCAAACCTATTATAACGTTCATGTTTCAATGTTTAGTCGGTAAATAAGTTATTTTTATAATTAAAACTAATTTATTGTACTGTAAAATGCATTATAACTTGCCGGTTTTATTTCGCAATTCGAACACATTTATTTTGGCATCTAATTGATACTTATTATGTTGAAACTATTTTTTATTACTAAATATACATTAAACTAGGTATAGAAAATAACTATGGGATTTTATATTTACCATAATTTATACGAGTTTCTGCTATTATAATAAACTAAATTAGTTGGAATTTTTATGCAAACAATGTGAATTTTATTTTTTTGTTCTGTCGAAAAAAAAAACATCAAGAGTCTATAATATATATTTTATAACAATATTTAAAATTCACGGCAGACTTACGAACTATAGTTTATCTCATTCTAACATAACTTGAATTACAATTATAAATAAATAATGTCTAAAATAGTTATAAGTTTATTAAGTCAAATATTATGTAGATAATGTTGAAATGTATTATAGAAATGGAAATGTACTTGAAACAGTAATTAAAAAATAAAATAAACGTTTGAAAAATATCGATTCAAAACTATTAAAAATGTGTATGTTCTCAAATTTAAGAAAAAAATAAAATAAAAATAATAAAAGAACGAAAAATGCTATTGATTTAAAATACGAGTACATACAAAATGTATATACTTTTATAAACGGTTCCGAATAAACGATTAAATTTCTACGCCAAACTTTCACACGAAAAAATCGGCGAGTGGGTTCTCCGAAAAATAGGATACAATAGCTCAGGTCGGAACTGCACGTGCGGACACCTGGTCAGGTCTGACAAACACGGGATGTTTGCTACAGGGTGGTATTGGTAGCACGCAAAAGTATTCGATTAAAAAATTCTTAACCGAACACGAGCAAATACGACGTGCATCGAAAAGTGCGGTAAACGCGATGCGATGGTGTTTTCGAGTCACGTGTAACGGACGGATGACGAACGCGAACCAATACGAATGTGCGCGGTGTTTTCCTGTATTTGCCCAGCACTCCCTAAGGTACACTTTTGTCTGCCGAAAAGTAAAAATGTACAGATGTCGCGATTATCAGCACTAACAATGCACAAAAAAATTCTCTTGGTTCGTTTCGATGATCAAAAGTAGGGGTGCCAAAGAAATGTTTCTTTATTAAACACCTAGTTAACTTATTCTGGTTACGATCAGTATACGGTTTCAGGTAACGCTTAATACCTTGGCCGGATGACCTTTGTATTGAAGCTTCGGGATTTCAGAATCCGGATTTTCAGATTTTCCCATCCGAAATCCGAATTTACAATAAGATCCGGATTATTTCAAACCTCGGCAAATCCGGATTTTTCCCGTCGCTACTAGTTGCACAAACCTGAAATATCTGTCCCGCGCAGCGTCGGAAGTCACGCGACAACAAATACGATTTCCCTACCTACTCCTTTTGAACGCCGTCTCGACGTAGTACCCGCGTTAATCGCGTACAAGCCTGACTACTTTAAGACGTATTCCCGTACGAACATGTCCACAACCCCTTGCAAAAGCCTTGCAAATCGTGAAAATACTCTAGCAAATTGATGCTAATAGGCTGCTAAATGTTAACATGAAAAATATATTAATATTTTTATTGGGCGGCGTTGGGGACATATACGTTATTCCCGTGCACGATCACCATCGAACGAATTGCACACGAAACGTCAAGCCGACGAATACATTTGCTTGTAATTTATCCGAAATGAAAACATTCGAAATAATACGAACATTTTCATGGCTACCTCGTGGCAATGAGTAATGTCGTCGCTGAGCACGTGTACAGAATCAAAAAGAGAGGTATAATCCTCCCAGTTGTTAATCACCCATGTACAAATATTTATAGTTCATAGTTTGAAATGCGTTTTGTTACAAACCATACCCGCCTACGTATTAATATAAAGCGTAAAACATTTCCATTCGTGATGCGCGCGTGGGTCGACTTGAAAATCGAACTTCGGACAACAGTTATGACCAATATACGCCTCGTTCGCGTCGAGTCCGATTTAAATCTGTCCGACACAAAAGACGGATATTATTGACCGTTTAGTAAGGCGACTGTTGTGACAACCGTGCCGCAGTTCGCGCGGTGGGCTGGAGAGAGGGTGAAATATTTTACTCGTTTAAGTCTGCAGTCGTCGCGGTATGTTTTTCCCGGAGCCATTCACTTTTTTAGACGCGGTTTTGGGAGAACTAACATATTTTCGTTTAATCCGACGTGTCGTTTTTGTTTGTTGCGCCGCGAACTAGTCACCTGGTGAGTTTCGGTGAACAATTTCAAAAATCACTTCTTCAACGGTGAAATGTTACGGGTCGAAAATTAAATATAAGCTTACAGAACGCGTGCGGGAAAGTTTTTGGGAAATTCGTTGCGCTAGAAAAACAGTCTTCGTGCACAAAACACGCGCAGCAGACGTTACGCTAAGACCGGATGAAAAAACTATCGATAGCCCAGAAACAAATGCGGAAGTCAATCATTAATAACAGTAGTCAATAGCAACGGACGCATCGCAAGCGGTGCGCGCGAACACACAAAACTCGTGCGCGAGCTACAAAGGTGCGTCCGGTGGAGGGGGTGGCAGAGTTCTCCGATCCAGAAACATGTGCAGTTACGGTTTGGTTAGTTAATTTAAAATGGTTAAAATGTACGTTACACGCGGTACGAACCGGGCAACGTTAAACGTGCGGCCTTAGAGTTTTGAAAGTCCTCCTCCCTCACCGTCGTCTCGGCTTGGATCCACGCTCCCGCTCTTGGACGGGAGAGAGGGGTGGGAAGTCGGACGACTGATAAATAACGTATAACGCGAGCGATTTTCCGTGCGCGTTGCGCCGCGACGCACTTCGAATCCGACGTTTTCGAAACATTATACACTCGTTATGTTACGCGTTCGTTTTACAATGTTACCGTCTCGTGATCGTACAGCACCGGATCGTGTCGCGTGTGCACAGACACAAGAGTCGGCGGCGGCTACGGCTGTACACGCTTTTTTGGCACCGGTATAACGGCTAAACACGTCTGCGACGATATCGGTCTTCTATTTATCGCGTAATAATTTTGCCCTCGTGCACGTTGTGCCATAACGTTACGCTCTGCGATATGATTTATGTCGTTCGTGTCCCGGGTGAAATATGTTTTACGTCCAACCGACACGCGACTCTATAGGTGCGCGCACGCACGCACACACGTCCGTGTTATTACGCGCGCGCGGTCTCTCCGGTTGTTGTAGCGGGGTGTTACGTGTGTGCATTCGTCTCTCGTGTCGGTGCGCCGCGGCGTGCGAAAAACGATCGCGCGTCCGTTCGGGACGACGTTTAACGCCCGCTCGTTTGCGGACGTCGGGCGTCCGTCGTGAACCGATGCTCGCCGCGCGCGTTTCGAACGCCCCGAGATCGAACGGCCAGCTCCTAATCGTAAGGCTGTTTGCACACAGTCCGAGTGTGCAAACGTATCATTTATTTTTAGTAATCATTAAAACTGGACCGATAAAGTATCGTCCGATTTTGGTCGTTTGTCCGACATGCTCAACGATATCAGTGAAATGAAATCGACATTTTATCGGATCGGAACTAGTGTGCAAACGATTGATTTAAAATAACGTATTATCGGTGTATCCGACACAATCACCGATAATATCGTCCGATTTTATCGGACTGTGTGCAAACGGCCTAACGGGCACGTCCGAAGGTTGCCACACGTCCGAACGCATCGGAATGCGCACGTTCCGGGACGGCGCGGCGACATTTACAATTGTCCGCGTTAGGCTCGTTTCGCATTACACGGTTTTGACCGTGCGGCAAAAAACCGGACCATTGGTTCTTTACACATTATACGGTTTTGACCATACGGTATAACATGATTCATGCACGGTTCCTATGATTAGTAAACGTTTGTACAGGTTTGGTTGTATAGGAACACTCAATTCGCGCGTAGTTATAATGAACGATTGGTCTCTCTTGTACAACAGTAATTAAAAGCTCTACATCGAATTCTGCCATTATTTAAACAATATATTATTGTAAGGTTAAGTAAGTAAGTATATTTTTAGTTTTTGTACTATTAAAATTAAAATAAAATCGTGTCTCAAAGTGATTGATCGAATTTTGCCGTACGGATAAAATCCGTATAATGTGAAAACGTACATTAAGTCACATTCACCACTAAGCTTATCGCGTCGTCCGGCTGCCGTATCCAGCAGTGACAACAGACGGATGCTGCACGGCACGGCGCCGTCATTTTGCCGTGACCGTTAATATAAAAGCGTATATGCTTTTCTTCGCGCCACTAAAAAAATATTACCGTACGGTCAAAACCGTGTAATGTGAAACGAGCCTTACCGTCGTTTTCACCGACCGTTTTCGATGCGGCGTTTCACTGCGTTCACCCTTCCGGACACGATGTACCGACGTCGCAGAAGTCACTCTTGCGAACGCGCCCGCGGTATTTTTCACCTAAGTGGGATGAGCCCGACGCGTCGTTTTCTCTCGTTCTTTTAAATCTTATACGTCCAGCGCAGACGTTGCGCCGTTCGAACTGTTCGAGATGTTTGAATTTTTTTTTTTCTATTTAATAACATTTTCTGTACCGAACGGAAACCGAATAAAGGTCCGCTGAGCCGGTGTCGGAATCAATTACCGCTCGATCTATCCAACTGAGGCAGAATTTTTTCCCAAAAAATAGTCGGCATCGTGACCCCGAACGCGACGTATTAACAGTAAAACGATGTGCGTAAATAGTTGGGAACTCACAACTGTTTGTCGCAGCGAAAAATCCAGTGTCGAAGTATAAAAATATCGCGCACAACCTTTCGGTAACATTTTCGCCGCGGTATTAATTTCACGATAGTCGTATTAAAACGTGTGTACAATAATTTTAACACCAGATAACTTCCCTCCTCTAACAGGAAATTCCTGGCACGTTACTGCGTACAAGTGATCCTAGAACGTACACTGTTGTTTGGCAATGGAGTGGCAAGAGTGGTGCGAGAAATCTAATCTTGCCCTACACGAAGAAACGGTTCTGTACACCACTGACATCGTCTGCTCCGCACTGGATTCCGTGAGGTAAATAATATTGCGTGAGCGTAAGAATAAAAAAAAAAATTATATTTAACTTTATTATATTATTCGCATGCCGAATCCGAGATGGCGTGTTCGGGATGAAACGGAACCACGAATGAATCGAGTCGACGGGACGAGTCCGAGACGATGTGACGTTTTCGTCTCGGAGGATCATAAGAACCGATGAAACGCGACTAACTTGTCACGTCAATAGAATATCAAATAGACAGAATGCACGCATGAAAACGAATTCGTCGTCTTTGAACTATTATAATTTTAATATTGTCTGCACCACGAACGTAGCTCGGGGTATTGTTACTAACGTGTCTGAGTCGACGAGGTACCGCGAAACGAATCGGAAAACTGCGAAGGACGCTCTTGTCAATTGTTGTCCCTCGTCACCGCGACGATTCCGCGTGACGCACGTGATGCACAAGACAGATCTCGTAGAGCGGTGACTACTGCTCCGAAGAATCTCGACCAGTTTCTTCCTTGTGATCGTCACTGATCTTACGAAAACGCAAACAAAATAAAAAATAAATGTTCATGAACACGATCGTTATGATATTTCATATGATGTTTCGAAGACGTCTGGTGCACTTGGTGTTTCACGTGGTTTTCACGAGGCATCTAAAAGATGATTTTCGGAGGATAACTGTTGCGCTGGTAATTCTTCGCCGCGTAGACGATCCGGCCAGATTGTTTTGCGCGGAAAAGTACGTCGTGCCGCGAAAACGAAAACTATATGCTCTACTCGAGTTGGGTTTAGCCGTTTGTAACATAATTGTAAGGCTCGCAGTTGACCGCCGACGTCCGATATTACGTCCGTCGCTCGTCCTTTTAGGTCGTGTCGTTCTTACGGCTCATCGTACGTGATCGAATTAAATTGCTAATTTTCCTCCGTACGTTCTAGCCCGTTATACCTTCGCACGGTTGTTCTGTTATTATTGCTTACTATATTTTATTTTTTTTCTCCGTCCACAATATTTTCCGGTCGTTCTCCGACAAAAGTCGTCTTGTAGCCGTTAAGTGTACGCGTCGACGGCATACTATGCACCGCAGTCGGAGATAAAGGACGAGTGCGAGAGAGACGACCTCCGTGCGCCGCCGTCGCGACGAGAAGAGGAGCAGGAGGCGGCGATGGCGGCGCGCGTTATTGTGAAGTAATGGATGAATTTATTGTGAAGTCGTGTGTGTACGCGAAAGCGATTTTTTTTTTTTTTTCAAAACGCGACGGGTCGAAGAGAACAAACATACTTGTATGTAAAAATAGATTGAAAAAAAAAGTGCACGCGTACACGATAGTAATAATAATATAAGAACCGGTATTTGAACCGAGGCTTATATAGATAGTACGGAGTATAAGAGAGAGAGAGGGCCGTCTAGTCATCCGGTGTACACGACAGCTCCGGCATGTTTGAAATTCGCAATTAATGAATTAACTAATCAATTATACGCGATATAATAAATATGCGGCAGACAGCAGCAGTAGTATACGCAAAATCCCGGCGAGATTGTCGTTGTCGCTGTTTCTGCAGCCGATTACATAAGATTATTTCACGTACATGTAATATATTTTATCTCACGTCTAGTGCGGTAGCGTGTCGGCGGCGTTACGAATTCGAAACGGACGCCGAACGGTATTCTTCAACAATTATAATAATACTTCTTCGTTACGATATAATTGTATTACCGAGTGGGAGTTAGGGATATGTATTTGTTGATTTGTTTTATTGATTTTTATTTTTTTGGTTTTCATGTATAACTAATATGTTTGTTGTCTGCTATTATTTTTGTTTTAGAATAGCCCCTAAAACGCCCTAGTTCGTGCGTTACGAGCAGTTCCATCAAGACACCGGATCACCATAACCTGGACACACGGATTATTCAGTTGAAAAAAAGCAACACACTGCAGACTGAAACCATACTACCTACAAGTTCCTTTTTTATTTCTACAATAATCATCATTATAGCCTGAATCCGGATTTTCATAACCACTCACTCGTGTTGTATAAAATGTATTTATTTCTTGTATTCTCTCTTTATTTATTTTATCTGATCAAACGTTGGCTACAAACGGTTAATTAATTTGTAACTTGAAACCGTTAGAACAATGCGAAAACAATTAATTTAATAAATACAATTGTTTTTTCTTTCTATTATTATAATTATATCGTATTTCATCGTACAATAACGAGTTAGAAAAGACCACTGTTCTGTAGCGAGCGTGCCGAACGCACTTTACGAAACCAATGCGAAAATAAAATATGAACTCCAAATTTAGGCATGAAGCCACGGACCTCTTGATTAAAAAAAAAACATTAATTGGACTCGAGATCCCTTTTGCGTGATCGAAGGGAAAAAAGTGTTTTTTAATTTATTTTTATTTAGCACACCCTTTTGTAATATTACGAACAAGCGCAGATCCATTTGATCTCATTCTTGAAATATCTTCTTTTTTACGTGCAACAAACGTGTATTACAACTACCTATCTATATAAAATATTTTTTAATTATTTTATTTTACATTGTTCAGTGTATGAACAAAATGGTATAATATCACAATGTTGACAAACGTAACTAACGGACGGACGGACACAACGCTGCTATTAGGTGTTCAATGCTTGTGCTTAGAAACCTAAAACTAATATACCGACTGCGTACCTCGACAACGCACACATTTTATACAATATACATGGATACCCGTAAAACACGTGTCCGGGGCGAAATGGCCGACCGTAAGGGTTTTTAAAGGGTTTCTTCGCCTTCCCCTTATGTCGACTCGACGACGATACATGCGTACATGGATATACTATGACGCATATGAGCATTATATGTACATATTTACTGTACATGCATTCAAACGTCTTGTCCTTGTTGAGTGTACCTATATGCTGCTGATTATGCCATGCAATCTTTCTGTCCGCCTTGGTATTTTGTTTTCAAGCGACTGATCACTAACTAATCACTAATTATACCTATTGCAAGCTAGACGAATATTAAAAAAAAATAGTGAACGTTCCTAATAATTTTGAAGCAATATTTTTTCATTACCATAAAACCATTTGTTATTCCAATTTGAATGTGAACACTCACGATCCAACAGTGATAAACAAATGGTTTTCACCTTTCAACTGACAAGTTACGAACTTCGTCGTGCGACCCCCTTATCTTTATCCACCACCGGACAAACAACATTAAATATCTATTAACATAACTGATAAGTGAATATTGCTTCGAATATTATAACAAATATGTTCCATTTTTTTATTTTATCCTAGCTCGTGTTAAACATATTTAGTTAAATTACGGTTAAGTATTTGACCGAATGCTTGAGCGGGTAGTAGGATAGCATAACAATTAAATCCTTTGACTATACGTCTAGGCGCTTGTTGTAAAATTTCTGATTTTATTAAATTTCGTATCGTTTACAAAACGTATGCACAACGTGATCATATGCGTGTAGGTACGATCTATTTGTGCGCGCACGCGCGCTTTTCAATCAAATATTTGACAATGCGCGATTACTCGATGAAAAATCGCCATCCTGTATGTTAATATGTCATTATTCACGATTTCAATAGCTTCTGTGGTATATATATATATATATATAAGCATATTTAATGTACATTATAATGGCTCGACGATGACGTGTACGTTTCGCGCGTGCATTTTCGCCGCGAAGCGCATTTTAAGCTCGTCACGATCCAACATACCAATAATATTTCATACGTCCTGCGCCTGCAATACATTTGCCGAAATCGATCATTCTCCTTCCGAATTATTATTTCGCGCGCCGTGAATCATCCCGTTGCTCGTTCCGTCTCCGCCGCGCACCATAAATATACATATTATTATTGTTGTATACGCAACAGTCGTCATCAATCACGCGCGGTCGTCTCGCGAAATCATTTCCAATCGGCTATTTGAATATATACGAAAATTGATTTTCGAATATAATATATCATTCCCCCGTATTATATTGCGCACAACACGTTTCGGTATCTATGTATTTTTGTGCGCCAAGCTTACGATAACAAACGCACACACACGCACACACACGCCCACACACACACACACACACACATATATAATATATAAAAAAAACTTGAAATTAAGTCAATGAAGTATTTATATATATATATATATATATACTTCATTGATTTAATTTCAAGTTTTTTTTTGTTTTTTAATTAAATAAACAAAAAAAGAAGTCTTTACACAGACGGTTTCTCGACGGGATGCTAGTATCTGGAGAAATCAATCCCCTCCAGAAAATACGACACTGCCCACATATATGTATAATATATACACATATATCTACTCTAAATAATAGCTACATTTAATTAATAGTCATTGGGTTAAATGTACAGGTACTTTTTTAATCATATTAATTTAATTACACATTTTCATTAATGAATATTGTTGTTGTAACTACCAAGGCGATGTCCTGAAAAATCTGTGAGTCTCTGAAACACTCAAAGTATTAGTTAAATATTATACATAAAAAAAAAAACACTGTATAACTCAAATATTGATCTTAGGTAGATAATTAAATATAGTTTATATTACTATCTAGATAAAATAATGGATATTTAAAATGTTTATCTAAACTAGTTTCAACGTTACTATAGGTAATACATATCAAATTCGGTTATTATGTGTTGACTTTTGATACTAATTTGTTTTCTCTTGTTTGCGAGACATTTATGAGCGTTTACGTTCTATGATAAAATTATTTTTTAAAACCTCAAATAATTTAATAAAATATTTTATTATTAAATATTTTATTCGCGTTCTTGACATTATTTTTCAACAATTTGGTTTTTGTACATTTCCAAGTTCAAACGTAAAATGTTTGTAGAAATACTTAATTAATGCAAATGTACTCAAGTTAACATCATGGTGAGCGCTATCGAAAGTTTTTTTCGGTAAAAAGTTTCGGCTCTATGATTATTTCGGAATTCAACGTAGTATCGAGAGTGTCCGTGAACATTAAGTTTCCCGGTAGAATCTCGCTATAGTTTCACATCTTCTTAGACTATTTCCCGTCAAGGAAAATATGTTTTCGACGACTACAGAGTTGTTTTTGTATATTATTAGCATAGCCGGGTCTGTTTACAAGTTCGGTTTGTTTATCAAAACGAGAAAATAAAACGTTTTCAGCGCAGTAGAAGTAAGGGAACCGCACTAGTTATGTACACGCAAATATGCGATAAATAAATACACTGTAAATCTCATAATTTCAGTCAATATATGAGATTTTACGCGGTATAGAGCCACTGAAGGCGCAGAAATACCGCATAAATCGTCGATGGAATAAAATAAAATTTGCGACGAAATCGTTTGTGATTATAAAATAAGTCACGATGTCATATAGCGTTGATTTCGTGCGTGCCGCGTTCTGGGGTGGATCGAAAAAGGCAAACGTGTTAAAGTCCAAGTTATTAGGTTTAACTATGGATAAAAAATATGAATAGGAAATAAAATTGATAATGCACAGTATGTTACTTCACAATAACGTAGTGGCTATAATAATAATAATAATAACAGTTTATTTAATGTTCAAATCAATAAATAACAACGTACTGCAAGAAGTAAAAAAAAATACTGTAAACATTTAAAATACATAATGAATAGTGTGTAATACTAATTATTATCAGATGAAATATACATCTAATTTATAGATACATGTTTTAAATGTTGCACAAGAAATGAAAAATAAATCGAAATTATTTATTAATTTGCATATCATTTTTAATCTATCCTTACAATTTATTATAATTGTATACTTACTGAATGGCCTTGTTTAGACTATTTATAGAATAAATAAATACGTTCATAGTACGTGTAGCGTAATATTATTATGTACGTACACGTACATACACGTACTATGTAAGTACCAAATCGTACGTGATAAGGGTTGTACGCGTGCCGCGATTATTCGATTTCAGTAATTTAAATATACTATAGTTCCACAATGATTTACGAGAGATCGGAGTAAAAGAAGCAATTCCACGTGGTGCGAATAATTTTACGTTCAAATAGCAATTCGCTAAAATTATCTTTTCTACGTTTAAAGACGTTATATGAAATACTTGCGATGACTGCAGCTAGTACTTCATCGGTACCTACCATCATATTAAGCGATGTACCGTATTGATAGTACTTCTGTACAGATTGCGATAATCACCTTACGGACATGTTTCCATATTATACATTCACCGTGGTAGCTTATAGTTTTTTTTTTTTTTTTTAATTCTGATTGAAGCAAATTATATATTATGTATTGAACCGTATATTGTGCGCAATTCAGTAAAAATTATTCTCTCTATGTTTAATTTTTGCCCCGGAAAATTTTTATTTACAATTAAAAGCAAAAATTAGGTATACGGAAAAAGTCCCTAAATAACAATAATACAGTCTTATATTTAATTTAAAATTACGCAATCAAAACGAAACGTTCGCATTACTCAAACAATTAAAATAATAACAATAATGATAAACGTATATTGTTTATTATTATTATAATTATTTGTTTGTTCCTAATTCCTTTCATATTATAACAAACGCAATTTAAAAATGTTTTTACTCAGTTGGAAAACTCATAGAAATGTAAATGCTTATTACAGAACGTTTTTAAATAAATCTAATTCTGAAAATGTAAAAAATGTATTACGAGTGTACACAAATATTAATTATTAAACAAGATAGGTAGTTATAGTATAGTGTACATAGTTCAGTTATGATAAATATTTGTTTTTTTTTTTCTTTTAAATATAAATCGTTAAAAATAAATATATTTTAAATAAAAAGAATAAAAAAAAAAAAAAAATGAAAAAGAAAAAGACGGTTAGTGAATTTCACGTTGATGCGTTCAATAGGAAATACGAAACATTCAGTACGACCGTGTTTAAGAATCGAATATTTTGTTCGTGCGAAAAACGTCAAATCAAACTTGTGAAGCTGAACAGCAGCGAGGGCGCGTTACATTTTGAACTTTATGGATTTTACAAGAAATCTGTGCACCGAACACATTGTTGAGAAACAGAACGGCGGCGAAACGTTCAAATCGAAAACGGACTCGTTCGTTTCGAGGTCTGCGAAAACGGACGGTGAACGGCAATTAAATATCCTCGCGCAGTCGACCGTACCATAACCGTTACCCTAGCACCCGCACGTGCTCCGTCTCCGTCACGCGTACACCCGGTTCAGCATTTCGAACGCACCGCGATGTAAGCCTTAACATCAGAGCAAACCGATCGAATTTTAAGGGAACAACAACGTCTGTGCTCTACGGGCCGACTGTTTCCGATGTTTTAACTCCCGAAGGAGGTTTGAGTTGTTTTATTTTTTTCAAATCGCAACACTCCACACACTCATAACTCGCTTGGAAATCGAAACATCGGCAACAGTCGAACGACAAAGCACAACGCTGTTCCCTTGAAGTTTGATGGCACGCATCGGTTTGCCCGAAGCTTACTCAAACACGTTTGAGCTGTCGAACGCGGATTCGCAACGTTCGCGGGACAGCGTCTACATACGCGGGTACGGCGTCCCTGCTACGAGCGGCGTTGCGTGCGTTGTCAATCGTGTCCAACACCGCGGCAGACGTGGCCACGAGGAACGTGATGTCGAAATGTTGTCCCTGGCGTATTCGAGATTTTCGGCGCACGAGAAATCAAGATCGCGCACCGGAATACTTACCGGCGGGAACTTCTACGTCGCGGGTACAAATAACCACCAGGTGCTTATTTCGGGAGGAGAACTGCGGAACGTGTACACCGAGTTTTTCCGAGAGGGCCGCCGTCTTACATTAATTATTTATTCAAATGTTTCGCTTAATGGCGCCAAAATGGGTTTTCTGCGGAAATCGGCCCGTTACACTTTTGAGGAATAATACGGCGCTGTACCGCCGCTGGAGCGGATGACGCGGACGAGGCTGCGCGGTGCACTGCTCGGAAGAGCAATATTCAGGACGGGGCCGCCGCCGCTGCCGAGTGGTTAACCGTCACGTTTCGGTCGGGATCAAAAAAGTTTTCGCGCGTTGATTTCCCTGGTCGTGGCCCGCAACTACTACTTAAAGTTTAAAATCCTTTTCGCGTTTTACATAAACTTTAAAACGCATAATTTATATAAATTATTTTCGTTTTAACTGCAAAAGATTATTTGATAATATAATAAACGCGTCCGTATAATACTTTGCACTTTTTACTCAAAAACGTAATATGCACAGACGCGCACACAAACACACACACACACACACACACACACACACACACACACACACACACATTTATTTACACAATACGCGAGCGTTAATTATTTAATAAATTCGTATCGCAGCCATGTTACGATTGAATAGCGAGACCAAACGCAACGTAGGAATTTATAAAACTCGGAGGTAACGAAATGCGAACGAATTCTAGAAAATGGAATAACATTAGTACGTTCGCGTTGTACTGTGTATTATTATTATCATTATATTTGTTATTTTCTATTTTTTTCATATAAAATATTGGCGTGTAGGAAAAAAATAACGGTGAATTATATATGTTATGACGTGGGAAAAAAAAATCTGTTCAATTATCGGATACAAAAGGGAAGTTTACAAAAAACGCATTTTTTTCTGCGGAACAGGATTATATGGATTTTAATGAAACTAAAAATAATCCGATTGAATATAATCAAAACGCGAATGAATGCTTCGTTTGTCCGTGCATTTGGGTTGGTAAAACGTTTTGCATAATACGCATTAACTAATTATACATTTTTGGTCAGAAAAAAAAATGAATAATAATTATACACAGATTTCAAAAAATGTTTTATGTTTGTATTTATTCAGAACAGATGACGTACGGAGCAGCGAAGAAACCGTATATTATTAGCATGCAAATCATTTTAATAATTTATAACGGCGACATAAATAACTGAAATGGTTAATATTTACGTTTAGAAAACAATTTGAATTGGTTTTACAATCAGTTGAATAAATTAATATGATTACACATTCTTATTGTATAAATTTATCGAATTATATCAGATTCGTTGATTATTTATTCCAAAGTATATACCACGAATAAATAACCATCAATCAATTTGTGTGATTTCAAAGTAATATTGTGATCAAATTTAATAAATTAATATTATAACATGATTTTTAATCGAAATTAATATTTGTGAATGGAAATGTCAAATTTAATTCGTTAAAAGTTGAATTCACCGACGTCAGTATTCTATTTCGCTGTAATAAAGACTTAAACCCTGTTATATTTGAACGCGTACAACGAAGTAAAATATGCAATAACATAAATATAAGAATCACGTGGAGTACATTCCTACAGCTAAACGGTCCGTTTAAGAAATTATTATACAGATATATATATATGTGTGTGTGTGTGTGTGTGTATGTACATATATACATATATATATATATATATATATATATATATATATATATATATATATATATATATATATATATATATACCTACTAATGTATATTATATTTATATATAAAATATTTATAATTTATATATATAATATTTATATATATACATATTAATTTTAAAACTACTGTCAGTTTTAATGTTTTATTAAGAATAAAACAAATAATCATAATCATTTTTTAGCGTTATAAAAAGTATAGATGTACTGTGTGTGCGTGTGTGTGTTATGTTATAATGCCGAGTCGTTTATTTCGTCTGATGTAAATTAAAATTAAGCTATAAAGTAAAAATGATTTGTACACGAGTAGGTAGTCGGTTCATTGAATCATTTATTCATCGCATAAAACAAATATGCTTTATATATATAAATATATTATATATATGCGTTTAAATTTAATATGTTAAGCGGATGCAATTTATTATTATTAATCACTAGATCGAATTCGATAAACATGCGCGAAGAGTACAAAAACAACATCGAATAATTTTAATACATTATTATTATTATTATTATTATTTTAATATTACTGTATGATACCTACGCACGCTTGCGGATACGAAATCGTTATTATCATTACTACTACCGTTTCCGTCGACCATACTTCTAAGTACATTTACAATGTACACCTTTATGCATATAGTTATACCACGTCTAGTTGTTCTCAACCCAACAACAGTAGGAACGGTGAAAAAATTCCGTCCCGAAGACGTTGCACCGACGACTCGTACATGCACATTAATTACTTTATATTGATTTTATTTACGTTGTGCTTTGTGTACGCATCAATATAATATGCAAATGTATACGGCGTACCGCTGTATAATCAATGCAGATGTGTTTTTACGAGGTGGGGGACGAGGATAATCAATTAAGACTTTATCGTATATTAATCATTTTGGATTTCCAAAAGGACGTGGAATTAAAACGAAAAAAGGTTTCTCTGGACCGCATTAGCTCCACATGCTCTGTTATTATAATAATACCACATTATACGATCCGTGATCCAGACAAACGTGTAATGGGTTCGTCGGTTAACATTATCACATAACCATTGATGTACGTATTATAAATCTTTTGCCGTGGAAAAACAGTATTATTAAGGTAATAGTTTTGTTTACGTATTCGACAGTAAAATAAAATAAGCATTTTTTTCACATAAATGAATTGCAATATATGGGTGCATTAGCCGATTCGTCAACGATTCTTCAACGTTCATAATTGCGCGAAACGTGACGACATAAGTGTTTCGCTTTGGCCGTATTTACAATAATGAAGTACACCTAACCGTGTCACACAATAACAACAATAATATGTATAGGTTTATATACCTAAACTATACGTTTTACGTTTATAAAAAAAAAAAAATTAAAAAAAAGTTCGCATAACGTACCAAGAGGGCGGAGAAAAAAAAGCTTCACCGTCGAAACGCTTTGTGTGCGTACGGAACGCTAACAGCAGCGGCAGTAGCTTTCATTATAGCGGTATATGAAAATGTTTAATTAAAACGTGTACTTTATACGTACGTTTATAAACACACGAGAACCATGACATGTTCACTCGTGGAATGCGTTCAACCATTGTGTTCGAGTTAAAGGACGATGTTAAAGTGAGAGGCTATAGTTATTTTGTTTTCTTTATTATTCAAAACGTACGAGCGCACGCACGCACGCACGCACACAGCGTGCGGGTATTTATTATGTGTATTATGTGTATCCGTTCGGACGAAGAAATAATATTTTTATATTCTAAAATATAAGTCGCACGGTAATTACCTACAAATGCATATGCATAAGTGTTATCATTTAAAGAGCAATGTGGTGCAGTGGTCACACAGTTGGCTACGCCGCGCTCAGTAGTCAGTTCGAAAACCCGACTTAGTGCAAAAAACATTTTGTATAATTATTTCTGTAGCCTCTCTCTCTCTCTCCCCTGACACCGTTCTGGCTGCTCTACACTGCTCCCCGCCGGTCCAACTCCACTGGGAGTGAAGTCCACATACGTGATAATTCTTTACTTAGAGAAGGGGTAAAACTGATATGCCGCTTTACCCTCCCGAGCGAAAAGAATATCGACCAAGACCTTTGACGGAAATTAAAAAAAAAAAAAAAAAATTATTCGTTGATTTTTAACGAGCATAATATTATGCTATTATATAATATAATATTATTAACATATTATGTCTTTTTTTTCGTTTTTTTTTTAAAAAAAAAATGTATTACATTTTTATAAAATACATATAATACACATAAAAACAATAATATCTGTTCCTTTAAGCCGTAGATTGTATTAAAGTAGAGATTCATCTATTTCATGATGATTAATTGATTATGAACCATCCGAAAAAAATAAATAAATAAACATTTATTATATAGTATGTCGTAGTATATTATTACTTCTAATGCCTGTGTCTGCCAGTTCCATGGGAATTCGTAAAAATAAAAACTTTAGTAAAGATAGTCTACAACGGAATTTCGCATAGGGCTTGATAAACATTCCGTTTTTGACAGGTCGCCGACTTATCCAGTTTTATAATATACTCGTGACATAATTTGTTACGGTACCCGCTAGAAACTATTTCCATAATAGACAGGTTTCCGGCTTGTTCAGGGTCCGCTTCGGACAGGTTTCACCGAACTCAAATACATCATTGCACATAAGTACTGTAAGCGTGTGTGTCGCGGGATGTATAACGCGTGTAGGATAATGTTATATTTTTGGCAATACAAGCGCTTACGACGACGAGGGCCCCCTGACGATTTCCGTTGCGACTGTGTGCCACATTTCAGATCCAGCTATAGGGCAACAGGCCAGCGGTGGAGTCTCACCGAAAAATGGGCAAAAAAAAAAAAAAAGCTCTGTATATAAATCAACGAGAGAGAGACCCGAGTTTTTTACAAATGCGACGTCGAATGTGTACTCGTGCATAACCATTTGCATAATACGTTTAAACATATTATGTATATAATATATATAATGTATATAATGTATATAATACTTGGAGGAAAAACGATAAGTAAAAAAATCTTTACTGAGTTACCCCTTCCCCCTTACATCACACCACATATATAACCCATGCAATTACACATATATAATATATATGCAGAATATACTTCTCCAATTATCTCGCTCACGTGTTTAATCTAAGGATTATTACACACACATCCACAGACACACACACACATACACTCGGTATTCGCATTAAAACCACCGAGGGGAAAATATTACGCGAAAATAATTATTATTATTACATATATTCGTACATAAATCGTAAATGCATATATGTGACGTGACGAGGAGAAAATTATACAAACAATGACGTCTACTCCAATTCTCGGAGAAACCGAAACACATTACAATTTTGATCAGAAATCAATCGGAAATCAATCTGCGAGCAAACGTCGTGACGTTATCATGTTAAATCATCTTCGACGACTCGTGCTCTGCTTTATTCGATTACATAACATTTCATAGGTTGTACGCGAACACAATTTTATAACCGCCACCAGGTACTTTACCGAGTCGTTGTATATACAGACTGAAACGAACAACTGTTTAGCTGCAGAACGTCAACGATTTATTTTAAGAGAATATATTATAACGTGCTGGTGCGCATAATGCATTTACTGCGATGCTGTACTGCACTCAACTTACTTTAAGCACGTTAACACGGGCAAGTGAAAACGGGAAAAATAATAAAATTACGGGCAAATATAAAAGAGATTGTAAGTGCTCGTTAAAAGGGTTGAGTGTCAACAAAGCGATCGAATAATGAGATTGTGTGCGCGACGTACGTCATCATCATCGGTCGGATGTCGGCGTGACGTTTCATGTATATATTTTCGATTTAACTTATATCCCGACATAAACGGGTAACCCTATTCGCGGCTGGCGGTTGTATACAATGTTAATACGAGCAAATGCGATTTATGTCGTCGGCATAGGAACAAATTGTGTTTGTGATTTGGGGAGACTGAAAATCACGAGTGTACAATATACTACGTAGTCAAAGACGGAAAGGTGGGCATATCCACCCAGGCTCTCCAGAAATGTTTTGTTTGGCGTTCAAGTTAGACGAGGTTAGTTAGTTAGTGAGTTGTACCACAAATTAACTTTAATCCACTCGGGCCTTCAGGGCCTCAGTCCGCCCCTGCATGCAGCATAATCGTTAGTTTGCGGAAGGGGTTATAAGCAATCTAATGCCATCCCACCCCTATAATTGTGTCTGTTGTCATCGTTGTACAATATCCGTCGAATGAAAAACTATAACAGCCTCATCAGACATAATAGATTGCCGTAGCAGCAGAGAAAGAAAGTCACACTTCATGCAACCATTTTGACTAAAGACGTTTATCTTACATGTGTACTGTGTGAAGCCATGTATACATCGAAATCCTCTATCGTAGAAGTAGTTTCACGTATCCGTCGAAACCATTATGACGCGGGAAAATATACGCAACATTTAAACGACTGCGTTGAATTGCGTGAACAATATAATTTTATCGACCGTAGTGTGGATGTAATGGATAAAATATGAAAGGTAAAATTTAAATTGCAGAACCTACGGAACAAGAACTACAAGCATGATTTTTTTTCGCTCATTTCGCGTCTTTCGGAAATGCTGGAACGGCAAAAAGAAAGCTCATCCGGCTCAAAGAATTCTAAGTTTTTCAAAAACTGAGTAACGTTTGTGATGAAGGTTCTAATTTTTTTTTAAGACTTTTACTTAGCGCTTCACGTTAAACTCCAATGTTTTTTTCGATCCGGCGATTGCCACGTTTGTGTACATCGCACGTCCTGACGGGACAGTGGTGAAAAGGTACAGTGCATGACACGCGAAACCCGTCCACTGCTGGATGGTTTTTATTGCGTTACGATTGAAACACTGAATAAAAAAAAAATCACGGTTCACGTTACTATCGCGGCAGTAAACGCTTGAAAAGGCGTGATTCCTATGTACGCGTCAGGAGACGCGCGGCTAACACCTACGGGACTGAAATTAAGCACGTACACGCAGTTGTATCAAGTCCTGTGTTTGGTTAGTTTGTGTACTTTTATGTTCATATAAGTTGGTTTTAAAATATTACCATTTTAGTTTAACCATGTCCTTAGCAAAAAAAAAAAAAAAAACCAAACATTTATCTTGTAACTACTTCTTTTACGACAAGTCGAAGCAGAACGAGCCTTCATAAAATACAGTGTCCTGATTGGAAAAATATTCGACATAGTGTCGAACTTTGAAAATCAAAACTTGAATAGCCGCACGGCGGCCTCGGTCATAGGAACCGGTTATATTGAATAACAAGTAAAATAGTATCTGTGCGGCTAAAATTAAACCGAGCCGCGTCGGCAGCGTGTCCCTAGATGGGTGCATAGGAATCACACATACAACCGTCGCGAATCGCGTGCGTCAACGGAGTCGTTCGCGGGACGTAAAGCTCACGCGCGCGTGTTTGCGTTTTTTTTTTTTTTTTTCTATATCTTTCTTCGAGCGCGATTTTAAACCGCGTTAACTTCTAGGGCTCAGCGATCAGTTGTCCGGTGCGTACTGACATCGCAGCCACAGGCGCTAATCTGCATGCGCTAGGAACTATCGTTCGAAACCGCTGTGCGTCAGTGTTCCTATGCCTGTTCAGAGTTCCGTCGGTAAACCTATGTGTAAAACGATTCGGGAGCTGTTTGGGTATCACGTGCATTACGGCGCGACGGTCCGGAACATTTCTTCAACGTTACCTCGATTGTCAATTTTAGGTTTTCAAAAAAAAAAAAATAACCAAAACATAAACATAACGTCAAACGACGACTACGTAAAACAGCGCGAGACTGCAGCGGCCGCGTCGTCGACGAGTGATATTATTATCACGTTATATTGAGTATTATTAAACGACGCCGCAGCGTTTGAACCCGAAACACGATCGGTAACACATAAGAACGGGAAGGAGGCGACGATAATTTATCCTTTCCGTTGGTCGGCGGTACAAAAAACGAACACGGGACGACGCGCTTTGTTCGGATCCGTTTTATCGTACGGCCGTTACGTGCGCAGGCACCGGCGGCGGCGACGTCGAGATACCGTCCCGATGATGACGACAGGAATTTGTACGGTGGCCGTATAATGTTTTCCGTTCGGTGCGCGTCAGGTTTAAATGGGCACTGCTGTTGAACAATCGACCCGCTGATCAAACACCGACAAACAACACGGGTTTTCGGTACAAAACTATGTTTATACTCGTACGTAACACGCAGCGTACACGTTTCGTCGTGCCGAATGCGTCCGAAAGTCGTACACATCACATTCGCGTCTGTACACAGTGATCTGTCCGCAGACGAAAACGTTGGGCGACGACGACGACGACGATGGTAATAATAACATTACATTTTGTTAACAGAACTGTAAAACCGAATTTTCTATTAATTTATTTTTTTTTCTATTCGTCCGATCTACATGTGCGTTCGTGTTTACGGACAATTCGTTGTCTCCGTCGGACAACGTTGCACGTGATCATAACCGCTATCCGGACAACGAAGCGTCGAACGATTAGCGTGTAGTTATTATTGTTACGAACAATGCACGTCGGGTATCGCGGCGGCCGCTCGACGAGTTCGGTGAATAGCGGCTTTTTATTGATGTGCACGCCGCCGTAATCGTTTCGTGATTCGCTGCAGAACTCCGCGTGTCTAAGATTTATCAATCGGAAAGCAGTATCCGCCCAGCGGCTGCGACGGCGTGCAGGTGGATTCGGATTTATATTACGTTACATTTATTTTGTAGAGGTGGGAATTTTCGGTCGTTTGAATGATTCAAATCAGTCAAGTGATTCGGTCATATCAGTCATTTCGGTCTTGTATCAAATATCGTTCTTATCATTAAGTGAATCAATTTTCTAATGAAATATGAATCAGTCAATCAGTGACAGAGATTGATTATAATATAATGTTGTAGATTGTAGTTTGTACTGTATAAATATTATACTGAAAGTTGTAAGTGAAAATGTCGTAACTCGTAAGTGTGACCAACGTACTTAACAGTGTGTTAAAAAATAAATTCCATTCGAATCGATCCGATCCGATTCCATCTGAAAGAAAAGTTTCATTTAAAACTGTTAAACGACCTAAAAATGGATTTGACCGAAAGACCGAAAGACCGAATACTTTTTGGTAAATCATTCGGTCGCGATTCGATCACTTGAATGATTCGTTCATTTTGACCCCACTTCTATTATTTTGTATATTTTGTATTTTGTATATTATTTTATTATTTTGTTTCTACCGTTAATTCAATTCTGTACATCTTAAATCCATAGTTCTAATTCTATACATATTTTGTGATCAAATTTAAAAAATGTTAACAAATATTAGTTCTATACACCTAAGTTTAGATGACGATGTCATGAGAACCTCACAATTATTATAAATAAAAAAAAATTTAAAAAAAGATGGATTCGAATGTTTATTTTACACGATCACGGGTCGGATTCTCCGCGTCGCGCTCTACTATTGTACTATACTATTTACAATTATTGATGTTTGTAACGATGGTTGTTTATCGATCATTTAATTATACAATCTGAAAGTTCTAGTTCTAGGTGTAATCATTTGATATTGATTGGAACGAGTACCGCGGTTGACATTATATTATTACTATATTGGGTTTTATTTTTGACTATTTGTAGCATTATAGCGTAACCCGGTTATTTATAAATGTTCAATATCGAATCATTATAGTTTTTAATTTTTTTTCGTGTATATTTGTCAATAAAAAGTATGTGGAACACCATTTCAAATGCGTAATACCAAAGAAAACCAACACTAATGTGTGGTTGGTTAATGATCCTAATATTAGAAAAAGTATAATTATACTGACCGATTTCATGAAATTTTCAAACACTATTCTCAATACTTTTATAAATACACAATCCGTTTTAAATTGCACTGATCAGTTGAGTAGCAGAACGTTTAATAACCATGTATTTTCTTTTCGTGAACGATACGTGTGTCCTATTGTATCGATTCATTTCAACGATTCAAGTGTTAGGCGAATTGAAATAAATCAAAACGCGTATCCGTAGCTTATCCGATACACGCGATCGTGTACGATTTACCGACTTCAACGGTTTTCGAAAACCAATAATGTATCGTAGAACAATTAAACAGATCGCAACTATTTTGTTCGCGTGAGAATCAGACATTCGGAAAATTAATCAGTGTTTTTTAGCGATGACGAAACGATCGAGACGATAGCGAATCGCTGACGCGTAACACGCGCGCGGCCGATTATCATCGATTCGAATTGATTCTCGAAGTCACCGATTCTGTCAGATCGAGTTATAGTTGCGAATCAATCGAGTTAAGAATGTTTAAATTTTAATATAATACGTGACGTACATGTATGTATGGTTCAACAACAACAACAACAACAACAACGAACGCAGGCGACGATGTGCAAAACTTTTTACTCGCAGTACACCGTTATCACATTTGAAGGACGACGGTCGAGTGCGCGATCGTATGAGTTAACGACTTTAACTGTGTATCGAATTAATTGTGCGCTCGCTATAAATTCGAGTTTATCGTCAACGTTAAGTTTTGGAATAATTATTATTTTGTTTTCGCAACAACAAAGTTCAACATAATAAAATCCCGCAGAACAGGCGTAATCGTAGTTCTATGGCGCGTGCGATGACCGGATAAATAATCTACTTCCCCTCGCAGTATTGTTAGCGTAACAGCTAATCGATCTTGCGTTGTTGTTGTTGCGTTTTGATAACAAATACTAATATTTATAGACATGAAAAATGTCACCGCAGCGTTACGCTTTCGTCTCAGCGTTGGGCTTTTGAATGGCCATAAAAATTAAATACGTTCGTCGTTCAAAAACACGAAATCTGCTCACGTTAACCAATAACAAGACTAAACTGATGTTTAATCCACGTCATCACGGTACGCGCCTGTGCAAATAGTAATCCGTTGTAGTATTACGATTATACGAATGTATAATAATTCTGGATGTATTGCACGAAACCAATAAAATTATATACACATATATAAGTATATACAATTTATATTTTACATAAATGTGAAACGAGTTGATGATATTCCATTTTGATACACGTTACGGCCTGCGGGCCTGTAGAGGTATATTTATTTATTTCGTATAAGTAAATAGTTTATTGCTGTTTGATAGACGGACTGGGAATACTGCATGTGTAATAATATCCGGCTGGTAAAGCAAAATCGGTTATAAACAACACCTAATGTTGGCAAAATACATGTTGCTATACGATGGCTGTACTGCTATTAGGATGTGTCTATATGTATTTACGTAGAATACACGTATTGTACGAAAATCATGTTCGAATCAGCGTTTGAAGTGTGACACAAAATTGAATACGGATTTGAAAATCGCATTCCGACTACACGCCAACGATTTGTACGCATTTGTATTGCGATCCCAAAATGTTTAATATTAATCGTTGAGATGTTTTTTTTTTTTCTTCATCGCGCGGTTTTCATATTATTACTAATTATTTATTTCAACTGACCATTGGGCTTCTAAATGTTTTTCAGAATATTAATATAGTATTTAAATATAAATTGATGAACGAATAATAAAAGTAAATATAATATGATAGCATACAATGGAAATTAAAATTAAATAGTATATTGATAAGTATTGGCATAAAATGAATAACTTAAATCATGATAGTATTTTCATAAAACTTATAGTTTGTTGAATTAATAACCTAATTAGACATATCATAAATTTAAAAATTGTTCATTATATATTTCTATAGACATAAAATTAAATATGTATGGTCCTACGTATGATTATTATGAGCATAATGATTAAGTGGTAGTTTTATACGTTGTGTTTTTTGTGAGATTAGATGTTTTTGATCAATTATTTTTGACTACGAAAGCAACTGCTGTTTAATAAAAAATGGTTTTGATTGTTAACACATTGAATTCAATAAATACATTTTAATTATGAATTAAGTAGTTTTTACCCAAAATTAATCTAATTATGTTGTTTTGTGCTGTTTGAAGATTGTGTAGATTTGTTATATTGACATTACCTCAAGCCACTATACCTTATGTTAACAGCGTTAATATTCTATTAGTGCTTTATAAACGTGCTTCAATTGCTTTGTGTTTAATAGTTTTTTCAGTTGATTAAAAAGGTAGAATAGTTTCCTTATTTTGGTTTCTAAATGGTTCGTATGTTATACCCGTTTTAAGTTTTTACACATTTCTATACCTAAATGCCTTATACTTCTACCCTGGTTCGTATTTAAGATTTTGTCGTCCAGAAAACATCAACATTTTTTTCTTAAAGTGTCTAACTGAAAACAAGTGTTTTCGGTTATTAAAAAGCAGCTCGCTACGCTTGCAATTAATTTTCTTAATTTTAGTACAGTATTATGCAGTAATTGTAATTTATATGAAATTCAAAATAATCGCTGAGTTTTAATTAGTTAAATAAAGTTATAGAAAACTGTCTTTTATAACTTTTATAACTGATTGGTGGTACCCTTCGATCTGAATGTCTCAATCCTACACAAATCAAGATTAAACCAATGCCTATGTCTCATTAAAGTGCCATGTAAAATAAAATACTATTAATTATATGTATTCAATACACCACTAAATAATAAAAATCATTTAACTATATTAAATGTATTTATCATTCATCAGTAATGCTACATTAAGAATGCGAAATAAAACGATTTGTTCTTATTCAGAATTACCGTAAACATTTTTCCGCCCTCCTAAATTCTTCAAGGGGAGCAATTGTCTCCCCGAAACATCCATTAAACACGTCCCTGCTTCTACTTATTATTATTTTTTTATAGCAAGGGAAATGTTGTACAATGGCACGTTTATTAGTATGCTAAACAAGATTATTAATATTTCCGCGACGACGAACACTGACTTTCAAACACGTCGCGCCAGGCAAGTAGCCAGACCAAATCATCAGCTGGGTCAAATTTTAGAGAAGGACATTAGAAAAAAAAAAACCTATTAGTGTATAACATACCGTTACATAGTACACGTGCACATTTAATACTTGTTGGAGGGGGGGGGCAACGATTGGGTCCAGGGAGAAACGCTCACCCCATTGCTCCCCCACCCATTGATAAGGGCCTGCGCCACGCGCGTAAACGTTACGAATATGCAGATACGGGCGTAGCGTAGTAGACTCGTGTGTCAACGTATGCAAGAAAGGTATACGTATGTGAAATCATAAAGAAAAATATCGGTTTCCAAAAAGGGTCGAAAATAAATTGTTATTTCCATTGGCGTCCATATCCTGCGGTGTATACCCATATGCACATAGGTGTAGCACGTATAACTTAGACGTTATACAGTTTTCATTTTTTCTTCTTTTTCTTCTTTCCGTTTCGCGGACTGTCGCGCGATATCTGTGCGCGTCTACCAAGACCTCTGGTGCGCCGGATATTCACGAGTGAAATGAAACCATTCCGAAACCATTTGTCAGCCGCCGCATAATCCGAATAAACGCGTACGGGGGGAGGGGCAGGAGTGAGCTATGTAGGGCTGGAAGGATCCGACGGAGAAACGACGTCGAAAGAAGTCGCCGCGCGGGGAGGATTGTACGTCGCGCGCGCGTTCGAATCGCACGGCCTTTGCTTTTACTTCCTTCCGCCGGTGCATGTCCTCTCCGGCGGCCCACCGCCACGGCGTGTCACTGTAAGACTCTCCTGCAATCGTCCGATAAGGAAACGTGCATTACTCCCCCGGCCCGCGCAGGAACAGACGACTACTAGGCGATATATCATGGCCCCGAGTCCGCTTTATTCGTGCCAACGACTATACGTATACGTATTATATATATATATATATATATATATATATATATATATATATATATATATATATATATTTATATATATATTTATAATATGTATAACCGACGGTCTTCGTTGCGTGTAACAATAATAACAGTAATATTATATAGCCGAGCGAAGGCGACGAGAGCGTGCAAACACATACGCGCGCGCGTGTATAGCGGCAGCGCCCGGTGGACGTTATCGCTGGACTCGCGCGTTCACCGTGCTCGGATTAAGAGCGCAGAAATGCGTAAAGTTTTTCTTACTTATATCCCGTCGTACTGGACGGTTAGGGGTGGCTTTTTCCGTTATATTACCTTGAACAAAGTTTTTATTTATATATATATATATATATATGATAGAAAAAAGTGAACTAAACTTGTGTTTATTTTTAAGGCGAAAAGGAGGATATAGTACGGAGAAAAATATATAAACATACTTTTACGTATAATAATGCGGAGAGGACTTGCGCCGCGCACACCGATTCGAACCGACGAGGGTCAAAACGAGAGTGCGCGCGTGCACGGACAAGACGTAGATCGAGCGCATGTGAGACTACTATGCGGGTGTGTGTGTGTATGAAAAAAAAAGAGGAAGACCATTGAAAAATATTGTTAAGTGATTCGGAAAATAAAGGAAAGAAAAGGGTCTCTCGTCCGCCCGCTGCTACCGCAGCCGATGGAAGAAGCTGATGCTAAGGCTTTTACACGAGGGTCTCCTCCGCCAGACCATTTGGTATTCCCGTAGCGTCTGGTGGAATATAAAAAGGAAATTGGAGAAAGAATGAAAGTAAGAGTGACGTAGATACAACGACGAGGAGGGTCGGGAGAACACACAGAGAGAGAAAGAGAAAACGAAAATAGTCGATCGACCTCCGCCGCATCACCGATTGTTCCGTTTTAATGCAAAATATATTTATTGGAAATTGGATTTCCTCACTCCCTCTCTTTCTCTCTCTTTCTCTCACGCTTTCTTTCTGTTTCTATTTCGTCCTTTTCTCCGTTTTCCATTTCAGAATTCTCTAATCACGTAGACTCAACGGTGGAATGGGACGAATAGCAGTTAGATTATTCAAATTAATTTTCCACAGCCTGAGGGACTCCAAACGATTAATGCGTAGACGGTGGTTAAAAGAAAATTCCATAAAATATAGATAGGTAATATCTTTTCTAATATTTATATTACGTATACGCTATTTTTGCCAATGTCGATTTTATTTTTATTTTTTTTCTTAAATTCCGAGAAAATTTTATTGATGAGACGAAGAACCCATGGTGAAAGGAATGTGCAACACTAACATATACAGATCCATGTACATGAATAAATATGATACATTATATATTAATATGTATTAAACTATGCAGAATAAAAATGTTGATAGGACTTTTTCTGAATTACCTTAACTTTTTTCTTATTTACCTTTTTAAAGCAGTTCAAGTATTTTAATTATACAAAAGGATTGTAAATATTTGAATTTTTAAAATATACCTTTTAATATTTATCGATAATATTTTCAGAAGATTAAATTATGCTGTTAACGTAAGTAAATTCGGCTAATTTTTTTTTTAGAGAACTGAATTTAAACCAAAGCCAATTTCTCGAATTAAGACCGATCAACTACTCCTCCACTGCATTGTTTTTTCACGATAATTTGATTTTTTCTGAAAGGTGTAGGAAGGGGCCAAAATAAGGATGACTCACTATGGCAATATTTGTGTGTTAAAAGGAAAAAAAGGTTATCAAACATCAGATAAATAATAATTAAATAAGAAATTATAAACATTTTAAATGTTAGAATAGTATCTATGCATGGATTTTTTTGTTCTTCATAGATTTTCTTCAATTATCCTCTGCATGTAGTTATTCTCATGTTAATCAATTATGAGAAGTATTAATGAGTTACAGAGTATACTACGAGTTAATATTTTAATAATATTATTATTATTAGTTCGTATAAATTTTATGAATTATTGTATTGAAAACAAAAATGTACACTTGACATATTATTTATGTCATATTTTAATTAATTATACCTTGTAGTTGTAAATAATATCACGTTGTTATAAGCTGATTATGTCAATGGATTAAATATGTTAATAAGACAAGTATAATTATATGAACACTTCTTGGAATTTATTACCATTTTATGCAACGTAAATATAAAGTAGATCAGAAATCGTTATATAATGTGTACCTTAACAAGATTACTTTAAAAAGTAATTTATTCAACTTAAACGTCAAGTACTTACATGATACACATTATAATACTAACATTGGTGTTGTACGTTTCCGATCAAATAAAAATTGACGTACCACATAAGGCATTAACGTGTCCGTGTAGAGTCACGATCCACACGCGTTCTCAAACATGGTAAAAACGTTTGACTAAAAGTTAAACTATAAATCACGAAAGTATATTACAATAAATGCAAAAGTTTTCGGGATACCGCTAAAAATCATGGACAAAGTTACAAAGCGTAGTATTGTGAAATCGTATTCAAACACAACACGCTGAGGATCGTAAATAACGGAAGTTTTCAAGCAAATTTTTCGAACGCTAGTTTCACGTTGCTACACAGTTAGTGGATATGTAACTATTTCAAAAATATGTACGGAACGTATCATGGTTAATTATTCACGTTTGATAGAATACGCGGCTGGCAGAATATGCGTCTCTATCAGAAAAAATGATCTAGTCTCCGACAAACGTAACACATCCGCGAAATGATCACTGGGCTTTAAAAGTTAAACCCGAGGACGGCGGTTGTTATTTCTGGGTTCGACATTCTCTGCGTGCGAGCGTGTGTACCGGGCCGAGACCCTTTTCTTACGAAACGCGCACGGACAGTCCACCGATCCGACGGCCCTTTCCGTACACGGTTAAACGTTCGGTGGAGGGACCGCGGCTTATTATTGTACACGCACGTGTATAAATCCCGTGCGTCGGCCGGTGCCGTGGTGCACGTTCACGACGACGTGCACAACGAATGCGAAGTGAAATACGATGCGATACGGAAAAATCGAACGGATCGGAGAGCGAAAACTCATGTCGAAGGTGTTTTCCGCACGTCCGCCGTTGCGGAGTTATGAATACACGCGCACGTGTACGCGCGTATTGATTGTGTACAATGTAAAACGTTCGATTTCGTGTAACTTAAATATTTACAACGCGAGGGCCGCAGGGAACGGTCGGGAGCGCACTACACACAAATAAGAAAGCCGCAAATAAGAAGCGTACGCAAAGTAATTTATTCGAAGGACGCGAGGGCCGGGTCATCATCGATATAAATGCGTTGCCTTCGGCGACGGGGCGAACCGCTGAGACACGGTTTTACGATGAAAACGGCGAAATCGAGGAATAACGCGGACGGCGGCGTCCGCGCTACGGTGAAGTGTTACGTACAGGTTTCCGTTTATAAATATGTTCATACGTCGTACATGCACGCGGACCACGAGCGCGTAAGATGATGTAAGATGATGCTGCAGGTCTCGAGGGATCCGCTGCTTCGACCCGGTCCGCTCTGGTGATGCGATAAAATACAATATTATACAGACAGACGGGGTGAGAGAGAGATCCAACAACGCCGTCTGATTAATGAAATCGTTAGAAAAACGGATTGTGCGTGTGCGGAGAAATGTGTGGTGCGCGTCGGTGTAATTGAAAATTATTAATCCAACGCGCGCAATATATTTGTTTGTACCGTTATTCATAGTGTACACGTGTGTGTGCGCGTATGATATTACGACCGCGAACGTTTTCGGCGCGCATATTATAATAGCATAATATTCTGCAAGGGATCCATTGAACTCTTGATAACCTATAATTTGATTTTCGCTTATACATTACGATAGTAATCAAATATGACACCCTTGAAACATGATAGTGTGAAAATGACGTTCATATAAAATCTCATAAACGAATTAATATCGTTTTTATTATTATTATTAATAATATTTTTTATTATTAATCTACGAGCGTGAAATAATAATATATATATATATATAAACACACAATCTGTAGTGTTATATTAATTTTAGTCAGTGTAGTATAATTATTCAAAAATAAACTCCAACGACAGTATTTCAAGAGAGAATGTATGTATAAATATATTTTCTTTTTTTTTTAAGTTAAGGCTTCCGCAACCGAGGCTATTAGTCTACTCGTAAATGAATACATATATAAATAGTTAATAGGTATATAAAAATAAATGAATGAATAAGTACTTAGTATTTATATTATTAGTACACCTTATTGAGACGGTATATACCTGATGATGAATTTTTAATTCCAAACCGGTCTTAAATTTCAAATATGATAACACTCCAGGGTAAGCAATTATTTACTATTATATAAATAAGTGAACAAATAGTTTATGCATAGAAATAAATAAATAAATAAAAGCCTAGCCTGGTGTGTTATTATATTTGTAGAGTACAAAGTTAATAAATAAAATTGTGACTGAATATGATAAATCAAAATCCCATTTCTTGAGAGCTTATTTATTTATCTGATTTTATATACTATGATTCAGTAACAATATACCAATAACACTGATACGCAGCGTTTAAATATTGAAAATGATTGAAAAAAAACAAAAACTGGATTGTGAATGACCGCTACATTTACTGCCCCGTGCTTTTTTAGAAATTGACTCCAGCGCTACGTGTGGAGTATTACGCGGGGTCGGCTGCTATTCGGTTTTACGTACACGTAGCTTTCGGAAAAAAATTAATTGTTATTAAACACGCGCTGAGCCCTCGGACGTATTATATATTTATATGTATGTATTGATTATTTATAAATCCTTCTCAGTCGGTACCGATTAAACAGTTATTATTGAAACACGTGTCGAACGGGCATTGCATAAATATTGTACATTACGCATACGCAAATGTATGGATTATCTGAACAATGGTGCCTATAGTGCTATTGCGGAGAAGGGTTTTCGGATTGAAACTTCCTCCTTTCCGGAACTCAATAAAAACAAAAACCTATTCAATGATTGAATTTTACGGGATTATAGATTTTCGTTCGACTAGGGATACAAAAAAAAAACTGTATTACTCGGTAGAACTGTGTTACTGTACTCATTAAGTATTTCATATTCGTAAAGCTCGTAGAGTAAGCAAATTAATTGAAAATAAATACGTTGAACAATGTACGTCAACAAATCGTATTGCAAACGGCATGAAAAAAACCCCATAAAATTGATCTGCTTCGACGTATAGTTACATGTTACAACGGGGAAGGACTTTGGAGTTGGAGGTACGAAAATAAAAAGGTAAAAGCGACCGATATTACATACGTAGAGATACGGTTTTGTGACACTTTCCCCACGGAGAAAAACCGAACCGTTCAATGTACAATGCGATGGACAGTGCGCGTGTACTAGTAGAAGTGTAGCCCGAACGGTTCGTTCGCGTGTGAGTGATGGTTAGGTGCAGTCACTGCGCCGTGCAACAGCCGAAGACGAATCGACGAAACGCGTTTTACGATTATTTAAGCCGCAAGAAGATTTATGGCTGTGGCGTGAAGGGTTAAGCGACTGAACGGCGGCGGCAGCGTATCGAAATGAATTATTTTACATTACGACCAGTACAAACTGACCTAACCTAATGTCCTGCGAGGACAATGCGACGCAATAATTATGTGTGCGCACAATACTTAATGGACGTGGATAGGTCGTACGGTCGTCACCGCGAAGATTATGTTAGGTTTATGATTTCAGATGGTACTACGACGCGATTGACGTTTTTACGATTCTTCAACTCATTTATGTCTCGCATACGATTGCACGTGTACGGGTCTGATTTTTTTTTTTTTAGGGAAATATCGCTCATAAATTATACGTTCACATTATAACATTAGCGCAGAACCCGCGGCAGTGTACGGGAAATATGTATTTTAAACGCCTGTGTGTATACGTTTTCGTCCCGAAACGCAAAAGGACAAATTATACGGTCGACCGTAATAAATAAAACGTTGTTGTAAAAAAAAAAAAAAGTAATATATAAAACGTTCCGCACCTATAGTCGCTCGTTAATTCGTAACAAGCCCGTTTGACCAATTTTTTTTTTTTTTCACAAGAATATATTACGAATCGGACACGTCACGTTGTTTTCCCGCAAATGCGTCGCGTTTTGTTGAAAACGAATAAAAGTCGTGTTTAAAATGCCCCGGACCAAGTACGTCGAACGGATGAGACCGTGAACGGTTCGATTTCGCGCGTCCTCGCCATAACGGATAAGTAC